>OY856409.1:417980860-418580860 GCA_963693085.1 Alisma plantago-aquatica
TATATATATACATATATATTTATATATATATGTATATATATATTTATATATATATATGTATATATATATGTATATATATATGTATATATATATATATGTGTGTGTGTATATATATATATATATATATATATATATATATGCTAAAAAAATTGTGTACCCGAGTACATGTAGCTTATATGTACCCATCTTCATTTATAGTGATTGTAAAATTATAATGAATAATCCAACCTTATGGATATAAAGTATATCCCTTAGATAAGATGTATACAAAAACTCAACACAATCTGATATTCATAGATCATCTAAAAAAAGAAAATGAGTATATCCTGATCAACGGTAAGTTGCAGAAATTACATAAACCATTGAATGATTTATTGTGATATCTCATGATCTATATGAGATATTGTTATGATTTTTAAAAAACGTCTAATCTATGTAGCGTTGAATCAATCCATATGGTTAGATTTTATCAACATACTTCACATGTGCTATTTTAATGGTTGGTACATGTAAGTTACATGTACCGGCCGGTACATACTTCCTAACCTCTCTCTCTCTCTCTCTCTCTATATATATATATATATATATATATATATAATATATATCTGTGTGTGTGTATGTATATATATATATATACACACACAGATATACATATATATATATAAATATATATATATATATAAATATAAATATATATATATATATATATATATATCTGTGTGTGTGTGTGTATGTGTATATATATTTGTATGTATGTGTATATATACATCTATATTTATATATATATATATACAAATATATACACACACACACACAGATATATATATGTGTGTGTGTGTGTATGTGTGTAAATATGTAAACGCTAATATATATATATATATATATATATATATATATATATCTATATATATATATATATGTACACACATATATGTATATGTATATGTATATACATATAGTATGCCCAGCTTAACTGGTCGACCGATCTGCGCGCCAATTGTTTTATATTGTGGTGACCGGTTTGGTTTTTTTTATTCAGTATTTTTTTGATGTAGTGCTGACATCATTTTCTGTCCAACTAGTTCAACGACTCTGACTCAATCCGGTTCGAGTCAACAATGGTCCCATGAGTGGTCTGGTTCTTGAAACATTGATCTATACCACAGAGAATTTATTTTTGTACAATGATAGAGTATCATTCAGATCTCATACTAAAATGGCATAGTTGGGCTAAATGAAAATAAGTATACAAATAGTTCTATGAGATTGGGTCAAGAGTTCCGACTGATATCCATTAAAAACATTTCTATAAGGGACTTGGCATGCCTCTTTAACAATCACTTAACTAAATTTCTCCTACACCATATCTCCCCCGAATAGGGGGCCTTTGTTTTGGGTAGGGACATAGCATATCATATTATATTGGCTAGGGAGATAATGAATTCAACAAAGGAAAGGATGATAGCAATATGGTTATCAAGTTTGACCTGACCAAGGCTTATGATCTTGTGGATTGAAGCTTCCTCAGGCAGGTTCTGGAAAAGTTTGGTTTCATCCTGGAGGTGATCGGCATCCTAATGAGCTTATTTGAGGGTACCTGGATTTTGATTCCAATGAATTACATTATTTTGTTTCTTCCAGATGCAGAGAAGATTAAAAATTGGGGAACCCCTTTTCTCCTTCCTTATTTATCCTCTTTAAAGAGATTATCTACATATCAATTACAGTAGATGTACAATAAGGTAGCCTGATAATATTTGCACACATGGGTAGTGGTACACACCTGACCTTGCTATTATAGATTGATGACCTGGTCATGTTCTCCACATATGCACATGCATCCCTCCAATGCATTGATAATACCCTCACATCTTATTCTTTCATTTCTGGGAAACGGGGAAGCAAAGAGAAGTGAGGTGGTGAGGAGGACCAACATGATATCCAAAGTTGCTTCTACTATGTGCATCAACTGATAGAGAACTTCTTCCTACACCTTGGAGTTCCTATCAATAAAGTAGACTTAACATACTACACTTTGAGAGGTGCTTGGGAAAATTCAAAACCAAGGTAGCCTCCTAGAAAATTAGCCTACTCTCCTTATTTAGACTTAAGACATTTATCACACATTCTCTCAACTCGATCTTTTTGTACACCATACTGCCACAAACATTCTGATGATGGTGTGTTATAGAATAAACCAGATAATGTAGACCTCTCATTAGCACATCAGGGATGGCAATGAAGGCGTACTTGGGTTTCTTGGGATAGGGTAACCACCCACATACTTGAGGGTGGCCTTCACATCACCCGGCTTCCCTTTGGGACTGGGGCATTCCAGATGAAGCCATGCTAGTAGATCCTCCAAGACTCATCGTTATGGGCTCAATACTGCTCCTCCAAGTACTCTCGTTGTAATGATATCACTTTCAACATCCCCCAATTAAGCAAAGACCTTCAAGTTGCGAGTCATTACCTATATTCCCAAGGATCCAGATTTAGCAAATAACAAACAATAGTAAATAATTTCCATTAATTTCAAATATTGTTTACAACTGTAGAATGAAATAGCTCATGAAACTAATACATATCGAGAAGAAGTTCTAATCTATCTAATCCTCCTTAGCATATATTTAATGCCTTCAATATATTTCATCTTATTCTTCATGTCCTTTATCATGTGTATGCTATACCTAAAACACCGACAATAAAAAGTGTAAGAATATTGCTATACTATGTACATGGGGCGCAACCACAACGTGTCCAACTATGACAATCTCATATAAAACATCAAATATTGTGAATAATAACTTATATTTTATTTGCATATTCTAACTCTTAATGGATATATTATCTTTGGCGTGATCACTTTCCCTTATAGAGATCGTGTTCATCACCCCTTCATATTCGTCAACCTAGGGTTCAAAATATGATATATAAATTTACATGAAACTCATAGTGGCATTATAATTGAACAAAAGGTAAGTAAACATTCAACAATTTATTTAGTCAAATCTCCAAAAACACTCGACAAACACCACCAAACTATTGCAGGTAGTCATAAGTGTAACCACATACCTTTGGTAGAACCATGCAGATCTTGTAGTCATTCTTTAAGCATATTATCCAATCAAACAAGAAAATCAAAAAATCAACTTTGCATGTATGTAAATCCTAAGTTGTCACCATCACATTACTGAAATTAAACCCTACTTGGGCCCTAATCTAGGGTATATGGTTTTTCCAAGTTGAGGATATGGAATAAGGGAATAACCCTAATTCCCTCACAAAATTCTTTATTAAGGTTATTAATCCATGTTTGACATCATGTGTAACCCTAATTACTACATCCAACATATCTCTTCATTATGATCACTATCCATTTATGTTCATTAACCACATAGCAAGTTATGACCTTTAACATAATTCTTCATATGCATGATTATTCACTTTAGAAATCCTAGTTATCACCACTAGGATCATGGTCATATTAAATTACCAATATATTCCACTTTATCAGACTACATATTAAATAATTATATTTAACATGATTAACAACCTAATTATAAAAAACTTGGGTTTGTAAATATTAATCACCACTTTAACACATTTTGCACCAATTTTAGAATTGGAATCAGATTTAGCAATTACTGATATTTTATTCACATTCTTATATTCTAATCAAGTTTCATATATATAATGTCCCAATCCAAGTTACCGATTATTCATTATAATTACTTCATGATTACCCTTTTTGGACCAATCAACAAGCAACAAGTAAACAAAAGTTACCTAATTTTTCATTAGCCACATGTGTTGCCTCGTACAATGGTTATATGCCACAGGGTATTAGACTGGCACAAGTTGGAATATGATGAAAATTCCTTTACGCCCTTTCCCAGCAATGCCTCGCCCGGGGTTAGTATTGACTTTCTCCACTCCTTCATTTTCATCCTCACACTGGGGATAGTTTGTGCCATGGTTGAGTCAACTGCCATGTTGAATCATGCATCCACTCCTTTGATTGCCTAGAAAAAGGTTCCAAGGACTCCTCCAATCAGGAGTGAATACACAACACCGCTTGCCACATTTGTCTGTGCTCTGGGTTGCTTGCCCCACAAGCATTCCTAAAGCTAGGGAAACACGGCGTATTCGAGTCCTAGGAATGACACATCACCTTGGTATGTACGATATTCTAGATGGAATGAACCTTATGGAATTCTAGTGGAGGTTTAACGAGGCCCTTCTGAGTCTTCTATAGGTGGGAGATAGCAGGATCGGTTCTAATGGCTTTAATGGAGTTCTGACACCAATGGAGGATTGGGGAAAACTAAATCTATAACGAGAATAGGTTAAATCATGGGCAGGTCTATCCATTTAAACCTATTGAAAATATTGGAAGGGGTCTTGTAACATCCCAAGATTTAAGGCCGCAGATACGTTGATCTTAAAAGGAATGATTGGACTACTCATATCACCAAGGTGCACCTCCTTTTTCGGGAGCCCATTACTAAAGAACTCCATAGTTAAGCCTACTCAACTTGGAGTAGAACTGGGATGGGTGACTTGTTGAGAAGTTGATCCTGGCATGCACGTGAGTGAGGACAAAGCGCGCAGTTAAGGCTAGTGGTGATCTGTGGGGACAGTCGTCATTCCTAAAACTCTACTAGATCCTTGGGCAGTGGGCCCGAGCGTTACAAATGGTATTAGAGCCATAACCCCTCCAGTAGGTGGGGCCCACATGGGCATGTGACATGCCAGTCTTGAGCTGTGTGGTCCAGGCATGTAGGAAAGAGCTTTCCATGGTTGACGTAGCCACCCTTGCACTAGTATTCTGTGATCGGGAGCTGGGTGTCCATGGGCCATTATGGGTATGCATTGAAATAGGGTCAGATTATGAGGCCAAATAGTTGAGACTTGATGAGGGTGTCAAGAGTCTAAGTGAGGGAGATTGTAACATCCCAGGATTTGAGGCCTCAGATAAGTTGATCATAAAAGGAATGATTGGACTACCCATATCCCCAAGGTGCACCTCCTTTTCTGGGAGCTCATGACTAAATAACTCCATAGTTAATCATGCTCATCTTGGAGTAGTATTGGGATGGGTGACCTGTCGGGAAGTTGATCCTGGCATGCGCGTGAGTGAGGACAAAGCGTGCAGTTAGGGCTAGTGGTGGCCTATGGGGACAATCGTCATTCTTGAAACTCTACTAGAGCCTTGGACAGTGGGCTTGGGCGTTACAAGTCTCGAGTCTAATCATGGTTTAGAGAGAGAGAGAGGGAGGGAGAGGGATTGAGGGTTCTCAAGTCACTATGGCCCGACATTCTAGTTTGGGAAGAGGTAGATGATGGTTTGGATGTTGATCATTCCCATAAAAAAATCTCAAGGCCACACAAATATTAATGAGTTGAGACTATGTTCCCAAACTTGATTAAAAGATGGCATTTAATGAATTTATCTTTAATCCTTTTTACTTTAGGAAAAACTAATTAATCCATATATCTCTCCTTTTATCCAAATAACTCCAAATTATAAGGGAAAACTTTTAACGATTAAATCTAGATGTGGGCAAGATTCAGTGTCAAAAAGATAACTTGATATGCCCCTTTTTTCTCTCCCTTCAAAAAGGAATATAATTCATTTATTTCAAGTAGGTCCATATAACTTCACAATTTTCTATAGGCGTCTAGGAACCTCTTTTTTGTCTGAAAGTTGGAGGGAAACTCACTAAAATATTTCCCAACCTCTATAATTTTGTGGGTTTTATTGGAATAACCTTTATTTGAAACTTACTCTTTTATCATATCCTAAAATTGATTTCCCACATCAGATGGAAAGCCCTTTTTCTCTCAAGTTCTAAAATTGTCTTCTTTTCATTATTATTTCCATTTATGGCAAAAGTCATACCGAGATAACACTATTTTATGCCTCAAACATTGTGTTTCTAATAATTTCTAGATAATTACTCTTTTAGCTATCTAAAACATCACATATCTTATCTTCTTTTGGAAATGTGCATATTATCTCATAATTTTATTATCTAACAATTAACAAAGTCACTATCATTTTTGTATGCATGTAATCTCTTATTTATTTAACTTGTGCCACAAGGACCTATTTGCAAAGTAAATAATCTTGTGGGCCTCTCTTTGGACATGGGTTGCACCCACGCCACAAAGTAGTCACCATTGTTATTCTATCAAATATTATTTGGGAGTTTTCTTATTCAATCAAGTATTATATTTACCAACAATGAGTGGGACTACAACCTAATACTCTCATGCATAGTTCCTTTGCATATCCCTTCTAGGGAAAGCTTTGGGTATGCTTTCCAAAGGTTCTCCCTTGGTGTACCTGGATACTAGATAAAGGGATGATGGATTTTTTGGCGTCTAATTTGTGTGGACATGTTATACTTCCCTTTGTGCTTAATTGCAATGACACTAGTGTTAAATTCAAGCAAAAATACTTTTGGAATGAGGATGGTACTTTGCATCCATCGGCTTTAGAGAAAATTCTTTAAAAGGATGATGTAGGATATGTTTTGGGGTCTGGATATTCTATCTAAGAGCATGAGTACATTCAGTGATGGTCAGTGACGATGGATGGTGAGTTCATCACCAAATCACTAAAATGGTTTCTCTACAATGAGCTAGAGCTTCATCAGTCCAGTAAAGGGATCTAGTTCAATGATGCTCTCCCAAGAGACAACATAGTATTTTAGAATTTCTTAAAGCCTATGCTGCCCACTGATGACAATGTCCAATGCTATAAGATCTCCCTTGTGTCAACATGCATCTATTGTAAGGAGACAAATCAGGAGGCCATTCAACATTTTTTTGCAATTAATGAGGTGGCCATAGAGATTTAGTACAAGATTTTTCTCAACTCCATCTTGAGGTATCAGGCCTATCTCCCTACAAATATCTTTACAGAGTATTGGGAGAAGTAATCTTTACGTAGCGTGAAGAGTTGGTAGTTTTAGTACATCCCTCCAAAATTTGCTAGTCTGTCTAGAGGCACCAATGTAGGGCCAAGTTTGATGTGTGTCCATTAACATAGACTTGTTGTGGCGAGAGATCATGAGATTAACGAATATGACAATCAATAATAATTCCTATAGGAATTGGGGGGACCTGAAGCTAAACCACATAATAGAGGAGGGGGCCACAAACCTAAAGTTCAGAAATAGATGTGTCTCATTAATCAAATGGTACCCACCTGATGTATAACACTTGATGTTAAGCATTTCCATTGGGACCAAGAGAGATATTATCCATGGCAAGGAGTGATGGAACACATCCATTATGCGGGACAAAAGTGGCCATCTCATACTTTCCTATAGATACACTATGACAGTGACTAGACATGAGGAAACTTATTTGTAAGATATGGTGATTGCCTTATAGACGGTTGATGTTCAAAACATTAATGTCATGGTTCTTGAGACTAATTCAAAATTGATCTATGAGATGGTATAAGGGGGAATCTAAAAAACCTTGGAGGATAATCCATTTAACTCATGAGATTGTGGAGAAGGTGAAGAAGTTTTCCATCATTGTCCACCTGACTCCTTTGATTACCAATACGTCAGATAGAGCTATTGATAATTGGGGAGTGTTGATAATATCTCCTTTGTTATGAGGGAGCTGTAGGGAAATACACCATCAGATATTGCAGCGGAAACAATAATTTTGCTACCATATTACCCTTATACTGTAGATCGCATCAACAACTATAAATTGGGAAGGAGGGTTTCAAGGTATATACCTGGTCCAGGAGAAAGTCCAATGACTATCTCTTGTTGTTGCGTGCTTCTTCCTCAAGCAACACTAGATCAGTCATCAACAATGCCCCCTAGTGCAACACCACATATGTCTATTGATGATGTTCTCTTAGGGTGGTTGAGACAAGCTCCACACTTCTATGTAGTTTATGCAGACCACCAAGAACTCCAAATTATTATACCAGAGGCAAAGGGAAGGATTTTTCCCTTTGAATGTCAACCTGCTAGGGTTGATTTTCTTTCTCATGTGTCTCTGCCTTGTCGTCCCTCCCTTTTATGGGTAGGACTTGCTTGGGTTCTCATGTGAACAGAATTATGAGAAAAAAACAATTATAAAATATTATTGTTGTATCTTTGAAAGCCTTTACTACGTCTTTGTTTATAGGAAGGTTGTAGTTAAGGTTTCCAGATCAACTACGAGTTGAAGAGACAAATTCTGATGAATTTTCAAGAATCTATAGACCATGAAAAGGTCAGTTCATAATTGAACTGATCGGTTCACATATGAAATGATAAGTTCAACACTTGAACATGTCAGTTCACTTTCTTTCCTATTTTCAATCACATTGGCTTTCAATATTTGATCAATACACAACATGACTCAAACATCAATACACAGTGCAATCATATTGATCATTGAACCAGATAGTTCATAACCTAGACCGGTTGTTTCAAATGTGCAAACCAGTCATTTCACTTCTAAACTGGTCATTTCATATTTCTAATTCAGCCGTTGTTGTCCAATTGATCTACCACTTGAATTGATTAGTTCAACATTTGAATTGATCGATTCAACACTTGAATCACTCATTTCATGGTCATGTTAGTCAATTTTCATCCATTCTTATTTGAATTGAATACCTAAACACTTTAGTAATCTAGTTAAACCATATTCATGAGTAAAATCCTATACTAAGTGCATCATATGTGTGTCCCCATTTATTGACATGGGATCTGGAAAGGAAAAGGATAAGAAGTTATAAATTTAGGATGGGATTCATGATTTCCAATCTTGTGTTTGTTTGCATCCATGAAAAGATAACCAACAAAGTCAAATTCATTAGGACATACCATCAACTTTTCAAGGAATCATAGATGAGAACAACTCTGGTGCTATATGCACAAGCCTTCCCTTACACTGAACCATACAAAAACCCTCTCTTGATAACCCACTCATTGATCATCTCCTACAAGTTCCAACCTGATCCTTTGATGATAGGTATCTAACACCCATGATCACGACATGATTTAAATCCCTAGACCCTTACACCCAGCAAGTTTTCCATCAAGATTCCAAACGTCCCTCTCGACTTCCATGAAATTTCACAACCCCGACCAATCCACCTCCTCCAACCATGCCTCCATCAAAACCACACCTTCCTTGAGGTCACTCTATGCCTACTACAATAGGAACCTGAGGCTGGCCTTCAAAATCCCCTCAACCATACCTTCACGCTCTTCATCACATCTGCGTGCATGATTTCACCCATATGGTCACCGCACTTGTCAAATTGCATCCTCTGGTTCACCTTCATCACATCACCTCGTTGTTATTGAGGAAAGTCCTCATATTTTCAGTCTAGTAAAGCTCGTCTCACCTCAGTTCATAAAGAGCTACGAATCTTGTGGAATTATGGAGAAACTGCAACACTTTGTTCCTTGCGTCCACCATAGTTGACCACTGTGCCACCTCTGTCATCCGTACTGTGTCAACCTAGAATGCTTCCATCTCCCGTGTCTTATTCTAGCTGATTAGTCATGTGTTCGCAACCTACGTCTCCACCTGAGTTCTACATGGATCATCCCATCTCCTACGTCTAATATGTGGAGACGGTGATTACCAATTTCAAGTGTTTTGTCAAGACTTGGCAGAAGAGAGAGAGTGATTTTGTGATGGAAGGCTACTAGAGAAAATTGAGTAGGAAGGCACATGATGGGGAGGAGAAAATAATAGGACACGAGAGGAGGGAGGTGTCTCAAGAATTTGATTGAGAAAGTGGGCGTGAGGCACCGATGGGAATCAAGGACATTGTTGGGGTTTCCAATTCTCTTTATACTTATCAAATACTAGGGGGTGGTCCAGAACTTAAAAGCCCAAGGAGTTAGGACTCTTAATACCAACCAAATGCGATCCTAACATATGGTTTTGCACAAACATACATAGTATTATCCTTTTTGTAAGGATTAGAATTCAATCCTTTGCATAATCATGCAAACCAAATGGGGCCTATAGGTTCAAGTTACGTTGGTAGTGAATGTCCATAACCAAATTATGACATCACAAGCCATGAGCAGTATCTAACAACACAGCAATGCTACATAAGTGATTATAAAGATGGAGAACTACTTTGACCTACAATCCGTAATCAGTGTTCTAGTGATCGTATAGTTCCCTTGCCTCTTAAAATTGAACTTGAGGAATTGAATTGTTATCATCTTCAATGTTCAATCCATGTTCCTTGAACTAGAGCAGATTGTATGAGATACATGTGAACTCAATATCACATATTGACTCACATGAGCATCACCATGCATTTCTCAATCTTTCTTATTAAGTGGCCATTATATCAAACTCTTGTAGGAAAGGAAAATCCCATCTACATTACTCACAGTCATACCCATGTGTCACAATGCACCCAATAACCACATTTGGCAATCCTTATTAAGGTCATGGTGGATGGTGTTAAAACACATTGACCTTTATGTGATGTGTGTAGTTACTTCAGGTCTAAGAACTAGAATCACCATTATCATTATAAGAGCTAATTCATACTACCATTCCATGGTCTCCATGTATCATTCTCAAGGTGGGTTTATCCAATAATTGTTCTCTAACATCTATATGTGATATTGTTGCATATCAGCTTCTACAATAACATCCAACTATGGACATAGTAAGAATGTATATACTCTTAATATTCATATGATCTCAATGTTCAGGTCCTCAACCTGAAGAGATACATCATCAAGTAACATCATTCAATAGACATTTATTATATGCCATCATTATCTCATATCTAAATAAAACAAAATAAATAGAATTGCCTTTATTATAAATCATATATTTTGCAAGATATGCCATTACAATCATCATATGATTGGATCTCTAGGCATACATACCAATACAACCCTACTTGCACTTAGAGTCAATCACTCATGAATCACATTCAAGGTGATCTAACATGTCCATTGTGCTTTTTCTGTGCAAGTGCTTTCGTTAGTGGGTCAACGATATTGCCTTCAATAGGTATTCTACAAATCTTCACATCTCCTCATTGTAAAATTTCTCATATGAGATGGAACCACTGTAGTACATGGTTGGAATGATGATGTGATCTAGGTTCCTTAGCTTGTTCAATAGCTCCATTATTTCCACAATGCAACTCTACTTCATCACAAATGCTTCAAACCACCCCAAGTAAATTGATCAACTTCTTGATCCAGACAGCTTCCTTTGTTGCATTGGATGCAACAATATACTCAACCTTTGTTGTAGAATTAGCAATTGTCTCTTGCTTGAAACTCTTCCATCTTACAACTTCGTCATTGAGGAAAAACACAAATCTTGATTGCAATCCATAATCATCCTTATCAGTTAAAAGCTTGCACTGTGTAACCACTTACACCCAAGTGTTCCTCAACACCATGAACAAGAAACCGATCCTTAGTTCTTCTCAAGTACTTAAGTATGTTCTTTACAGAAATCTAGTGACTCTCACTGAGATCTGACTAATATTTTCTCATCATGCTTACATACATGATAGATATAATTGTAGTCATATATGGAATCTTACTCATGTGGTTCTTCTCTTCACAAGAATGGGGACATTGGGTTTTAGAGGGGTAATTCCATGATACATGGGAAAATTCACTCTCTTTGAGTCTCACATGTTGAACCTCTTCAACACTTTGTCAATGTCTATGCTCTGGATTAGGCTAGGAAGCCTTTTATATCTATCTATATAGATCTTGATTCTTAAGATATAGGATGCTTCACATAAATCCTTCATAGAGAAGGTACTTCTCAGCCAGTTCTTTACCATCTGTAAAGTAGGAATGTCATTCCCCATTAATAGTATGTCATCTACATATAATATGAGGAATACTATTATTATCCCACGAACCTTCTTGTACGCAGAAGGTTCATCTTTATTTTGTGAAAAGAAAACTCTTTGATTGTCTTGTCGAAATGAAGATTCTAGCTCCTACATACTTTCTCCAATCCATACATTGACCTTTGTATCTTACAAACTTTATTGGATTCCTTTGGAATTATAAAACCCTCAGGATGTGTCATGTACACATCCTCAAGAAGATTCCTATTAAAGAAAAAAAGTTAACATTCATCTACCAAATCCCATTGTGATAATAAGCTACAATGTCAAGTATGATCTTGATGGACTTAACCATGGTAACTGGTGAAAATGTTTCATCATAGTCAATACCTTGAACTTGTTTGAAACATTTTCATAAACAATTTTCCCATATAAGTTTATACATTACCATCCATGTTAATCTTCTTTTTGAAGACCCACTTGCACCCTATGGGTTTTACCCCTTTAGGTGGATCCACCAAGGTCCATACCTTGTTGGTGTACATGGATTCCATCTCAGATCTCATGGACTCAAGACATTTCTTAGACTCTGGACCCTTAGTATCCTCAAGGTAGGTTGTACAAGTAGTATCACTTGGTTTCTTTGGGATATACAACAAAATAATATTTACGGTTCAAGATTTTTAGGAAACATTTTTCTCACATAAGCTTCACAACCCCAAATCCTCATAAAAGACATTTTGGGATGCTTTCCAGTCCATATCTCATATGGTGTCTTTTGAATCCATTCAGATGATACATGGTTATCGGTAAACATAGAGGTTTTAAGATCATATCCCCAGAAGGAAGTTAAAATATTATCAAAAATCATCATCAATATTAACATATCTAGTAATATGTTATTCCTTCTTCTAATACGCCATTGTGATTTCGTGTTCCAGATGGAGTCCATTATGATATGATACCACAACCTTGCAAAAGACCGTGAAACTCTTGGCTTAACTAATCTCCACCTCGATCAAAACAAAGTGCCTTAATAATTTTACCAAGTTGGCTCTATACTTCATTAATGAAATCCTTGAACTTTTCAAGGGTTTCTAACTCATGTTTCATCAAGAAAACATAACCATACTTACCAATGACATTAATAAAGGTAACGCAATACTGATAACCATCTCTAGAGTTTTATCTAAAAGGGCCACACACATAAATATGTTTTAGTCCAGATAGATCATTCTCCCTCTCACTATTTCTAGTGAAGGGAGCCTTTTTTATCTTGCCCAACAAACAAGATTCACATGTCTCTATTGGTTTGAAGTCAATAGAGTCCATAAATCCATATTTATGGAGTCTGGAAATGCATTTATCATTGATGTGCCATATAAGACAATGCCAAAGGTATTTTTATCTTTTGGTATTTATGTTATACACACTTTTCTCTAGATCAATCCATAAGACATTGGGAGACAGCCATAAGTAATCTCAAGTTGCTAATATAACATTGACCATTCTTTACAATAAATTGGAATCCATTATTGTCCAAACAAGATACATATATGGTGTTCCTATTAATGGAAAGTACATAATAGCAGTTCTTCAACTCTATTATAAGCCCTCTTGGCTGATATAACTCACATGTTCCACTAGACTAACATCAACTCTTTCTTCATCAGCAATATGCAGTTCAACCTCTCCTTTCTTCAAAGGTCTTCTTCTTTTCAAATCCTTCCTATTTTAGCAAATGTGTGATTCTCATACGATATTTAGTACCCAAGATGATGAAGTAGAAAAGTTAATCTCAATTATTTATATATTAGAAGTAGAGATCTCTATCTCTTGCTTCATCTTCTTAGGTTTCCTTACCCCTCTCCTTATTTTGAGTGTAGAAGACTTGGACTTTGGCTTAGCCTCAGAAGACTTCTTGGCCTTGCCCTTGTCCTTCGACTCTATTCTAATGATCATCATCATGGGTTTTTCCTTGTTCATTTGTGGTTTGACGTTTATCAACATGCCAAGAAACTCAGACATCAATTTATCTAGGTTACTCAAGTGATAACAGTAGATAAACTAGTTATTTGATTGAGGCAATGATTGCACAATCATATCTGTGGCCAAATTTTGAACTAAAGGAAAACATGTGTTTTCTATATGTTCCACATGCCCAATTATATTAAGCACATGGGGCTCTACTAGATCCCCCTTTGTTAATTTACACTCAAACAACACCCTCGAGAAATTATACCTTTTCTTGCTTTTCATGTTGTTTATGCAACTCATAGTTCATACAACCCAACATAAGGTTTTTGATCTCTACGACAACATTGGAATGCTTCAAGTAATCTTCTTTTTATCCTTAGGTATGGAGCAAATTCCAATGGCATGGTGATTAAGGGACATAGAGAACACTTCTCAAAGTCATGAACCAGTTATGGAAGTTTACCCCATTTGGATTGTCCTTCTCATGGATGATCGAAATGATTGAGTGTTTTCCAATTATATCTACAAGAGTAAAATTTGAATTTTGTCAAAACAATTTAGTTTCATTAGATTGATTATATTAATTAGGTGTTTAATTAATTTATCACTCCCACTATTTTTCTCAAACTTATAGACCTCTCTATCAGTTCAGAAGATTGAAGCGTACTATCTTCTAATGAGCCAAGATCTAATATTTAATCAAATCATGAGTCAAATGTGGTTGATCACCCACATCTTGACTGTTTAGGTAGGCAACTTTTGCCAATTACATCTCATGAAACTATTAGATAAATGGTGTGCACAACTCCATGTCACAATCCATCCCCATGTGTCTAGACCCATAATGTCATTAGGGTCACCTAGTTAATCCCGACCTAAAAACCAACACGACAGAATATGTACCCTACTTTGGCAGATCTACATATCTATCATCACACTTTCATGAGATAGACATCGCACAACACTTTGGCATATTCTACACTTATTCAATCAAACTTTTTATGTGTTTTTATAATGGAAAACATCTTAGGCTTAATATTTATTGAGGGATTTGTATTTATAGATACATATACATATCCAATCACCACATATTTATATTACGTATCATATACATTCTATATCAACAAACAAAAATCATGAAATTATAAAACTAGAGCGATGGTTATGGAAATACAACTGTAATTCCTTGGAGCCACAAAGAATAACTACCTAAGGTTCACATCATATGCAACAACCTATCTCTGAAGAAGTTTTATGCTTGAACCAGTCTGAGTGAATTGTTCAACACTTGAATCTATATGTTGGCCTCCTGGTGGGTTAGTTAGTTTTTTAGATCGGCCACTTGGTCTTTTGTTCAAGTGACATCTGGACTCCACCAGTCTATCAGTTGGGCCACTAGCTGATCAGTAGCCTCCTCCTATCATATGTTGTTACAACCCCAATTTTTGGGTTCATTTGGCGAGAAATGTAATTTCTCATATTAAAGATTTGAACAAATAATGATATAATTTGTTTTGAATAAATGAATTTCGTTTACAATAGCCTTGATGATTTTTTTGTGGGCTTTATTGGCTATTGGGCCCAATAACAAAGAAAAGACAAAAGAAACTCCATTATTAATAATGAAATGGAGAAAAGGAAAATGTAGAAACCTCTAGAAGGCAAAATAATTTAATCCAAAGGTGGATTTCATGCCTCTTGGGTTCCAAAGAGTCCAAAGTTGCAAAGAGAATGCAATAAGAAAAGAAAAGATCAATTAAATATTTCTTTATTAAGAAAGAAATTGAAAACAATGATAAAATGTGGGAAATAAGTAAAAATGGGTATAATTGAGTTATCCTTGGTGGATTTTCATATCCAAAGGATTCCTAATGTTAAAAGGAATGCCAATGAAGAAAATAAAAAGAAAGATAAAGAGAAATCTTCAAAAAGAGATATTTTAATAAGAAATAAACAAGATAATGGGAAATAATGAATATAGATGCAACTAGAAGGATAATGAGTATCCACTAAAAAGGATTTCGAAATATTAGAGTTTCTTGGGGTCCAAGGACCCCCAATGGGGAAAAAGAAAGAGAAAATACCAAAAATAAAAAATAAGAGGATAATGTGATTGAATTTTGTGGTATTGTTAAAGAGGTGGTATACTCTACTAAAAGAAAATAGTTTTTTTCATGGCCAATAGATTGAAAGGCAAGTACAAAGAGAATAAAAGAAGTAATTTTTGAAATCCTAATATCTAAAGAATAAAGGATATCAAAGAATTTTGTTTAGAGAGAGAAGATTTCCTATACATGAAGGAATATAGTTTCCTAGTAGGAAAGAGACTTAGATCTCGTGGATAGCCATCCTAGAGCTTCATTACCCTCCTCTATAAAAGGATGGAGCCCATGGCTAAGGCCACAGAAAGTTCCACACATCTCCCTCTCTCTTATCTATCTTCTTCTTCCTTATTTTCATCCTTAAACCCTAGCAGAGGGGAGCAATGTGACTTTGGAGTGAGGAGGAGCCAGGGACAAGTGTATGAGGTAGGCACAACGTTCCCACTTTGACCGGAAACGAGTCCAACCTATCTCCAACCCCGCCGCGATGCCTGCAGCAGGTCAGCAGATCGACCGCACGTCTAGAGACTCGGCAAGCTAGAACAGGCCATCATGGCCGTGAACTGGAGGCACCCCGCATGCGGAAAAGAACGACGGAGGTAGGGGAGGTGTCCCTGGAGGCCGACAAGGCTTGGGGAGGGGCGGCAGGGCCACACCTGCTCCTTGTCTACCATGACAACGTTAGGGCGCGCGAGAGGTAGGAGACGGGTGGGCTCTAGACGATTTTGCCCCTCTACGAGATGAAGAAGTTATAACTTAACCAAGGGAAATGGAGTCATTCTGTTATAATTCCAAACCAGCTAAGCAACGTTGCATGAGATAGGGCGGCGTGGCAACTTCTGATTGGTCCAAAAAGGTAATCATTGCAAAATTCATATCTAAATATTAGTAACTCCGATAGTAGCAAATAATGTATGTATTTTTCTCAGAAAAACAAGAGGAATTCATTAAAAATGGTTTTAGAGGATAATTCCTCTTACAATTCGAAAAGTAATGGAAGTTGTCAACTTTAATGCTTTACTGATTAAGAAACCCAATTTTGAGATGATTAATATATTTAGTAGGGTTTAATGGATGATTAAAGTTGATACTAACATCTTAATTGTAAAAAGGTATATTGAGAACAAAAAGGATGAACTTTGAACGTAATTAGTTTAATTTAGAGTTTCATGTGCATAAATATGCTTTAATGGGCCTTGAAACCCTAATATTAGTAAATGTGACTCTTAATGGCTTTAATTGTTCAATTTCATGATTAAATTTGAGATATGATAATTCCAAGCTATTTCAAGTATAAAAGTTCCTAATTGTGGATAAATACCCTTAATGTAGTAATTAGGGTTTCTAATGGATAAAGGTAGAATTAATGACAAATAGAGTTCATATGAGAATTAGACCACAATGAACTATGAATTGATGATAAATGAGCATAATGATATTGTCATGGATTAAAAGGATAAAAATGGTAGCTTTAATGTAAAAGAGACTTAATGGACTTAATTGATGGTTAATTATGCTTTTTCTGATATCAGGGTTATATGTTGTTAGAAGATAACCTTAGTATCTTTCATGATGAATAGATGAGATAATTAGGGTTTGTGAGTAATTGTATAAAATTAGGGTTTAAAATACTAAGAGATGAAGGGAAACCCTAATTGCAATGGGAACCCTAAAAGTGGATTAGAAACCCTAGGAAGCGAGCTAGGTTTAATAGATCTTGATGACATGTTTGATAATAGGAAATTGCATGCATATTTTAGGATCTCATTATGTGCTTGCTTTCCTATTTGGATTTTAGGATCGGATTATTCTATCTCAAATCATCCTGACAGGTACATGGTTATGCTTATGGATAATCGCTTTAGTTTCACGGTGATTCCCGGTTGTTTTATCGGTTGCCTGAAAATAACTGCTTGGATGACTTTTATTTCATGCAACTATAAAGTGACTATGACTATCACCATAAGTATGCATACATGACTGGATCAGATCTTGGTCCTCCTCTGTGGCTTTGCAAATGCTAAAAAGGGTAACCTAGAGAAAGGTCTAGGCTATCAAGAGTTAGGGATTGGGCTACCTACGTGTAGTTCCATGCAACTCTTTTGCACACCATGAGTTAAGGAATGGGCTACCTATGGGTAGTGCCCTGTGACTCAACCCTAGAAACATGTTCACCTGTTAGGTAGGATCATGAGGGGTTAAATGAGGATCTACCATAAGGAAGGTAGCATCCATGTCCACTGCAGGGACAACACAGAGGTTAGGGTATGTACGGATTGAGTAGTTATGTTGAAAATGTAAAGTTGTTTGTTAAATCATATTTGACTGCAATATGTTGTTACAGTTAATTGCACGATTATTGCTTCCCCCACATACCAGCATAATTCATTTATGCTGACCGACATTTTGTTTTTCGACGTTTTAGGTACAAGTGAAAAGAACAAACAGTAAAGTGGCATATGTGGAATTAAATGAGAATTAAAGTGCAAAGGAGGATTAGTTAGAATAGACTCTGGATGTGGATAGAAGTAGATGTCCAAGTTTTTGAAAAAGGTATGCGAAGTTAATTTTTATTACAGCCTTTCAATTTAGTTTAGTAGAATTTTATAATTATTATAGATTATTTGTCAAATCTTTGATCTGGAAATTGGTATAACGTCCCTGACCTCTTGGTATCCCTTAATTGGGGGTTACTGGGAGGCAGGGTCATTACATTTGGTATCAGAGCATAGGTTCCTCATTTAATCTTTAATAATTATTAAATTTTACAAACTCTATAGAACCCAAGGGAGTTATTAGAGGAATTTCTGAAAGACAGAGGTGTCTAGAAAAGGATCACGTCTGGGGGCTGGCAAGATTTTCCTCCACACCGCTAGTCAGAATACGAGGACTCCCAGATTAGTGTGACTGCCTGGCCAATGTCTCAGGATTAGACTCAAAATAAGATACCTTTAGGACTCTCTCATCTTGATCATCCCTTCTCAACTCAAATACTGTTAAGGATTATAAGGATTAGGGTTTTCTTTCTTTTCCTCATGCTCTTGTAGTATGGGTAAGGTTGATAAGGTTTAAGGAATCCTCCACCAAATTAATGAAAAGCATGTAAATAAGATGTCATGGACATAAGCTTAATAGATTAAGCGTAAACTAAAGAATAGATACATGCTTAGGTCGTATGAAATAAGTTGTCATGCCCTCAGGAGAGACCTGAGGCTAGACCTTCTTGTCAGGAGGATAAGTAAAGAGAGTTAGTCTTGGAGGTAGAGACCTCCATTAAGAGTAGATACCTGGCACATCCTCCTCTGAGAATGATGTTAACCCTAACCCTAAGTGAAGGTTAGAGAGAGAGATGACACGAGGAGTTAGATGTCATGATAGACCAGGTGTGAGGAAGGACATGCTTTTGGATTCCCATATGAGCCATGAGAGGTTGGATGACCTAGTGCCTTTGGCGACCCAACCCTGGAAAGGGTCGTGCATGGTAGAGAGAAGGATAGCTCCTTCATTGATGAGGTTAGAGAAGAACCTATGGAAACCCCATGAGTTTATATGAGCATGGCATAGTATGCACCCAGAGTACGTCAAGTAGTGCAGGTAGTAGGTCAAAACCATGGCCAGGAGAGTATGATGGATAGCTTATGAGATAAGCATAAAGAGCTATGGATAATCTGGAGCAAATATAAGTTTGAACATAGGCTTCACCCAGGTAGGGGTATGCTTGGGAGCTTGATACACCTTCATGGAGAGAGGACCTTTAGTAATAAGGCTGGTTGTGGAGTATCTCTAGAGAGAGAGAGCAGGACCCAAGAAAGAAAGTTGGAAGCTTAGATTCCAATATATGAGGAATAGTAGGGAGTTAAGGAGGATGCGACTTAAGTAGATGATAGTGGTTGCCTCATGCTTGACCCCTGGAGGCTGATGATATCTTGGTTTCCTTTAGAGGAACCAAACCCTAGAGAGAGGATGAGGCTTCTGGTACCTATGTGCCCATGGTGTAGGTGTTTACCTTCTGAGATAGGAAGAAGAGTTCCTTAGACCTGGAGAGGGTTAGTAATAGGTTGTGAGGCCTTGTACCTTGTTGATTTTCCTTGAGGAGGACTCAACTCTGATGTGTTGCTCGAGTAGAAGGATGACAGGAAGTGCAGGTCATGCCTTATACATGCTTGATTCGTGGTTAAGAGGTTGAGCATGCACTTTTACACCCAAAACTGAACCTAGGGTTCCTAGGCCTAAGAGGGGAAGTGGTGTACTCAATTCTCATGATGAAATTTGAGTTTCTATAGATTTGAGCATGGTATTCATCATGTTTAGAGGAAAAGGAAAACCCCTTATGTTTAAGGCATGTTTGACGAACCCCTCATATCTAAGTTAGTGACATAGGAAGGTATGACCTTGATTCAATGTTGAGGATGAGAGTAAGTGTGACCTAGCATGGTTTAGTATGTGGCCTGCTTATGTCTTAGTAGCTTTCTAGGGTTAAGCATGCTGATGTGGATGTAAACCCTAGACATAAGGATGTTTGTGACCTTTGTTATCAAGAGGTGTAGTTTCCTCCCATCTTGGGAGAGGGACTCTTATGTAGGGTGTATACTAGTTTTGTTGGTTTAAGGTAACCTAAAGAGGTCTCATAGGATCTTGAGAAGCTAAGTGAAAAAGTACATAGTAAGAGAATGAACCTGTAGACCCATAGATAACCATATCTAAGTGCATATGGATGTGTTACCATGGAGGTAACCAGTATGGGGGCCTGACCAAGGTAGGCATGTCGCCATGACCCCTATGAAAGGATGAAAGTCAGCCCATGAATGTTGAGAGAGATGATGAAGGCTTGGGTAAGGTTCTAAGTTGAACATGTACTATGTTAGAATCCTAAGTCTATCATAGGGTCAGGTAGGGATAAGACCGATGGAAGTAGGAGTTGCCTAATTCCCTAGCTGCACATGACCATAGGGTCGGGAGGTAACATCTATCATTGTCTGAGGGCCATGGGTTAGGAGATTGATCACCTTTATGAAATCATGGGACCCAAAGGGTAGATGAGTAGGGCACTCTCTGGATGCATGAGGGAAGAGGGATGACCCCAAAAGTGTCAGCACCCTATGAACCTAGAGGAGATGACCAAGGATTATGTGTGGACCCAAGTAGGTTCGAGACCAGTTTTCCATGGATGTAACTTTGATATCAAGATGATTGGGATGTAGAGGCATAAGCTGCATGTTTCAACTTAGATTTAAAGTTGTACTAGCAAGGTGGGATGTACCATCTCTACTCTTGGAACAGGAAGAACTCTGTATTTGGACTGCAACCAAATGCTTATTTCCTCTTGTTAGGGGAGTGAGAGATAGGACAATATGTATGGCATACACCGAGGATAAAAGGTGATGTGAAGTGGAACATTGCCATGAGGTATGAGGAAAGAGATGATAACATGACCTTGTGGAGTGAACGATACATGAATGGTTTACAAACACTAAGAATAAGCTAGTCAACTTGTGAGGATGTTTTTAACATGAGCTATATGGAAATCTGCAAGTGTTACAAGGTTGAGGTTGATAACCAAGAGAATAAGCTCAGAGTTTTCTTGATGAAGATAGATTAGAGCTGAGATAAGATAATAAGTGGAATACATGGAGGTGTATGTATTCAACAATACTTTACACATAAGGATGTGAAGTGGTTGAGATACAACTGCCTAGTTTAGCTAGAGGCTAGAAGAGGTTGTTAGACTAACCCTATGTTTGAAAAAGAGAAGTTTGGATAACACTCAGATGTAACAAGATCTATTTAACAAGTTAGTTATTGTTTAGTTAGCCAGCCTAGGCCTTGATGCAATGAAAGTATGGTTGTAGAACTTCATATCCACTTCTTTGGAAAAGAAGGTGATGAAACCCCGACTAGAGTGGTTTATGGTTTCCTATGAATAAATCTTGAGGAATCATGACATATAGGAGATCATGCTTTTAAGATCACCATACACCGTGGTACTACAAAGATAGTAAGTGATAGTAGTACTTTGGATGCCTAAGATGAAGTTACATGTGGTATGTTGCCATGCACGACAGGAGGTGAAGGATGAACACCAGTAACCCAGTGCATTGATATAAAGGACAAAGAGTTCCCAAGAGGGAATGGGAGTTAAATCACTATAGGTGTTGTGGTAAGTCTCCCCTAGACCAAGGAAGGTCAGAATGCAATATGGGTTATGGTAGATCACCTTACCTATAGGACATGAGAAAGAAAGAGTACTGTCAAGGGACAGATCTGACTAAACTACATATGAGAGAGACGATTCAACTACACCATGTTGCGAGTTCAAAAGTTCTTGAGTATAACCTAAAGGTTCACTTCCATAAGGTGGAAGTAGGTACATGAAGAACACGATGTTAGTACCTCTTATCACCCCTAACTAATGGTTAGTATGATCCAAACTAGAGGGTTTGATGAGAGCATGTGTGCTCATTCAGGGTGATACATAGAGACAGTTCTTGTCCTATAAAAGATGTGATGATAACCACCATAGCCATTATCAGGATATAAAGAAGTTCTGTAAGGGAGGTTGTGTCGGTCACCACTTCATTAAGGTGATGTTGGTGAAAGGACCTTGTGATGGTCAGAAAAGGGCCACAATGTGTGTAGATGAAGTCACTTTAATCGTGCAATTGCTTAAAGGAGCCTAGAGATGACATGAGTTGTGAGCTGATGTAAAGTAGACTATGATACAGTTTACTGTGGGAGAATATGTAACATGAAAATCCGACCTCTCTGAGCTATAACCAAGACAGATAAGTCCCCGATACATGGGTTATTTTTTTTAGATGGTTTGGTGGAGAAGGTTAAGTTTTCCCTTACCCCTCAGGATAATGTGATGAGTTCCATGTGTCCAATTTAGAGCACTATGTGAGGTACAATGACCATGTGTGGAGCAATGAACCTAGTGAGCCTCAAGGAATTCTAAAATGACCTGAGTCACCTATGAGGTTTATAGATGCCAAGGTGAAAGAACTCAAAGAAAAGATTATGTGATGGTAAAGGTTCTTTGGAAGCGCCATGGATAGGGAAAAACCACATGGGGGCCAATGATGGACATGTAAAAGTCTTATCCTGAATTGTTTGTTTGCTTGATGGAATTTTGAGGACGAAATTCCTATAAGAGGGGAAGGATGTTACAACCCCAATTTTTGGGTTCATTTGGTGAGAAATGTAATTTCTCATATTCAAGATATTTGAACAACTAATGATATAATTTGTTTTGAATAAATGAATTTCATTTACAATAGCCTTGATGATTGTTTTGTGGGCATTATGTTGGCTAAATGGACATCATTTAAATCCCTTTGTTTTGATAATGACAAACATTTCATTCTTGTGTATCTAACATGATACTTAAGTGTTGTAGGAACTAGGTGGATGACACAACTTTGGAATATCTTTATTCTCAAAATGTTTTAATTTCATGATTGTAATCAAATGTAAAAACTTGTACAAGTATATAATGTACAAGTACTTAGATATCATGTAAATCAAGCGTTTAGATGTTCCCTAGCCATTCACAACACTTAGATAGGTCATCCCCTATAATAGTGTCACAACTACACACTCATACACACACTTAGTATTTATATAAACCACTAAAATAGAGACATTCTCGGTCGAACTAATTGTCGACCAAGACACACTCGGTCGAACACCTTCTCGACCAAGAGTCTCCCGAGTTAACTCTTCTAATAGGTTCTATAGCCGTTAGACATAGCAGACAAGGTAGTTGGCAGTTAGAATCGAACGTTATATACACTTGCTCCAGACCATCCATCGGCGACAAACTCCTCGACCGAGAGACTCTCGGTCGACAAAAACTTCGACCGAGAAAGTATGTCTGCACTTTTTAGAATTAATTAACTAGTCATTGCTAAAGCAATTAGTGGATACCTAACGGCTAGTTAAGCACTAAGAACCCCCTAGAAAGTGTCTAGAACATCCTTAAGCACTCATAGGCCATTCCTATAAATAGGACATGCCTTAGGACACCCAAAATACACTTTTGCAACACTTGATCATACATACTTGCAATTGGCAATCTATTCTTGTGAGCAATTGAGCAACTCTAGTATTTGCTAATCCTTTCCATTGCTACAAATTTGTGTCCTACAGGCTAGCATCTCCTACCCACTGCACTTCCACTTCCATACACATTGGATAGGAGATAAAAAACTCTTGATATAGGAAATCAAGCCTTGTGCTACAATGGTAATTGTAATTTCCATTTTCCCTTCTTGTTCTTTCTTATTTCTCGTACTCTCCTTGCTACTCCTAGGGTTGGAGGCTGCAAATTGCAGAGGGTTTGATCTTCTCAGTGGAGAAGGAGGACTTTGGACTACTTCAAGAAGGCTGTCTCAATGGGAAGCTACTTCAAGAGGAAGGCTACTTCAAGGGGGAGCTTGAAGTTACTTTGAGGAAGGCTTCTTCGAGGTTGGTGGACTACTTCTAGGTGAAGGCTGTCCAAAGGGTGGTGAAAGTATTTGTAATTTTATGTAACATCCTTGCGAGGTAATAAAATTTAAATACTTTCAAAATCCCAATTGGAAACAATTGGGTAGTGGAATGACTCCCTTAGTTTTTTCTAAGGGTGGAACCACTCTAAACACCTTGCCTCCTTCTTCAAATTTCAATTGTTGTTTCTTGAGTTGAATTATTGTTAAAATATTTATAAAACCCTATTCACCCCCCCTGTAGTGGTTTTTCATTTGGTGTCAGAGCAGGCTTCAAGGAGCTCTAATAGAGTCTTGAAGAATGGAGGGTGGTGGTGTCTACAACCGCAAGCAAAGGAGAAGCTTGGACCAATCTTTAACAAGATGTAATTGGTGCTTAGGAACAAGACACACAACACCTAGCTGTCCATGGAGGTTAAAGAAGGAAGATGTGCATAAAGAATGCCTCATTTCTACAACAAGTGAAGAAGAAGAAGAGGTAAGCCTTTTTGATTTATCTAAAGAAGAGTTAATTGCTAGACTTCAAGAGACACATGATAAGTATATTGAGTGCAAGAAGAAATTAAACAAATCTAATAAAGCAAATGATGAGTTACATGCTAAACTTCTTGCTCTCACATATGAAAATGAAGATATGTATGCTAAATTAAATGATCTTGGATTTGAAAAGGATAGTATTATTTCTAAAAATAGTACTTTGAAATCATCTCTAAGAGATTGTAATGTGAATATTTTTACGCTAGAAACAAATTATGATATTCTTTCTCAAGAAAAGGTTGGACTGCTTGCAAAGTTAAATGATTTTCAAACTCAACCTATCCTATGCACTCATCTTGATTATGATACTATTTTGAAAGAAAGAGATTCTTTATTATCTAATCTAGATCAAGCAAAGTTATATATCAAAAACATAATGGATGAGATTGTTAAGTTACAACAAGAAGTTAGTAGCTTAAGAAACAATGATGTTCTTGATAAGATATTCAATGATTCTCATGGTCAAATTGGAAGGAGAGGACTATGATACAAGCCTAAAGGAAAATCCTATCAAAAACCTAGTGGGGGAAGGACACAAGTGCCAAAGACTCAATCTATGTATGTACCTAAAGGCAAGTATACATATGTACCCAAGAACAATCTAGATCAAACTCATAAAAAGAGAAATGAGACTGATTCTATATGTTGCCATTATTGTTTGCGTCTTGGACATTATTCCTTCTCATGTCCATACAAGAAAAAGGATGTTTAGTTGGTATGGGTTCCAAAACCCCCAAACTAAATAAATTAACATAAGTTGAGATATGACCAAAGATTCTAAATTGTATATCTTTATGTCTATCTCAACTTAACATAATGAGATAACAAATTGATTCAAGTAATTAAAATTTCTAACTTGAAAATACACATTTTTAAATAAACCTGCAGAGACACATCTTTAATAACTTGTTTTAGTTTGGGTTCCTAAAACCTAGAGATTTGAATATGATTAGTTAAGATTTGACTTAAATGTTACTTTGATACTTAAATGTTTTATCTCAACTAAACTGAGTTTTAAATTGCATAATTGAATTGGAAGTGATCTATGTTTTACTTGGAAATAACTACTGAAAACAATACAGAAACAATCTCGGTCGACAAAATCTTCGACCGAGACAATGTCGGTTGAGAAATTGGTCGACCGATAGGATTTCTGCCTTAAATTTGTATTTTTTCTGGAAAACAGTAACATTCTCGGTCGAGAAAGTTGTCGACTGAGACAATGTCGGTCGAGAACTTTGTCGACTGAGTGAAACTCTGATAGAACTATTTAATAAAAATAAGACACTTCAATTGCAATCAACTTAAGTATGTAATGAACTTTACATATTCTTGTGCTTTAAATATTTGAATGATCTTAGTCAAAAGGAAGAATATATGAGCATCAAAACTTAATACATTTCATGATTAAACTGTATCTATCAAATATACAAGAGACAAAGAAAAATGATGTCGCAGGAACTAGGTGGATAACATAACTTTGGAAGATATATATGCTCAAAATATTATGATTTCATGATTGCAATCAAATGTAAAAACGTGTACAAGTATATAATGTACAAGTACTTTGATATCATGTAAATCAAGCATTTAGATCTTCCCTATCCATTCAAAACACTTAGATAGGTCATCCCCTATAATAGTGTCACAACTGCACACTCATACACACACTTAATATTTATCTAGAACCACCAAAACAGAGACATTCTCGGTCAAACTAATTGTCGACCGATACACACTCGGTTGAACATCTTTTCGACCGAGAGTCTCCCGGGTTAACTCTTCTAATAGGTTCTATAGCTGATAGACACAACATACAAGGTAGTTGGGAGTTAGAATCGAATGTTATATACACTTTCTCTAGACCATCCATCAGTCGACAAACTCCTCGACCGAGAGACTCTCAGTCGACAAAAACTTCGACCGAGAAGGTGTCTGTCTGCACTTTTTAGAATTAATTAACTAGTCATTGCTAAAGCAATTAGTGGATACCTAACGGCTAGTTAAGCACTAAGAACACCCTAGAAAGTGTCTAGAATGTCCTTAAGCACTCATAGGCCATTCCTATAAATAGGACATGCCTTAGGACACCCAAAATACACTTGTGCAACACTTGAGCATACATACTTGCAATTGGAAATCTATTCTTGTGAGCAATTGAGCAACTCTACCATTCGTTAATCCTTTCCATTGCTACAAATTCGTTTCCTACAGGCTAGCATCTCCTACCCACTACACTTCCACTTCCATACACATTGGTTAGGAGATTAAAAACACTTGATATAGGAAATCAAGCCTTGTGCTACAACGGTAATTGTAATTTACATTTTCCCTTCTTGTTCTTTCTTATTGCTTGTACTCTCCTTGCTACTCCTAGGGTTGGAGGCTATGGATTGGAGAGGGTTTGATCTTCTCAGTGGAGAAGGAGGACTTTGGACTACTTCAAGAAGGCTGTCTCAATGGGAAGCTACTTCAAGAGGAAGACAACTTCATGGGGGAGCTTGAAGTTACTTCGAGGAAGGCTGCTTTGACGTTGGTGGGACTACTTCTAGGTGAAGGTTGTCCAAAGGGTGGTGAAAGTATTTGTAATTTTATGTAACATCCTTGAGAGGTAATAAAATTTAAATTCTTTCAAAATCCCAATTGGAAACAATTGGGTACTGGACTGACTCCCTTAGTTTTTGCTAAGGGTGGAACCACTCTAAACACCTTGCCTCCTTCTTCAAGTTTCAATTGCGCTTGCTTGAGTTGAATTATTGTTAAAATATTTATGAAACCCTATTCACCCCCCCCCCTCTAGTGGTTTTTCACTTTATTGGCTATTGGGCCCAATAACAAAGAAAAGACAAAAGAAACTCCATTATTAATAATGAATTGGAGAAAAGAAAAATGTAGAAACCTCTAGAAGGCAAAAGAATTTAATCCAAAGGTGGATTTCGTGCCTCTTGGGTTCCTTGGGTTACAAGGAGTCCAAAGTTGCAAAGAGAATGCAATAAGAAAAGAAAAGATCAATTAAATATTTCTTTATTAAGAAAGAAATTGAAAACAATGATAAAATGTGGGAAATAAGTAAAAAGGGGTATAATTGAGTTATCCTTGGTGGATTTTCGTATCCAAAGGATTCCTAATGTTGAAAGGAATGCCAATGAAGAAAATATAAAGAAAGATAAAGAGAAATCCTCAAAAAGAGATATTTTAATAAGAAATAAACAAGATAATGGGAAATAATGAATATAGATGCAACTAGAAGGATAATGAGCATCCACTAAAAAGGATTTCGAAATATTAGAGTTTCTTGGGGTCCAAGGAGCCCCAATATGGAAAAAGAAAGAGAAAATACAAAAAATACAAAATAAGAGGATAATGTGATTGAATTTTGGGGTATTGTTAAAGAGGTGGTATTCTCTACTTAAAGAAAATAGTTTTTTTCATGGCCAATAGATTAAAAGGCTAGTACAAAGAGAATAAAAGAAGTAATTTTCAAAATCCTAATATCTAAAGAATAATTGATATCAAAGAATTTTGTTTAGAGAGAGAATATTGCTTATACATGAAGGAATATAGTTTCCTAGTAGGAAAGAGACATAGATCTCGTGGATAGCCATCCTAGGGCTTTCTTACCCTCCTCTATAAAAGGATGGAGCCCATGGCTAAGGCCATAAAAAGTTCCACACATCTCCCTCTCTCTTCCCTATCTTCTTCTTCCTTGTTTTCATCCTTAAACCCTAGCAGAGGGGAGGAACGTGACTTTGGAGCAAGGAGGAGCCAGGGACAAGTGTATAAGGTAGGCACGATGCTCCCACTCTAACCGGAAAGGAGTCCAACCTATCTCCAACCTCGGCACGACGCCTACAGTAGGTCAACAGATCAGTCACACGTCTAGAGACTCAGCAAGCTAGAACAGGCCGTCATGGCCGCGAACTGGAGGTGCCCCGTGCACACAAAAGCACAGTGGAGGCAGGGGAGGTGTCCCTGGAGGCCGACAAGGTCTGGGGAGGGGTGGTAGGGTCGTACCTGCTCCTTGCCTATCGCGGCAGCGTTAGGGCGTGCGGGAGGTAGGAGACGGGTGGGATCTAGATGGTTTTGCCCCTCCGTGGGATGAAGAAGTTATAACTAACCGAGGACAATGGGGTCATTTCGTTATAATTCCAAACCAGCTAACCAACGTTGCATGAGATAGGGCGACGTGGCAGCTTCTGATTGGTCCAAAAAGGTAATCCTTGCAAAATTCATATCTAAATATTGGTAACTCCGATAGTAGAAAATAATATATGTGTTTTTTTTCTCAGAAAAACGAGAGGAATTCATTAAAAATGGATTTAGAGGCTAATTCCTCTTGAAATTTTAAAAGTAATGGAAATTATCAACTTTAATGCTATATTGATTAAGAAACCCTATTTTGAGATGATTAATATATTTAGTACGGTTTAATGGATGATTAAAGTTTATACTAACCTATTGATTGTAAAAAGGTATATTGAGAACAAAAAGGATGAAATTTGCACGTAATTAGTTTAATTTAGAGTTTCATGTGCATAAATATGCTTTAATGGGCTTTGAAACCTAATATTAGTAAATGTGACTCTTAATGGCTTTAATTGTTCAATTCATGATTAAAGTTGAGATATGATAATTCCAAGACATTTCAAGTATAAAAGTTCCTAATTGTGGATAAATACCCTGAATGTAGTAATTAGGGTTTTCTAATGGATAAAGGTAGAATTAATGACAAATAGAGTTCATATGAGAATTAGACCACAATGAGCTATGAATTGATGATAAATGAGCATAATGATCTTGTCACGGATTAAAAGGATAAAAATGGCAGCTTTAATGTAAAAGAGGCTTAATGGACTTGATTAATGGTTAATTATGCTTTTTCAGATATCAGGGTTATATGTTGTTAGAAGATAACATTAGTATCTTTCATGATGAATAGATGAGATAATTAGGGTTTGTGAGTAATTGTATAAAATTAGGGTTTAAAATAGTAAGAGATGAAGGGAAACCCTAATTGCAATGGGAACCCTAAAAGTGGATTAGAAACCCTAGGAAGTGAGCTAGGATTAATAGATATTGATGACATGTTTGATAATAGGAGATTGCATGCATATTTAGGATCTCATTATGTGCTTGCTTGCCTATTTAGATTTCTTGATTGGATTATTCTATCTCAAATTAGCCTAACACGTATGTGGTTATGCTTATGGATAATCGCTTTAGTTTCACGGCGATTCCCGGTTGTTTTATCAGTTGCCTGAAAATAACTGCTTGGATGACTTTTATTTCATGCAACTATAAAGTGACTATGACTATCACCATAAGTATGCATACATGTCTGGCTCAGATCCTGGTCCTCCTCTGTGGCTTTGTAAATGCTAAAAAGGGTAACCTAGAGCAAGGTCTAGGCTATCAAGAGTTAGGGATTGGGCTACCTACGTGTAGTGCCATGCAACTCTTTAGCACACCATGAGTTAAGGAGTGGTCTACCTATGGGTAGTTCCATGTGACTCAACCCTAGAAAATAATTCACCTGTTAGGTAGGATCATGAGGGGTTAAATGGGGATCTACCATAAGGAAGGTAGCATCCAGGTCCATTGCAGGGACAGCGTAGAGGTTAGGGTATGTAAGGATTGAGCAGTTATGTTGAAAACGTAAAGTTGTTTGTTAAATCATATTTGAATGCAATATGTTGTTACAGTTAATTGCACGATTATTGTTTCCCCCACATACCAGCATAATTCATTTATGCTGACTGACGTTTTGTTTGTCGACATTTTAGGTACAAGTGAAAAGAACAAACAATAAAGTGGCATATGTGGAATTAAATGAGAATTAAAGTGCAAAGGAGGATTAGTTAGAATAGACTCCAGATGTGGATAGAAGTAGATGTCCATGTTTTTGAAAAAGGTATGCGAAGTTAATTTTTATTACAGCCTTTCGGTTTAGTTTAGTAGAATTTGATAATTATTATAGATTATTTTTCAAACCTTTGATCCGGAAATTGGGATAACGGCTCTGACCTCTTGGTCTCCCTTAATTTGGGGTTACTGGGAGGCAGGGTCATTACATATTCCCTACTTGGTCCTCCAGACATTGAGTTCGACTTCTGAGTTAATCGATTCATCTAGTGTTGAGCGCTTCATTTGCCATAATAGGAAATCAAACTATCCTAATCCAATTTAACATATTGCACTAAAATACAAAAACCTTGAGTTACGTTTGAGGGGAGCATAGTAAGGAAATAATTAATATTTTTTCATATGGAATAGAGAGAGAGGATTGGTATGCAAACAGAGATACAAAATAGGAATAACAACCATCCAACCAAGCAAAGATATCTAGCATTATTATCCATAACCATGCTAACATCCACCATCAAAACCAATATTAGAGTGAAATGTGTAAATTGCATATATATACATATATATACATGGATTATATGTGGTATTTTAATCGTATATTCTCATTAATCATTTAAATATTTCACATCATGTAATCAATAAATGAGAAAAACTAAAATCGATCATATGAATTAAATCCCAAAACATAGTAAATTGACGTGGCTCTAATACCACTGTAGGAAAATATGACATCAAATATGGTATCATAAATAAAAAAATGTCATTCAACCCTTATACAGTAGATCGGGTCAACAACTATGAAATGGGAATGAAGGTTGCAAGGTATATACTTAGTCCAGGAGCAAGTCCAACGACTATCCTTTGTTGTAGTGTGCTTCTTCTTCCAGAAACTCTCAATTAGTCATCGAAAATGACCCCCTTGTGCAAAACCAAAGATGGCGGTTGATGATGTTCTCCAAGTGTGATGGCGATATCCACCACACCTCTATGTATTCCATACAGACCACCTAGAACTCTACATTGTGCTACCAGATTCGATGGAAAGGAGTTGTCCCTTTGAACGTCAACATTTTAGAATTGATTCACTCTCTTGTGTTGTCTCTTTCTTGTTGTCCCTCCCTTTTATGGATAGGACTCAATAGGGTTCTCATGCTAGCACAAATTTTATAAGACAAAAATTTTCAGAGCTTATTTTTGTATCTTTAAAACCCTTGACTGCACCTCTACTTTTAGGAGGGGCATGGTTAGGGTTTCCAGATCAATTGGGAGTCAAAGAGATGAATTCTCATGAAATTTTTGGAAGCTACATGTGAAATTTCTGGAACCATGAAACAGTCTATTCATAGTTCAACTGACTGGTTCACATGTGAAGTGAATGGTTAAACACTTGAATCGGTCGATTCATTTTCTTTCCCATTTTCAATCACATTGGCTTTCAATATTCGATCAATGCACAACATGACATCATCATCAATCCTTGATCCAATTGAACAGATCATCGAATCGAGTGGTTCATAACCAGAATCGTTTGTTTAATTTTCTGAACCAGTTAGTTCACTTGTGAATTTTTCATTTCAGATATATTATTCAGTCGTTGTCCAATTGACCTGACACTTGAGTCGATCATTTCAACACTTGAACTGGTCGATTCACAATCCTCTCAGTCAATTTTCAGCCATTTATGTTTGAATTAGATACCTAAATACTTTCATAACAAAGTTAAACCACATTCATTTATAAACTCCCATTCAAGGTGCATTATATTTGTGTGACCCTATAGGCCCCAAGTTATGCTGGAAGTGAATGTCCATAACCAACTTATGACATCACAAGCAATGAGCAATATCTAGAAACACATCATTGCTACCCAAATAATTGGAAATTCAAAAAACAACTTTATCTTAAAATCAAACATCTCTATTATCATTTTCCTATTAAACAATAATTAAATATATCTAACTACATAAAAACACTTTAAGGCTCGTATTTTGGGGACTTCCCCATATCATCAAGTCAAACCCATTTAAAGATTATCAGACCATATATGAACATCAACTCGGTCAATTTCAATGTAACTTATGAATTTTATTTATGGATTAATTAGGGCTAAACTCGGGGTGTGAATGTACAATGAACCTATTATGGGTACAAGTCTTCAAAATATGTTGAAGTAACATATTTGAGAGTCATCATCACATTAGTGTGTGTTTTAAGCATCAAATCATGAAATTTTAAAATGAGTGTTTCTAATTATGAATGATTTGTTTTTTGTTAAAAGTAGTTCATTCATAGATAAAAATGTTTACAAAAAAAAAGCATGTAAACATGGTAATATATGATGTTCCACTTTGGAAGATAACATCCTGAAGATGTGCTCCAAAGTTTAGATGAAAAGAGAAAACATGATCATAGGAAAAACAACTAGGATGCAATGCTCTGGGGGAGGTACCCCTTAACAATGAGCCTCAAAATGCAATAAAAACTAGTGCTAGAAATAGATTCTGATTCAGGTCTAGAGTTCCAATTTTATGATCAAAATCATGTGTCATCTACCATGATTTCCTCCATGGTGTAGCAACATTTGCCATTGTGGTCTCCAAAGACAATCACTTGGTCCTCTTCATCTCCCATCACTTGTGTTGATGTAGATGTCAGTCCTGCAATGCAAGTTAATATATAAGGAGTGTTAAATCTCTCTCTGGATCTATTATAGTGTATGAACATTTTGATATTTTCTTAATTTTCACTCAATATAAGTGTTCCAAAGAATGGTAATAATTAGATCATAAGTAACATGGTTTGTGTTATTGAGATGAATATGTTTCATCTAGTTTGGTGAGTAGATGAAGTCTGTGAGTGATTTTGCTATGAAGTATTTGTGTAGGAAAATCCTAGTATGAGGGCATGTAGTGAAGATATGATGCATTGTTTCTATGTTTGTATGACACAAATAACATCTGGTGGGCCTCTATAAACCTCTTTTGTCGAGATAATGGTCCTTGGGAATCTTATTTTTTGATATAAGCTAGAAGAAAATCTTATATATTTGTGGCCATTTCATTTTCCTAATAGTAGTCATCTCTGAAATATGTCCTCTATATGTAAGTTGGAGGTATTCTCTCTTAGGTTTATATGTGGGCCCCCATTTACATAAGATCATGTTGGCTATGTTGTATTCTAGGTTTTGGATAATGTCTTCTATATATTGAGTTGAGGTTGTTTATGATGTGTACTTTGAGGAAGTTTTGTCTATTACTAGTCAGAAGTTGCAAGGCTCTGGTTGTGTTGATGCTCCTCATAGAAGTCGGTATGTGGAAGTGGCAAATAAGGTTTTGAATGGTGTTGTTATGATGCCAAGGGTCACTCCAAAAGTTAATGTTTGTGTAGGCTTGGGGAGGATAGTTAATGAAGTTTGTGATGATATCTAAATTTTTGTTGATGTAACTCCAGAGTGGTGAAGATATGTACCTTCTAGTTTTGTTCCATGGGGTGGAATTCTTGTAGTATTTATGGAGAATGAGTAGCTTCTAGATTTTATTTGTGTTAGAGGTGAGGGTGTTGATGATCTTAGTGATAAGGCATAAGGTGTGAACCTTGATGCTTATGATACCCAATCCCCCATATTCAATCAGAGCATGTAAGGTGTCCTAGTTTAGTATGTATCCTTTTCTTTTCATGGTTATTTATTGAAATGGTTCCATAGAAACTTTCTTCTAATAGAGCCAATTAGTTTCAAGGACTTAGTAGGTAAGGGGATGCAACTGAGGTAGTGTGTGGTGATAGGTGTTATGACATTGTTAAGAGGGTGGGTCGACCAGCAAGGTTAAGTAAATTGTTGGTCTAAGAATTTAATTTTAGTTTAATTTTATCAATGATAGGGTCCCACATACTGTGTTTTTTGGGGTGGGGAGATATAGTTAGGCCAAGATATAAAATTGCAAATTTTTCAATCTTAAATTGGATAAGAGATTTGTATCTGTTGATGACTTCAATGGGAGTATTGATACCAATAATGGACTATTTTTCTAGGTTAATTTTGAGACCCGATATGTAAAGAAAGAGATAAATGATTTCAATGGTGTTAATGATAGTATAATATTCTGAAGTAACAAAAATCATGGTGTCATCAGCAAATTGGATTATGTTCTCCAAACATTTAGTAGGTGATGTAATGAGGCCATGTCTAGTACCTTGCTTGATCATGTTGGTAAGTATTGGTGTGATCAAGTTAAAGAGATATGGGGAGAGTGGGTCCCCTTGTATGAGACCGTTTGTATTGCGGAAGTGTCCAAAAGGTGTACCATTGATAATGGTGGATATACAAGCATGAATCCAATTAATCCATTTGTTTGGGAAACCATAACCAAGAAAAATATGGAGAAAATAGTTCCAGTTAACATAGTCAAAAGCGTTTTCAAAATCTAGTTTGATCGCAATAACTGGTGTTTTGTTTTTGTAACACAGGTGAAGGGTTCATCAACCATAATGAAGCATGGATTCTATGATGCTTGAGAAAAGCATTTTGGTTATGTGAAATCACTTCTTCTAATTGTGGTTTGATGTGATTATTGAGGATTTTTAAAATGATTATGTAGAATGTGTTGATGAGACTGATAGGTCAGAATCGTGTGAATAGATCAAGGTGGTTCACTTTTTTAATGAAGGAGAGTTTTGATGTGTTTGTGGACATATGCATTATCTTGCAAATATCGGAGAAGTAACATGAAGTCCCTTTTGATATGGTTCCAATTTGCTAGGTAAAATGTAGTGTTTAGACCATATGGCCTTGGTGATTTATCCCTACCTAGATAAGTGATGGCATCATTTAGTTCCTCTATGTCGAAGTCTTTGATGGTGCTGATGGGGGAAGGGATGGTTTTGTTCTTGATGTATTTCCAGTTGATGGAGACAAGAAATCTAGACTCATGTCCTGTGCTGAAGATATGCTCAAAATGTTAGACAATATGTTGTATAATCACATGTTTATTGGAGGTGATGGTGCCTTTAATGTTTAGTCTAGGAATGATGTTTTTGTGAGGATTGTTATTATAGAATTTATGGAAGAATTTTGTGTTTTATCTCCTTTTAAAGCCCATCTAATTTTAGCTCACTATTTCCAAATTGTATATAATTTATTGGAATGTTACAAATCCACTCACATTATTATATTCATTCTCAATATTTTATAAAGATAACCACCTCTGAATTTCCTTATCCATAACATAAATATTCCTAATCATATCCATCCAAAAGGTAAGATTAACCAATGATTATAATCTCTTGGAGATTCATAACTTAGACCATATCTTTCTCATTCTTATCATCTTCATCGTCATCATCCACCACTATGAAGATTATAGATTCTCTCTTTTCTCTAGTTCTTGATTAATGTTGGGCTCCTTCTTTTGAAACGTAAGACAATTAGCTCTATTGTAATCTATATAACTACATCCATAGCACGCACTAGTTGCAAAACTACATTCTCCTAGATGGTACTTGGAATGCTTGGCACATTGAGTCTTCTCAGGTTGACTTGCAACAACCTTAGATGAAGCCTTCCTCTTTTTGTCAGTATGATGACTAGAGTTGTTGTTGTGGGAAAGGTTGTTCTTCTTCCTTTGTTCTTCCTGGGTGGTCTTCTTGTTCTACTACAACATCTATGGCACCTTTGAAGGTGCAGTGTCCTCGTCTAGGTAGGTAAAATCTAGTGTCTTCCTTGATACCTCTAATGAACTTCTTTGTCTTTCTTTGTTAGTTGTATTCATGACCATACTTCTGCAAGATTCTAAACTTCATGGTGTACTGTGTGACTCTCATATCACCACACTAATAAAGGTTGTAGAACTCCTCTACTTTTTTCTCAACCATAGACTTAGATAAGTAATTATTTCAAAAAGCTTTTGAGAATCCTGCCATATGAGTGGAGGTGTAATGACCTAACTTTTCAGCAACCCCCAATTAAGGAAGGCCAAAAAGATGAGAATCATTACCTCCAAAAAATTACCCAAGGATCCAGTTTTTAATTAAACAATATAAAATAGCATATAATTTCATTCATTTCAAAAAATTAAGTACAAGATGCTTAGATGAACTTTCTATCCTCTGAATTGTATATTGAGAAAAAATGATTAGCTAATCCTCCTTTTGATAACTTAAGTACCTTCATGTAATTTCCCTCTTTATCTTCATGTCCTTTATCATGTTTATCATTTTATACCTAAAACAACATGAAACAAATACGCGATTAGTTTGTTTCCATACTGATACATGGGATGCATCCAAAATGTGCAAGTAAATAACAACATATAATCAAATAAATACTTGCAATTATAAACTGGCATTTTCTTCATATAATTTTATTATTTGATAGTCATAATGACATTATAATTGAACATAATGTAAATAATCAACCAACATTTTAATTTTTCAATCCTAAAAAAACCTCAAAAAGTGTTGGCAAACTAAGGCAGTTATTCTTAGGCGTAACGCCATAGATGGATGGTGAGAAATGTATATTATCATGTAGAATACACTTCAAGCATATTATCCAATAAACAAGCAAATATAGAAATCCACATTTTAGTCTACATGAATAAAAATATGAAAGTGTCACCAAACATTTTATACACATTAGATCCTACTTAGTCTTAATCTAGGATTTAGGCTTCTTTGACATCGAGTTGTCATTAGAGTCATGCTTTGAAACCCTAGTCCCAATGTTTGATGGTTTAATGATTTTAAGAAATTTAATTCATGTTAAGTGTATCCACAGTAATCAAATTTACTATATTATTGCTTGAGGAACATTTATATTAGTTTAGGCACATTACGGTTATAACAATTTACATCATTATGTTCAATATATTAATTAAACATGTTAAGGATCACCCACTCTAAAAATCCTAATTTCTCATCATTATTATCACAATCATCTTGACTTCTCCACTTATTCAACAATAAAAACTAATATGGAAAATAATTTTAGCATATTCAAACATCTTATTACACAATTTCTAGGGTTTATGTGCTTCAAACACCACTTAATCATATATCCATGTATTTCTGGGATAGGAAGAATAATTAGATCTCAATTATATTTTATGTGTTCCTCTCATTTGCATAATTATTTTGATATATAGGTTCACAATTCTTAGACACTCCTAGCATTTCTTATAATTAAAATAAGACATTTCTTATATTAAAACAAGATAATAGATTATACCTTGCCATGTGGTGCTACCTCATTGGCCGCCTGCTCCCTTTCATCGCCACACTAGACAAATGGTCATTGGGTCGTTCTTGGGTTCAGGATCGGTTGGTCCAAGTCTGGGTCAAAGCCTTTTCTTCTGCCTAAATCGGTCCATGACATTTCTCTCCACCCTCTGTTCCTGCATGAGGCGCTGATGCAGCCCTATTTTAGGGCTTCATCTTGTGTCTTATTGCACTTCAGTCACATTTTTACCTACAAGATAACATGTTATTTCCCTCAATATGCATATTTCTATCAAATGCGCTTATGGAGGCTTTCTTCATATTTTATGGGTACTTTGGGCGCTACTTGATGGAAGGGAGAGAAAGGAGGAGATTCTAAGGGTTTCTTCACCATTAAAGGAGCCTAAAGAGAGTCCAACAACTTCCCTAACCTATCCTAAGTGGTCAAGAATAAACCCAAAGCAAGGAGCATCAAAGATGAGAAAGTTGAAGGTCAAAGGGAAAGGAAGAAGCTCCAACACGTCCATGGTACATGACCATGGCCGTGGCACAAATGGCCCATGTTATAGTAAAGTCTGAGTTTGAAGTTGCTAGCCACCACCCCCATGGTGATCCACCACCCCCGTGGTGTCTTAATTCCACCACCCCAGTTACAACCTACCACCCCTGTGTTGACCCAATTTCACCACCCCCGTGGTGACATAATCCTACCACCACAGTGGCAACCTACCACCCCTGTGTTGACCCAATTTCACCATCCCCATGGTGACACCACAGGCGTGATAATAATGCTCCAAAATTGCAACTTTCTCTATCTTTTTAACCAAAATTCCACCTCGCCCGTGCCCATACACCACGGACATGTTCCCGTACAGCCACCACAGTCATGGTAACCCACCACCCTTATGGTGGCCATCAACCCTAGCCTATTTTTGCACTGCTTTACCAATAATGTTCCTACTTGACCTAGTGCTTCCCCACTACCTATATATACCTAAGGGGTGGCTGGGACATGAGGTTACATATCTTTTATCACCTCTTAGATCCCAAATTTCTCCCCTTAGCCATTCCACTACATTCAACTCCATTTCACTATTTCCACCACCAAAACCCCATTTTCCTAGTGTTTTGACCTATTCCAACATCATCCCATGCCCTTGCACCTTGGAAGAAGGAGGACATCTTGCACCAGCTAAAGAGGAGGATCACTCCATCTACACTGATCTCCATTGCTTCTTCTACCTCTTTCTCCTTTATTTTTGTATTTTGCATTTCCATGAGTAGCTAGGCCACTTAGGTGGGTTGTTTGGGGCCAAAAATGTTACTTTAATACCATGTTGGGGGGAAATGATATGTAAACAATGTAACTTCGTTTGCTAATGATTATGTTCTATTTGTATCTCATTCTTCGTGAATTGCTTGTTGGTTTGTGCTTGAAATCACCTAGGACTTTAGGGAAATTTCTTATATGTGTGAATTTTGGGATTTGCTCCTTGGTTCAATTCATGGATCCCTACCTAGTCACCCATCATCCTACACACTAATCAATTATCCTAACCCTAGTTGAGAGATATAAGTAGTTAGTTTAGATGAATTTAGTGTGATTATATTAGAGCTTTCTCAAGGCTATAATGTGGGTGATGTGAGGCCTAAAACCTCACTTCCACTCCCATTACTACCCTCAACCCCTAATCACCCTAAGATCGTATAAACTAGAAATCTACACTTGTTTGGACTCTTATTGAATTTCACCTAAACCTTAACCCAATTGAGCCTCATAAGGGTATGATAACCTCCAATTTTGTGATGTTATCTTAGTAAAATTCTTCAGTTTTCCACACTCTTTCTCAGATAAAGTAGAAAAAATATCTAACTATTCTCTTTTATTGCAAACATACTGCTAGATTAACTTTTCTCCCTTTTACTTACAGAAAAAGACACAAAAAATCACAAAAGACTCAAACGGTCCCAAGACCGCATGGATTCATACGGTCCTAAGACCGCATGGAGTCATACGGTCCCAAGACCGCATTGAGTCATATGATCCCAAAACCACATGGAGTCATACGGTCCCAAGACCGCATGGAGTCATACGATCTCAAGACCACATGAAGCCAACCGGTCTCAAGACCGCATGAAGCCAAGTGGTCTCAAGACAGCATGAAGCCAATCGGTCTCAAGACCGCATGAAGCCATACGATCTCATGACCGCATGGAGTCATACAATCTCAAGACCGCATGGAGTCAACCGGTCTTAAGACCGCATGAAGCCAACCGGTCTCGAGACCGCATGAAGCCAACCGGTCTCAAGACCGCATGGAGTCATACGATCTCAAGACCGCATTGAGTCATACGATCTCAAGACCACATGGAGTCATACGATCTGAAGACCGCATGGAGTCATACGATCTGAAGACCGCATGGAGTCATACGATCTCAAGACCGCATGGAGTCCAAATGGTCTCAGAGTCCAAACGGTCTCGGGGTCCAAATGGTCTCAGAGTCCAAATGGTCTCGGGGTCCAAACGGTCTCAGAGTCCAAACGGTCTCGGGGTCCAAACGGTCTCAGGGTCCAAACAGTTTCCAAGACCGTTTGGACCCAAAATTTACCAAACCGTTTGGACTTCACTTAAGGCCTATAAATAAGACCTAAGGGGTCCTCCCAAAGACATCAAGTTTCAGATTCCCAGAGGCTGCCTCGCCTACTCCAGAGCTATTCCATCCTCCATCCTCCACCCAAAGGCTGTCGGTCTGAGATCCACACTTCGTTCCAAAGCTGCTTTCTCTCTCATCACCAAAGAAGGTGGGAAGAGGAGTCCTCATCATCGAGCAACCTGCAAAGTGTGAACATCATCCTTCTATCTCTCTCCAAGGGGTTGACTTTCCTCTGTCCTTCATGGGGATGTCGTTCTCTCTCTCTCTTCTCGCCTCCTTCTTTGTCCTTGTCATGAGCGAGTAGTCTCATTTCACTAGGGTGCGGGGAGTAGCCCCGCTACCCATGTTTTCATTTCATGTAATGTAATCCATAGTTTGCAATATAGAGATACTTTATGCTTAGTTTGACATCAATCATTTAAGGAATTCTTGTTGCCTGATCACCAACTTGTGTTATCTTTTATCTTTTAGTATGAATTGTCTATGTTTGTACTATTAGATTCGAAACTCGATTGTATGTTGGTTCTTGGTGCATGTGTCCACCATGCATCTGTTTCGGTATCTAGGAGTGCTTTCCAAGAAGTGAAGTAAACTCACTTACATCGTTGCACTTTCATACTATGAAATGGAATCAGTTGACGTATGAAAGTACAACCTTGATAAGTCGAGGAACACACTTTGCGGAGGGAATGTTGTAAAGTAAGTGACCATTCCTATAAGGATGGCTGGAGTTACAACATTCCCACAATCCTCATAGTTAGTTCTCCGAAAGGAAGCTAAGTCTACAAAGATACTAACTGATCTAACTCTTATTGCAGGTTATGCTTTTATGATTGCATGTTTTGATCCATGCGTAGTGGTGGTGAAACCCGATCACATCCTAGTGATTCCTTATTATTGTTAACAACCTAAGTTTACTTTCTTGCTTTTACTTTACTTGCATTTAGTTTAAAACAACCAAACCAACCTTTTGATTTAAGTACCAACTATTAAGAGTTTAAGTGAAGTTCTAACATTTTTCATCTTGTTGTTCCCAACAAGACTGTTGTCCTGTGGATTCGACCCTTAACTATACTACGATAAGACTTCCACGTATCTTAGCATACGTGGGTGGAGTTTTAACCTAGTATAAGCAAGGCTAAACCTAAAGACTTACCATCTTTAGGATTTTTAGTGGTGCACACAATTCCATGTAAGTGGGAGCTCCATCAAAAATTGGCATCGTTGCCGGGGACAACGGAACTTTTTAATTTCATTTACCATCTTGCTACATGGTTAAGGTTTTTTACTTTTCTTTAAACATTACACCATATCTTCTTGATTTCATCACACCTCCCGCATTATCTAACAAGTGTGTTTCTTCCTCTACTCAGGTAGAAGACGTGTATGCAACCATAGCATAACCTCGGATTCTCCCCTGATCCAGAGTATGACTCTGAGGTAGAGAGAAGCTTCCACCGCCGCATTAGACTCAACCGCCAAAGAGCCAGGAAAATGGCTGAAGACCAACGACAGGCTGCCTTAGTTATTGAAAGGGTTAATGCCGCAATAGCTGCCCAGAGAGCATAACTCATCTCCGACACTCGTGCTCTGATTCAAGTAGAGATTCGAGCTGAAGAACAAGCTCGCATCCGAGCTGAGAACGAGGCTGCCCAGTTTGAGTTGAGGAACAAGCAACTGCAAGACTATGCCATCCCAAAGAACTACGAGGATAATCAACCAGTCCGGACACCCATCATCAACATACCTCATTTTGAGATTCGGACGCAATGGATTCAAATCATGCAAGGTATTTCATTCTCTGGCAGTTCTGGAGACGACTGCATGGATCACCTGAAGAGATTCAAGGCACTTTGTTGACTTGTCCCACAAGCTGGAGTTGCCTTCGACGCAATAATGCTATATCTTTTTCACTTCACCTTATCTGGAAGGGCCTTGAGTTGGTACAAATCTCTAGATAGGGAACCAATCATCACAACCTGGGCTCCCTTGGAAGAGAAGTTCCTGGAGAAGTTCTTCCCTCCGTCGCTGACCTACGAAATTAGGGGACAAATTAATCACTTCGCCCAACTTCCCAGAGAAACACTCGCAGAAGCATGGGAAAGATTTAAGGAGATTTTGAGAAAGTGTCCCCATCATGGTATCTCCCAGAATCAATTGATAGAAACATTCTATAGGGGGTGAGTGATGACATCAAACAATTTATGGATTCCTCATTTGGAGGAAATTTTATGAGGAAAAACTACGAAGATGCTTGGAAGATCGTCACTCTTGGAGCTGAGAACCAATCAAATTGGGGATGATCATCTGGTAAAGGAGTCCTCAAGGTTTATAAAGCTAAGGAATCAATGGATATGAAGACTATTGCTGAAACTTTGAAGACAATCGCTCACAAACAACAAGCACTTGAAGCTTCACTTGGGGAATATGATAAGAAAAAGAACCCCCAAATTCAGCAAGTTAAAGCTGCTACGGGAACCTGTGAAGCTTGCCACGCTTCTGATCACCCCACACTATCATGTGGGTTGCTTTACAATGTAATGATGGATATGCAACCACTGCAACAGTAGTATGAACCAATTATCGAACAACCTGAAGAACAGATACCTGAGCAAGTAAACTTCATTCATTCCATACTAGGAAAAGCTTACTATAACCGAAGCCAACCAAGAAATCACCCCAAGTTTCAATATGGAAATCCCGCGGGGACTGCCAATCCACAACACCAAACACAAGGGGGATCTTCTAATAGACTACCACCAGGATTTCAAAGCAACTTTAACCAGAATCAAGGGAACCTTAGAAATAACCTACCAAGATCCAACTACCAAAGGAATCCCTCCGCCTACTACCAATACACCCATCCTCCTCTGCACCCAAAACTACCCCCTCAGCTGCAGCAATCGCAGTAGCCTCAGTTAGCACCACCGCCACAACATCCACCTCAAGGACAACAACAATTTCAACAGAAAAATATCCCTTCTCAGCCCACTGATGAGATAACCATGATAGGGCAAATGCTACAATTGCAACAAACTATGCTCGCTAATCAGCAAGCCCAGTAGAAGGTTGTAGAGGCTCAATTAGCACAAATTGCTGCTCAGTTGAAACCCCCAGTAGACACTTTTGCTGGCCAACCAGAGTCGAACCCAAAACATGACCAGAATAGACCAGAGCAACTGAGTGCTGTCACTACCAGGTCAGGTCGTGTCTTTCGCGAAGCTACAAGGATCACTCTTGATAATGATGATACATCTATCTTTGTTCCAAATGCAAGCCCAAGTCTAGCAACTGAGAATTCTGTAGAGACTGAAAAAAGCAAGGAAAAGGAACGAGCCTCCAAGGAGTCAGAGGTCCCACAATATAAACCAAGGATCCCATATCCGGGAAGATTACGAGAAACAAAAATGGACACCCAGTTCCAAAAATTTAAGGAGGCGATGAAGAAACTTTACATCGACATCCCGCTCCTCGATGCTCTCTCAGAGGTACCGGCTTGGGCTAAATACCTCCAAACTCTGTTATCAAGGAAGTACATCACTGAGGAATAAGAAACCGTCAAACTTGCCCAAACCACCTCTGATATCATCCTCAATAAAATGCCAAAGAAGAAGAAGGACCCAGGCTCCTTCGGAATTCAATGCTACATTGGAAATGCATCAAACAAAAAGGGATTAGCTGACCTAGGGGCCAGCATATCCATTATGCACTATTCCATGTGCAAACAATTAGGTTTCACCGACTTGCTACCCACAACAATGACAATTCAGTTAGCTGACTCTACCATCACTGCACCTCTAGGAATTATTGAAGATATTCCAGTTAGGATAGGCAAACATGCCTATGTCCCGTGCGACTTTGTCATCATGGACATCAAGGAGGATCTGAGATACCCGATAATTTTTGGCAGACCTTTCCTCGCCACAACTAGGGCACTTATTGATGTTGAAGCTGGCACAATCATTCTAAGACTCAGAAAAGAAGCAATTCAATTCTGAGTTCTCAACAGCATGAAAGGCCCCAACATTCAAGAGGAGGTCTTTCTCCTAGACGTAATACATCAAATGTCGCAATTAGAAACATCTGAGCCATCAGATGAGTTAGAGAATGTTCTAACCAACCCAGAAGTCGAATTCTCTGCAAATGAATTAGTTCAACAGTGTCTGCAACACTTAGAGAAGGACGAAGAAGCACCGATGGCCACCTTTGAAGAACTCAAAGCTGTCACCATTTTAGTAGCAACAGAGCCACCTAAGACTCCTGAGATGAAGACTCTACCCATGGGACTTAAACATGTCTTCTTGGATGAGGAAAAATTATGTCCAGTTATCATCAGTTCCACCCTAACAGAAAATTAGGAAGAAAGGCTTCTTGATGAGATGAAGAAACACAAGAAGGCTATAGGGTATAAGATAACTGACCTGACGGGCATAAACCCAGCCTTATGCATGCATAGACTGCCCATGGTCGAAGAATTTAATCCATCATGCGAACATCAGAGGAAGCTGAACCCTAATCTCAAAGAAGTGGTTCACCTTGAAGTCCTCAAATTATTGAAAGCCGGCATAATCTACCCGATCTCAGACTCTCAATGGGTCAGCCCCGTCCAAGTAGTTCCTAAAAAGGGAGGCACCACTGTCGTTCTTAATGACAGAAATGAGTTATTTCCCACTAGGACGGTGACGGGGTGGAGGATGTGCATCAACTATAGGAAATTAAACAAATTCACGTGGAAAGATCACTACCCTCTTCCCTTTCTCGACGAAGTCCTAGAACGCTTAGCCCATCAGAAATACTTCTGCTATCTAGATGGTTATTCCGGGTTCTACTAAATCCCCATACACCCGGAAGACCAAGAGAAAACTACCTTCACCTGCCCCTTTGGAACCTATGCTTTTAGAAGAATGCCATTCAGGTTGTGTAATGCACCCGCTACATTCCAAAGGTGTATGTCTGCCATTTTCGCAGGATTAACAAAATCCATAATGGAGGTGTTCATGGATGATTTTTCAGTTTACAGAGATTCTTTCAATAACTGTCTAATCAACCTTGGACAAGTTCTACAACGATGTGAGGAAACGAACCTCATACTGAATTGGGAAAAATGCCATTTCATGGTAACTGAAGGTGTCGTCCTCGGGCATAGAGTGAGTGACAGAGGGATTGAGGTCGATAAGGAAAAAATTGATGTTATCTCGAAGTTGTCGCCACCAAAATATATAAAAGGAGTACGAGCTTTCTTGGGTTATGTTGGGTTTTACAGAACATTTATAAAATATTTCTCAAAAATAGCAAAACCCATGACCCAACTCCTGACCAAAGACACTGAGTTCATTTTTAACCAAGAATGCTTGCAAAGTTTCTCAACTCTCAAAAATGCTTGAATTTCTACACCTATACTGAGAGCCCCAGATTGGTCGCTACCATTTGAAATCATGTGCGACACCAGCGATTACGCCATAGGGGCCGTTTTAGGATAGTAGATCGACAAGAAACCGTACGTAATTTACTACGCATCTAAAACGCTCGATGAAGCACAGAAGAACTACACTACTACAGAGAAGGAGTTCCTGGATGTCATCTACGCATTCGAGAAATTCTGCTCCTATTTGATTAGATCCAAGGTCATTCTCTACACTGACCACTCCACCATAAGATATCTAATTCAGAAGCAAGATGCAAAACCCAAACTTATATGCTGGGTGTTGATGCTTTAGGAATTTGATTTGGAAATTAAAGATAAAAGCAGAGTGGAAAATGTCGTAGCCGACCATCTCAGTCGTATTGAAGTTGAAGATGAAGATAAAGTCCCTATCCAAGACTCTCTTCCAGATGACCAACTAATGAAGGTTACCCATGGATTCCCTTGGTATGCAGACATTGTCAATTATCTAGCTACAGGAATCATTCACCCCTCCGCTTCCTACCATGACAAAAGGAAATTCCTCCATGATATAAAACAATATTATTGGGATGAACCTTACCTTTTTCACCTATGCGCAAACGGACTTTTCTGTCGCTTCTTACCAGAAGAAGAGATTACCCCCATCCTAGAGCATTGCCATTCAAGCCCCACGGGGGGGGCACATGAGTGCAAAGAAAACCGCTATAAAAGTTCTGCAATCAGGCTTCTTCTGGCCAACCATAGCAAAGGACTCCTATGATTTTGTGAAATCTTGCAACAAATGTCAATTCTCTAGTAGCATATCTAAAAGGAATGAAATGCCCCTTACAATGTGGCAAGAAATTGAACTTTTTGACGTTTCGGTAATAGACTATATGGGCCCCTTTCCTTCTTCCTATGGTTTCTTCTACATCCTAGTTGCGGTGGACTATGTCTCGAAATGGGTCGAAGATATACCCACAGTCTCCAACGATTCTAAACCAGTTATTAAAATGTTTAAAGATATCATTTTCCCCAGATTTGGAGTCCCCAGAACTATCATATCAGACGGCGGAACCCATTTTCTAGAATGAAGTTTTGAAGCTTTTTTGAAAAAATACGGAGTCAATCGTAAAGTAGCCACACCTTACCATCCACAGACCAGTGGTCAGGTTGAGGTATCAAATAGACAACTAAAGGCGATCCTAGAAAAAATAGTCAATAGAAACCGCACTGACTGGTCCACCAGGCTCCCCGATGCCCTTTGGGCTTACCGAACAGCCTATAAAACACCAATCAGGACAACCCCATTCCGTTTGGTATATGGGAAGTCATGTCATCTTCCAGTAGAACTGGAACACAAAGCTTGGTGGGCCATCAAACAACTAAATTTTGATCTTAAAAGTGCCAGAGAAAACAGACAACTCCAGCTACAGGAGCTAGAGGAACCCCGAATGACCGCTTATCAAAGTGCCAGGATTTATAAGGAGCAAACCAAGATGTGGCACGATGGTCATCTTAAAAGGAAAGACATCGCCATCGGTGACAAAGTACTCCTTTTCAACTCCAAGCTCAAATTGTTCCCCGAAAAACTCCGAACAAAATGGTCTGGGCCCTTCACCATCAAGCATATATACCCGACTGGAGCTGTCATAATTGTCGATGATAACGGAGGAGAAAGGACGGTCAATGGCCATCAATTGAAAAAATACTACACTCCAGCAGATAAAATGTCGAGACAGACCATTGAAATCAGCGACGCCACAACATCAGGATAACAACATCAAAGCTTCATTGAGCAAGCGATGTAAAACCCAGACGCTTCTTGGGAGGCAACCCAAGATCTGAGCTTCTTCTTTTATTTTCTGTCCCTTTAAGTTACCTTAGGTTTATCTTCTGAAAATATAAAAATTTACATAACCAAAACAAACATAAAAATATAAAAATCAAAATAACCTTAACCCTGCCAAACGGTCTTGAAACTGTTTGGAGCCAAACGGTCCTGAAACCATTTGGAGTCCAAGCGGTCGCTAAACCGTTTGACCTAAGGGTTTTGCAAGGACAACCCCCCCGAATCCTATAAATATACCCCCCATCCTTCTTATTTCTTTCGACTCTCAACCTTCTATAACCCTCAGTTTACTGTTCCTTCTCTCCTTCCATTTCCCACACAACCTGTAGCACCGGTTCCTTTAGCCATCCGTCCTTCCCGATTCCGCGTACCCTCACGACGATTGCACCCCCCTTTCTGACGCTCTCACCGTCATTTTCCCTACCCTCAGTAGCAAGGTAAGCACATCACCATCGCTGACGTCGGCAATGCTGCCGTGAGTACCTGTTCTATTGCCATCACCTGCGCACCACCGCCGTCCTTGCTATCATCGCCGTCTACGGCACTTCGGCGTCCCCTTTTCTATCGCCATCGACGACTTTTTTTTTAAATTAAGCCAGAGGATTGTCTATTCATCCCACTCCTCTCTTTGTGGGCAAAAAACAATAAAAAAGGGTACAACTCCTACTTACTAAGAAGGTAAACATCACCCAAGAAAACAGACCGTGGTCACCCACCACGACCATCTTTATCACCACCATCTTTGCTTTCGCCGCCAATTTTGCCTCTTTTCCGTCCGCTGCGCTCCCGACGTTTCACCTTCCAAACGGTCTTCAAACCGTTTGGGACCAAACAGTCTTCAAACCATTTAGCCTTCCACAATCACTTAAGTTTTGTTAAAACATAAAACCACATAAACACAAATAAAATACAAATCTTTCTCTAATACTAAGCATGTTGTTCTTACTCATGATCTTCCATTTTCAGAAATGGCATCACCAGCTAAGGAAGCCATAGGAACTGCCGACGCTCCATTCTGGACAACGGAGCAATTACTGGAAGACCGAGCTAAACTCCAAAAGATCATAGATAACTACAACAAAACTGGACAGGCCTCACCAAAGGTCAAAATCATAGATATCTTGTGTGAAATTGATCGCCTCAAAAAATGCCTAGCTGAGGAGCCTAAAGAAGAAGAGCAAGAAATCTCCTCTAGTGATGAAGGCTCTATATACGAGCCAAACCCCAAGGAAGAATCCCCACCTGAAAAAACCAAGGGGAAATGAAAGGTCCAGGAAACCGCAACTGGACAACCCTCAAAGAAACGTGCAAGAAAATAGGTCCGCCCCGCCTCTGCTAGGGGACAAACCCTGGCAGCACCTGCCACCACCACTCCTACCACCACCCCCATCTTCTCAATTCTCACCATCACCGCGCCCCCACCAGAAAACCTCTACATCCACACCATCCCATCCATCGATAAAATTCTAAAACCAACAAAGTACGTTTGCTCAAGCGTACTACTCAAGATGGTGATCTACGACAGAATCCTCACAATGCACAACAACGCCAATTTATCCAGACTCTGTTTCATCCCTGAAATCTCATATGTTGAACCCACCACCGAATTCTTTACCCATCTTACCAAAGAGATGGTGGACATCGCGCACAGAGCAAGGGATGGGGGTGACCGCTGGCTGGTCACCAAGCTTTTTGGCAATGACATCGTAATCACAGAAAATCTTCTGAATGAAATCTTCATCGACAATCCTGATCAGCTCAAAAAAGTTGCAGCCGCAGGAATGGAGATCTACCCGTTCAATAAACATACCTTCTGGAAATCACTAATAGGGATCCCCAGTTACGAGGCAAAGACATGCAAAGCCTCCAATATTCAATCAGGGTTCGTGCGCACGCTTCACAAAATCATTACCAGTGCACTGTTCCCCAGATCAGAGGGAGGAAACGTTATTGTGGCCAACCTCTTAATCCTATGGTCTATCTTGCATGAAAAGCCGATCAACATCGGACGACATTTGATACAAAAATTCTCCACCTACGCCATAGGAAAAGAAAGCTGTATGGGAGGACACATAACCTCCATTATTAAATACCTCAAAATGGACATATTACTCCCTCGCTGCATAAAGATCAAGGGCGACATCCTAACAAACAAACAAACCTTGAAGAACTCCTACATTATCAAGGAGAAGGATGCAAAACTACATTACATCTTTTACCCAACAGTACGATCTTCCAGAATCCCGTTACCGCTTCCGGAGCTAGCGGACTACGACAAAGATAAATTTCTCTTCACTGATGAAGAGATTACCAAACTCCTATCTCTGATCAAATCACAAACTAAGACAACCCAAGCAAGACAGACATAACTCAGCATAACCGCCACGACAACTAAGTTGGCAAAAATACCAGTAAAACACCCCTCAAGACGACTTTTGCAGAAACAACAACTGTCGGGGACACCAACATCAAAACCGCATCCAGAGATAGATACCCCCTCTCCGAAGAACAAATTACCACCTCATCTCTAGACTCCTTCATTATGAGTCTACATGCTGAGCTTACCACCACCACCTCACCACCCTCCACCTCTCCACAATCCACCACTCTTCCATCTTTCTCCACAACTACACCACCACTACAAGAAAAACATCATTTTACTACAATTAGCATGCTTACATATGAGTTATATGTAGTGAAACACATGTTTCCCTACAAATTACGTATTTGTATATAACAAAATGTAGTTGAATACATGTTGCTCAAATAACAACAAATTGACCACATTTTAAATTTCATTGAAAAATATTCCGTGCGGCGCTAAATTTTGACTTTATCCCGCTCACTCTTTCTACATTCTACCTCTTTGATCTTTTCACTTTTTGTCATGTTCCCTCCTTCTCCATTGATGTTTCCACCACTCCAAACTCAACATCTCTACACCCACACGATTCAATCTTTTAATCGTGCATCACCATATTGTTTCACTTTTCCCCCTCCCCCAAAACAAATCGTGATGCTCCTGCATTCCTTCTCCTCCTTGCCTTCATCTCTCTCTTGTTTTGGTTTAGGTTCATGATGTCTGATTTGGGGGTCTAGATGAGCATTTCGAGTTCTGGTGAAAGAAGCACAGCGGGAGCTGGACGACCAACTTGGAGATACAAGCGACTCCATCTCACTAGACAAGAATTTCTCTCATACACATAAGGTACTTCGGATCCCGACTAAGCAGGACACATTTATCAGTAGTGTGAGTTTGTTCCAATTTCTTGGCCACGTTTTTCGCTTTTGTTTATAATTAAATGAGTGGTTGTTGGTTGGTCTATGTTTTTCCGATTTCCATATTGTGAATCATGTGCGAGAATATACAAAGACAAGGCTCGGGGCAAGATACTAATTAACCTTACAAAAGTTTCCTTATACGATAAATCCCATAATTTTGAAGACTCTCTTATTCATTATATGTAGTTCCGGAATCATCTGTAAATATAATTTGTATAGAACAAAATATGTTGCGTGTGGCATGTAACAGGTTTAAAGGGGAATTATGATCTGGTGACTAAAACCCATGTGAACACTTGCCATTTCAAGACTGTTTGCTACAGAAATTGTCAAGACTAAGTAAAATCATCAATTGTAAGTCAAGACTTTCACTCCCACGTAGTTTATTATGATTCTGCAAAAGGTATAAACTAGTAAGAGACACGCCTTCCGCATGAATGACACTTGAGTTGCATAAAAGAATAGACCATCTACGAATTTCATCAAAGGGGGATTTCTGGAGAGGAAAAACTCCAAAACAAAGGATCAATATACAATTTCTAATTAGAAACAATTGTTTCTTACATCTAAGCAGGATCGATAAGTATTTAGACCTGGGTCTAGGAGACTACCATTATAACATGCTATTATGTGTCTGTGCTTTCCTGCTTTCATCAACAATGGAGGTAATTGATGTTCATTTAAAAACATGTTATTCTAATCATGTATAAGTAATTTATATCAACGAGTGATACCATCACCCTTTTTTATCTAGGTTGAACCTACTGTATTGATTTCCTAGCAGTAAGACACCTCCTCTAGTTCAAGCAAATGGTCCAGTTTGAACCTTACACATCTTGTTATATTGTTCAGTGTTAGAAATCCAACATTCTCTCCATGATAATACATATCTTGCTAGAATCCATGTCCCCCTTCTTTACAAAAATTCCTATATGTCTTTTCTTCTCATACAAAACTCGAATTAATCCTCAAGTTTGTTAATGGTTAAACATGTGGATCTAAAAGGTTGCAATATCATCTTCAAGTTAACATCACTCAAAGGTAATGTGTACATGGACGAATTTACACTATTAATGGAACAACTCCTAGTGTTTACCTCCCCTATTTTTGTATTATTATGAAACAATAAGATATATATATATATATTTATATATTTATTAATTTCAGTTATCATACTTTTTTTATTTATCCTTGCTCATTTCCTAAATAGATTATAAGCCATGCTATTTCTACCTATTTAAACCAGAAAAAAAGATGATGTTTTCCTATTCTGTTAAATGTTTTGCCAACTTCCTTATATGTTCTCATCATTTCTTAACTTAATATCTAGCTTGGAAACCTCCTAATAGACAAGACCATGAACTCCAATCAACCGCCCTCAAGGTAGCCAATCTGGAGTTTTCAGAATACTCATTTAATCAGTCCCACATTGACATTTTAGATTTTTGTTCAAGTACCATGACGAATTATATATAAATAAAAAGGTTACCAAGAAAGGATGAATAAATTTGATGCCTAAATTATCTTTCTCTATTATAAGGCAATGACATGTCATTTTAAATGTTTCTATTGCAGGATTCTTACACACAAGAATATATTTGATGTTTCAGCCTTGTGGTCAAAGAAGAAAAGGTATTTCTCACTATTGTGAACATGTAAAGGCACATTAGATTGATCAAATACTAACGTGAGAGTTTGTTTATGTATCTGCATGTTGTAACATGAAGATCTATTCTTCCATTTTTTTTGTTTAACTTGCAAGTTGAGATTGAAATGGCTAATGAGGCAAAGGTAAATACAGAGGATGCTAGAAATGAATTGATCCTTAGTGATGAGATATTGTGCAATTCCATGTAGGGGAAGTCTCCAAAAATGAATTATCCTCAGTGATGATATATTGTGCAATTCTGTAGTGATTAGATATTGATAAGAGTCATCAGACTTAGTCAGTACAATTCACATTTATGTAAATTGGATGATAGAGTAGTTGTGCTTTCGAGAAGCTCAAGGTCAGTAAGAAAAGCATGCACGACTTGTTTCCTTTGCATTTGACAAAAGAGACATTGAATTCCTCTAAAGCTTGAGCGGTTGTGTAATCTCCTTAACAAGGAAGTCTAGGTAACCATAACTCTCTTTTTTCCTTGATCTCATTCATCAGGTTAAGAGCATCACATTGTAGCTATACTTTGGGGAGACCTAAACCTATATAGCTGCATTGACCACCATAAGGGCTGATTTAGCTTTAGTTAATTCGGCAGCCCACACCCCATTCTTTGTGGATTGGATCACATCAATGACTATCCCTTTTCCATCTCCAATCACAACACCTAGGTCTGCCCCAATGAAGCAGATCAACTCACATCAAAGTTGATGTTCATGAACCCTGGTTCATTTCCCTGGATTTATTTTCTTTTCTTATTAAAACTACTGGAAGCCTGATCAGTGTTGTTCTGGACCCACCTTCTATCATTGATTCTTAGATTTACCTGTTGTTGGTTTTTGTTCCGACTTGTAATGTTCTTTGTCCTTTCCCTATGTTCCCTCCTTCCTTTTTGTTTTTTACAAGTCCTTTTCAGTAATATATCTCGTCGCACATCTCGAATCACCTCAATTGCAATCCACAATGTAGCTTGCTAAATATTCCTTTATGATATCATCACATGAGATTTTTACTGAGCAAGTTTTGCACTTCACTATTTTATTAGCTAGTTGTCTTTCTTCAAGTCTCTTGATAGATCTCTCTTTCAGGACCCGTTTTTGTTTCTACATAGATTTTTTCATTTATTCTCTCTGATATTTCACCAGTATGTCTTCACCATTGGGAATCTAGCACAACTCCACACTTGCATCCTCATTTATGCCTCACCTACTTCTTTGAAATAAAAAGTGTGATGCCTCAAGGTTAGTATGAAGCATAGTATAACTGTTCAACATAAAACCTGACTCTGAATTGTGAGTCAAAGCAACTAGAAAGAAAAATGAAGGGATAACACGGTCTTAAAATTTCTCTATTTTTAGGTCCGATTTTATAGTAAGGTGAAATCCTCCATGACACAACTAATCTATTCTTGATAATATCATTGTGGAATTGCTTTACTGAAGGAAAAAATGAAGTTGGGTTGTAAGCAAGTTGGCAAGATCCATCTAACCTGTATGCAGAACATTAACTGTCCTCTTTGAGTTGGGCAACATGTTGATTGTATCTTTCTCAACTTCTTTGAGATCACTTGGTTTAGAAAATGGAGGCATTAGAAAACTCTATAGGGTTAGGGAGAGAGTGACTGCAATGGGCACAAGTATAAAACTTTGAACTTACATGTGGTTTGGATGTATAGGGAATATTACTGAATGCAATTTGTATGTTACAAGTTACAACAACAACTATCATCTAAGTCTATCCACCAACTCCCTAAGAGGGAAGTTTCTAGTTATCTTTTCAGGTAGTGGTGATGCCCTGAAATTTGAAGTGTTAGTTTGGCAATGATATTGGTAGATAGATTTTCACATTTGTTATTAACTTGCAAGTAGCATATCTTTTTTCCTATACGGATTCAATGTAAGATGTTAGTTTTTTTGTAGCAGAGTCTTCTGAATGCTCGGAGGCAGTTTGGTTTTCTATTGATCCTCTTCAACTAATTTTCATGTGGTTGGTTTTGCTTCTTTATTGGCATTTCTCTGTAATAAAGGCATCTCTTAAATGTTTATGGTGCTACAACCTTCGAGTTAGCTTACACTCTCATGCTAGTTCTCACATGACGTGACTATTGTGGTTAGTCTAATAGTAAGGAGTTGGCCTCTCATAGTGATGCCTTATGGCATGTTCCCAGTGCTACCTTTAAGTTCTGGCCTGAATATGTTTGTGATAAAGAGTTTGGACGTCTTAGGATAGATTATTCTAATGTTGGGGAACTTATGTATGCTATGATCCATGTCTCTTCCAATATGTTTATGATGACTGTTTCTTTTTATCTATGCTTACTCAGACGTGCAGTCTGCTGCTCCTTCTACTTCATATCTTAGGGTCTATTTGAAGAATTTTGTTAAAGTTTGGAGGTGGTCTGGTTTTTATTGATCCTCTGTGGCTAATTCTCATATGTTTGGGTTTGCTGCTACTTTTGTGGTGTTTTGTGCCTCTTTTTTGATTGGTGGGATGTGGCTTTCCTTACCATAAATGATAACAACTCAATTATGTTCATGCCATAAAGGACGAGAACTAATAACAATCTATGAAGTACAAGCTTCCTATTTATTTTTAGAACAAAGAATACCATTTTTTTTACTCTACTTTTTAAGTTAAACACTCAGCTGCAATCTTAGAGTTCATGGTATTGTGTTTTTCTTTAGGTCCAAATATAATTTGATTCAAGGGAGAACGTTTCCACTTAGTATCAGTTGCGTACTCCTTTTTCATGCCATGGGGAAATTCTATTGAATATAATTCTTAGATTTTGTGCACATTTATACCTCCTTTGTTTCATTCATATAGAAGTTGTTTTCTATTTGTAAACATGGTCATTTTCTAATTTCTTGATTTTTATTGCACCTTGATGAACCTTTGTGTAACTACCAAGAAGAATGCTAATTGATCATCAGGTATGTGGAAGCTTCAAGCAGTGGATTGGTTCTTATTTTACAGAGTATCATCACACATTGTCATCAAAGAAGGGGACAATTGTTCGCTGAACATAGGGATCCTTTTCTTGTGAGCACAGTTGGTGAGTTTAAGAGATCCATAATGTTGATTTTTGTACTACTGTCACTACTAGTAATCTTTTTTGTCATTCAAGGAAACTTTCCAGATCAATGATTCCTGGGAGGAGGTAGTCCCTTTTCGTGGTACATTCAGTAGTAGACCTTCTAAATTAACATCTATTTTTATTTTTGTGAAGTTACTTCCATTTTATGTATTTACCATTCATGTGGACTTCATAGTTTTGAGCTTGAATTGGCTTCATCTCCTACAATATAATTGTATTTTTCCTTTGGCTTAGTTTAGTATGCTAGAACAATACCTTTATCTTGTAGTTTTTTTATCTATTTTATTATTCTATAAGTACCTTTAAGAGGATAGTGAGATATAGTTCTATATACAGAATCATATTTCTTGGCTTCTCATTAATGTACTAGAGTAGTTCTATATTTTGACTTGTTTTCTATTCTCCAAGGGAATGATCGGTTGTACCAGCATGCAAGAAGAGGTTTTTTTCGGATTTGTTTTTCTACAAAGGATTATGAGTAATTTATGGCCTTAGATTTGTATCGTCATATCTTGGAATGCAAATTCATCTCTTCTTTTTTTTCTTCTCTCTATACTGTGATTAAACACAGTGGATTTGCTTGCAATGTTAGGAATTATTGAATGTTATCCTGTTAAGAAAATGTTTTTAGATATTGTTATGATTCATTATGTTTATTTTGATGCCTCTGGACCTTCAATAAGTTGAATAGTATGTTGGTTTTATAGAGATTATACTTTCTATAGTAATGAGAAGCTCTAAGTTCCGCCACATTATACTTTATGCAGCGATGAGAAGCTCTAACTTCAGTCACAAGCATGGAGGTTAATTGGATAAAAAAAGAAAAGAAAAAGGGAAAAACTAAATTAGGCCCCTTATAAAACACATCCTAAGACGTCTTCCAGTCTCTAATAAATATGGGACCATTTTTTATTGGTAAACAAAAGATGTAAATTTTGTTGGCAACTTTTTTTTTAATAACGAGACAACCAACATGGCTTATTTTCAACTGTCTCTACCTAGTTCATTCTTTATTTAACAAAATACCACGACACTGTCTGTTAGCTTAGCAAAGCCTAGCCACGGTGATGGGGCCAAATTGGAGGAAACTCATAGTAAGAAAATCATGCCATGACAGTGGCAGTTTTCTATACCAAAACTTGCAATTCATTTATATATGTTGTCAATATATGTACTCCAATAGCTTGGCTTGGGTTTGAAACCATTAGCTGACTGGCACATCAATTCCTCCAATTTCTAAGGATAGAATTTCTTATGATTTGCTATCATACATACAAGGGTGAGTAATATTTCATTATGGTTGGGCTAATATTAGAACCCCCAAGTCCCCATTTGGTATTCTTCATGACAAGTTCCTTGGATAGTGAAAATTTGGACCACTTTCCTATTTCACTATAACTTCCTCCAGATTTCTATATGATAAGCATCAGTTCCTCTACCCAACATCCATTTTCAAATCTTATTTGATAACATAAGCCCTTAGATGATTATTATCTAATTTGTTTTTCCATTACATTAGGTAGAACAAACTACTACTTAGGGAATATATGAATGTGTCACCAACCAGAACTAGTTTAACTTTGTGTTTAGATGACTATTCATCTAATTATTTTTCACATTCTGTGAGGTAAAATAGACTACCAATTAGGGATATCATATGTATTTGATAGTGATAGACTAAGAACTGACATGACATTTGTGTTTTCCTTGGATAATACTTTGATAAGCCACAAAAATATCTATTGAAATGTCTGTGACTATTGGCAATATATAAAGGCTTACCTGGTAAACTATTGATGACCGACATATTTATATTTTGATTATACTAATGCTTATCATAAGGGAAAACTAAGTTGACAGAATGTCCACTTTGATATTGCTCATTTGTAAGAGATTGTGACAGGTAGTCATGAATGATATGATGTCATTGGGTCTAGTTCTAAGTTAATATGAGATATTTATATATGGCGTTTCTTATGACTTGTCAGATTTCTGAAGGCAGGGGACTAAGAACCCAAGGAGGGAGCACCAAGGTCTTCACTTAGGCAGAAACAAGACAAAAGATGGCCTAGGGAAATGAGAGAGTTGTTAGGCCTCCATTTAGAAATAATTGTGGGGCTTCCACTCAGGTGCTTAGGTCTTGCTGGATCACTTTTGTTGTCCTATGAACTATGCTATCATAGTCCCAACAAATTTGATGTGTTATTAATTTTTTGTTTCTTTCTGGGTTGGGACTTATGGGTGTAGGTACCTTTACTGCTCATCAACATAGGAACTAGAAGATGGACATCTGCTGGGATGCTCCTGGTTTAGGTACCAGTTACAACACTATAAAACCACCCCCACACTGACATGTATTTTACATAGGATTGTTGCATCTGTATTGGTATTTATGAACTCACACATAGGAGCATGCAATGTTTTCAATTTCTACCTTGCGGCCCAACCACTACCTCATATTTTTTTCCCATAGCTGAAGCTACAACTGACCTTCTTAGGAATTTTTGCTCACCATTGCATAACATCCAACATAGTAGCTGGGTTAGCTAGGACTGTGCTCAGTTAAAAATAGCATTGTTCTAGCACTTCCATATGGAAATGCACTCCATGCTACAAATCATATATTGTTGATCAATTTAATTTATTAGCTTAGTAGTAGGACAGAGTATGGTAACCATTAGACACCTGTCCATATCTATTTTTACTGATGTACTAGTTACACATCATGTACTGATGTGATGTACTGATGTACTAGAAGCTTAGACACAAAAGTTACAAGCTACTGTTATGTACTGATGTAATAGTTACACACAAGCATACTAGCTACTGTAGTATTGGAAAACAGTTATACATAGACAAATCTAACATTTTGCTATTCTACGATTGATTACTTTCAGACTATAATGGTGAGAGAGAGTGTTTTGAATGACACTCTCAAGAGGATCTACAATGATGAGACACGGGAAATGCAACGTAATGATCAGACCTTCCAAAGTCATCAACAAGTTCCTTCTTGTGTGCATAATCTTGGTTTGTTTCATTTATTTACATACATTCTTTGAATCTTGTTCTTTTAGCTCTCCTTCACCCTATTCAATCTATTTGGAATTCAGGGTATTCAAATATGTGGATGACCACTGTGCTGGGAAGATTGTTGTTGAACTGAACGGATTGAACAAATGCGGTGTAATCAGTCCTTGTTTTGATGTTGAGGTTATGGATATTGAACCATGGACCACCAAACAACTTTCTTCTCCTGGCCTCAACAGGTGCTCATTATTTTACCAGTTCTTGGGTTTTCTCCAATGTCCGACAACCCTATTTTGCTACATGCACACAATGAGGTAACATTCTACCCAATTGTCTAAATGGATGGTTATCCAAGTTGATATTGTTGCCACTTTGTTAGGTTCTTGACCGTTTTTTGTTGCAATCAGGATCATCAATGTCAAAGGAGTTCAAGCACTACTGATCACCAACAGTGGGTCACAAAAACTGAAGGATTTCTAAATCTTGGTGTTGCTATAAAACATGCAAAGGTATTGGGACTTCGGTCTTCTGGTTCTCTTGTTGGGAAACAAACCTATAGCAGCAAGAAAATAACAACAAGGCAACTAATTGAACTTGGAAATTTGTCTACAAAGAAACTCCTGATGCGATTTGTCTTGATGAGTCACAATAAGGAAACTCCAAATAGAAATAGGGACTCAAGTCGCAATGGAACCACTCAAAGGGCTTTAGCAATGGCCACTTTGACTTCTGCTTTCAACCCCACATCAGCATAACCTACTGCTCCAAGGCTGTGTCACGGACCCAAGCGTCTCAAAGAGCGGCTACAGTTAACATGCACTTTATCTGGTGTATTGACAACTAAAAATAAAGGATATAAAGAGCCTTCTTCTACATGGTTTATTAGAAGCCCTTCTCCTATATGCCATAAGAAGGGTTCCTAGAGAGTTAAAGTAGTGCATATTGTGTAATAGGGGCAAGGTATATGTCCTCCCTGTGTACATTTGACATTTCAATATAAATGAAAGTAATATTGTTGGCATAATGAGCATAACTTGGCCTAACTACTACAATTATATATATATATATATATATATATATATATATATATATATATATATATATATATATATATATATATATATATATATATATATATATATGTGTGTGTGTGTGTGTGTGTGTGTGTGTGTGTGTAGTAATTTTCACCTTTCCCTACACATTAACTTCATATAAAATGTATTAACTTCATGTTTTTGCTACATATTGACTATATATGCAATTGTAGTCATACATTTAGCTATAATTATACTTATATTTAAATATGTAAGGACAATATCTAGCTACGCTTCTGGATACATATGAATCTGTAGAGAATGGATTATCTAACTACATATTTGAAAAATATAGTTAAAGGCTTTAGCTATACGAGCATATACTACAATTTGTATGTGTAAAGAAATATGTAGTTAAAGCCTTTAGCTACAAAATATGGGGTTTTCGCTACAAATTTTTTTTATAGTTAAAGACCATTTTTTTGTAGTGCACCACCCGCATCCTCCCCTTCACCCTTTTTCCCTTCGGGCATCCCCTTCTCCAATCCTACGCCCGACTTCACCACCTTCACCTCCACCTCCACAATCTTTCCCCCAACACTATCAATCCCACCATTCTCACCAAATATACCACCACCTTTCCCATCTGCCACCATCCTGACACCGCTGGTGACCCCATCTATGGTCACCATGCAGTTCGCGGAATCGTCACCAGTGTCTCTTCTGCAAGACACTGCAACCTTCCCATCCAAACCCCAGCCACCCCACCCTTCCGCTTCTGGGGTCCCCAGTGAGGAATTCAGACGTCAATTTGACGCCATCCGAAACCTCCTCACTGATCCCTCTAACATTATGCATTCTATTTTTTCTTGTGTGCATGGAATATCTAAATAGGCTGCCAAGATCGAAAAGCAGAACCGTGCCTTGCCCAACATCCTCCACTGTTTTTAGCAATGACAAGATGTAGTGGCAAGGCAAGTTGATCACATCGACAGCCACTACAACAACTTGCCCGAACTGGTCCTTGGAGCAAAAAACCAGCAAGAAGCAATGGCCAAGCAAATCGATGAGCTCTCTACGCAGACTCAACCTCTGCCCGAGACTCTCTGCGAACTCAAGCAACAACAAACAGCTCTTAGCTCGCACTTGGACAACATCAGACACACTCTCACACAACTCAACAATCGCCAAGAGGAGTCAACAAACAATGAAATCGAACAATTACGAGCTACAATAATAGATCTTACAGTGCGACTCCTCTCCACCGAGGGCCGATACAACGATCTCAAAGAAGCACACGATGCACTGCTCGAAACACACGAGCATGTGCAAGTGGCGTTTGATGAGTTACAAACCATCCATCGATAGTGCAAAAAGCCAGAACACAACAAAAAGCCAACAGACAAATCCGTAGCTGACAAAGAAGGCAATGATGAAGACGAAGATGACTCCGACTCCTCAGCTGATTCTAACGATGATACCACCTCCAAATATGACAACTCGGATGCCCCAGACAAAGCTGGGGAGGGCCCAAGCCAAGGAGCAGAACCTTCTCAGAAAGGATATGACAAAAACTACCACGAAGGTGGACATCATTCCAAATCCCCCACCAACAATGAAAATGTAAACATATCATATGGAGACCAATTCCTCGATTACTCTGCCTTGGGGTCTATAGGGGAGTCTGCAAATGATGCGGCCTTTTCTGAATTCCACCAATGTATTTTAGGAACCAGCACAAGCCCATCAGCACCAACTACTCACCCTTTTCCGCACCTGCCCAACCAGTGCCCTTCCCCCCAGAACATGAAGAATCAGAATGAGTACGTTTAGATACAGATGAAGAACTCGATTCTACTTCCGATTCAGATGAAGATATGCAAGGCTATATAGATGATTTGGAACAAACTTCTTCACCCCCTCCGCAGGAGCTTCCCCCGCCACCACCTCTACCGCATAAGATGCACGATTTAGATATGGCTACCATCTCTACACTAGATGCTCAGGACATCTTTATCCTGAACACTATTGTCGATGATGCCAAAGAGGGGGAAGACATCATCTACCACAATACAAAGACTACGCACAAGTTGACACACGAAGATTTCCGCAACATCCTGCGACCACGGTCAATGATGTCAATGACAATCTTCCACGTCCTACTTGCCAACTGCATAGAAGTTTACAAAATCTCTAAGAGGCAGCAACCAGTCTTTAACGCCTCACCTGCTCTGTCTATAGGCTTGCTATACAAGGACATACAAGCAAAGTCAATAGAGCGGCTGCACGCTGGTTTAGCACAGAAGGCACATTATCTTACCGTGCCATTTCAAGTTTTCGATCACTGGTTATTTATGATTGTGGACACCGAGGCTCGGGACGCCAAGGTGTACAATTTTTGCACCACTGAGCTACTAGCTGGAACAATAAACTTTGTTGGAGAAGAAGCATGAGAGGCACGATGTATACCTTTCTGACTTCTTAAGCTAATTTGGGCTGCACGCCCGTCCCTACGTCAGGACTGGAGCCAACCATGGTTCCAAATAATAAACCCGCAAGTCCAAACAACTGAGGGATCTGGGGATTGCACTTTTTGCACTATCCGTCACATTCAAACGCTAAACCAAGAAATCCCCTTTACAGAGCTGATCGCCGAAGATTTTCACTCCCTGTGAGGGCGTTACACCATGGAGCTTATTTGTGATAGAAGGTTCTTCAAGGACCCGACAATGGTACCAGATGACATCCCCCGCTACCTCTTTTTAGCAATCCAACGTCCGCAACGACGACCTTTCAGACAAACCTTAAAAGAATTGGAGAAAAACAAACAACCAGCCATAGTTCCCGAGAAAAGAAAATGGGACCCTTCCCAATTTGATCTGGCGCAGGATAAAGGGGAAATAGATCTTTTGTCAGGGGCACCCATTAGGAGATCGCCATCACAAATGGTGCCCCTATCTTCCATAGAACCAACCTTCCCAGATTATGACCTCAGTGCTTGTAAAAGTCTCTCCGACAATGAACTACGTCTCATCATGTCACAACTCTACGCCAAGAAAGATGATCTCATTTTCATGTCGGATGACATTTTAGTAATGGCAGACGCTTTACGAGAAACTGTACAGTTCAAAGGGTCTCTATCCGTGAGCCCGATGGCTTCCTATCAATTTCTTATAGGATGGAATCACCCTACAACCTATATGGCATCCACATACATGAACGATGACCTCTTAAAGCTAAAGAACTTCAGAACAACTGAAGAACTAATCTCCTTCCTACAACACACAACACTGAAGTTTATCATGCTACCATTCCTTCACCATGAGCACTGGCTGCTTCTGGCAACAAATCTATCCGAAGGAACAACTACTATCTATAACAGTTTCGCCAGTCCGTTCAACCCACAATAGAAGAAATACGTAGTGACACCAAAGACGCCCACAGAGGAAGTGGCGAAGGAATGTGCAGACAGATTAATCGATGTTCTAAGTCAACACACAAGGGCATACGACAAAGAACACTTTCATCGCCCATCTTTTAACCACAAATGCCCCCAACAAATTCGGGAATCAAATGACATCGACTTCCATGTCCTCTACTGGATGTACACAATCATGGCCCTTCAAAAACTAGTAGAGGATACGACAGACGTAGATTACCACGCCTTACGTGGAAATTTTGCTGCTAATCTCCTTCGCACACATGGTGCAAATAAAGGACTAACGGACGCCTGATGCCCTTGTCCTTGTACTTCTCAACCTATCCCTTTGACACTCTGAGGACAGAGTAAGTGATAAGTTAGGGGGGAGTACACTGGACAAGGGCGAGGTATCAATTCTAAATCCTTCCCGTTCTATTCCGTATAAAATTTTTCTTAGTTTTCTTTGCACATACTTAGTTTTTGCTTTAATTTCTTTCCTGATAATAAAACCTACTTGGAACAAAGTCATCCCCAGCTAACTTTAGAATCTAGTAGCCCTCAAGAGCAATAACAATAATAGCACATAGACATGCAATGTCAAGTTAATAAATAATCTTCACTCAATTTTCATGCTTCTGTTTCAATTCTATATCTGACTCTCCACAGGACAACATCAGGGCTACAATAAGCCAAGAGAACCTCAAGGACGAGAGGGACATCAAGTGACATCCTAATCATGAAGCCTTGCAAGTGGACCACTAGTTGAAACCAAATAAGTGCATGTCGAACAACTCTAAGAACAATTTTCTTCTCACCAAATAAAAGAGGCTTGGCCGCCCAAATCAAAATCCCTAAATACCCAAATCCCAAGCCTGTGAGTTTACGAATAAAAGCCAGAGTGTTGAATAAAACCATGAGAGTTGTGCCATAAATAAGTATCTATATGAAGAACCAACAAATGTCTCACCCGACCGGTACATCCAGCTTCCCTCACAAAGGCAGATGTGTCGTGCCCGGTAGTGAAACCCTAAGGTATCTAAATATATGAAAGGCTGATAAAGGGTTTCCTGGCCGGTACATTCAGCTGCCCTCAAGAAGGCAGATGTATCGTGCCCAGTAGTGAGATCCTAAAAGCATAGACAACCCCTCCCCCACTTGAAGGGGGAGTTACACACTAAGCCTTTAGACAAACCTCATACCCACTCTAGTTTCTGGTAGGATTTTCAGAGGAGTATAAAACTGATTAGAGTCAACGACATGCACCGAATAAAGAAAAAGTGGTCCCAATGCGGGCTAAGATATGGAAGAAACCTGAGATCCAAGCAACTCTCAATACCTGAAAGAGTTAAGGAAAAAAGCTCCAATACAACCTTAGGAGATCTCAGGTTTAGAATTGAAGTAAGAGTATGGAAATCTTAACTGAATAAAATCGCCTCGCCATTACATGCCTCAGCTCTATCTAACTTGAGGACAAGCTAGACTCTAAGTTGGGGGGGGGTGATAACCTCCAATTTTGTGATGTTATCTTAGTAAATTTCTTCAGTTTTCCACTCTCTTTCTCAGATAAAGTAGACAAAATCTCTAACTATTCTCTTTTATTGCAAACATACTGCTAGATTAACTTTTCTCCCTTTTACTTACAGAAAAAGACACAAAAAATCACAAAAGACTCAAACGGTCCCAAGACCGCATGGAGTCATACGGTCCCAAGACCGCATGGAGTCATACGATCCCAAGACCACATGGAGTCATACAGTCCCAAGACCGCATGGAGTCATACGATCTCAAGACTGCATGAAGCCAACTGGTCTCAAGACCGCATGAAGCCAACTGGTCTCAAGACCACATGAAGCCAACCGGTCTCAAGACCGCATGAAGCCATACGATCTCAAGACCGCATGGAGTCATACGATCTCAAGACCGCATGGAGTCAACCAGTCTCAAGACCGCATGAAGCCAACCGGTCTCAAGATCGCATGAATCCAACTGGTCTCAAGACCGCATGGAGTCATACGATCTCAAGACCGCATGGAGTCATACGATCTCAGGACCACATGAAGTCTAAACGGTCTCAGAGTCCAAACGGTCTCGGGGTCCAAACGGTCTCAGAGTCCAAACGGTCTCGGGGTCCAAACGGTCTCAGGGTCTAAACGGTTTCCAAGACCATTTGGACCCAAAATTTACCAAACCATTTGGACTTCACTTAAGGCCTATAAATAAGACCCAAGGGGTCCTCCCAAAGACATCAAGTTTCAGACGCCCAGAGGTTGCCTCTCCTACTCCAGAGCTATTCCATCCTCCATCCTTCGCCCAAAGGCTGCCGGTCTGAGATCCACACTCCATTCCAAAGCTTCTTTCTCTCTCATCACCAAAGAAGGTGGGAAGAGGAGTCCTCATCATCGAGCAACCTGCAAAGTGTGAAGATCGTCCTTCTCTCTCTCTCCAAGGGGTTGACTTTCCTCTCTCCTTCATGGGGATGACGTTCTCTCTCTCTCTTCTCACCTCCTTCTTTGTCCTTGTCATGAGCGAGTAGTCTCATTTCACTAGGGTGCGGGGAGTAGCCCCGCTACCCATGTTTTCATTTCATGTAATGTAATCCATAGTTTGCAATATAGAGATACTTTCTGCTCAGTTCGACATCAATCGTTTAATGAATGCTTGTTGCCTGATCACCAACTTGTGTTATCTTTTATCTTTTAGTATGAATTGTCTATGTTTGTACTATTAGATTCGAAACTCGATTGTATGTTGGTTCTTGGTGCATGCATCCACCATGCATATGTTTCGGTATCTAGGGGTGCTTTCCAAGAAGTGAAGTAAACTCACTTACATCATTGCACTTTCATACTATGAAATGGAATCAGTTGACGTATGAAAGTACAACCTTGATAAGTCGAGGAACACACTTTGCGGAGGGAATGTTCTAAAGTAAGTGACCGTTCCTATAAGGATGGCTGGCGTTACAACATTCCCACAATCCTCGTAGTTAGTTCTCCGAAAGGAAGCTAAGTCTACAAAGATACTAACTGATCTAACTCTTATTGCAGTTTATGCTTTTATGATTGCATGTTTTTATCCATGCGTAGTGGTGGTGAAACCCTATCACATCCTAGTGATTCCTTATCATTGTTAACAACCTAAGTTTACTTTCTTGCTTTTACTTTACTTGCATTTAGTTTAAAACAACCAAACCAACCTTTTTATTTAAGTACCAACTATTAAGAGTTTAAGTAAAGTTCTAACATTTTTCATCTTGTTGTTCCCAACAAGACCGTTGTCCCATGGATTCGACCCTTAACTATACTATGATAAGACTTCCACGTATCTTAGCATACATGGGTGGAGTTTTAACCTAGTATAAGCAAGGCTAAACCTAAAGACTTACCATCTTTAGGATTTTTAGTGGTGCACTCAATTCCACGTAAGTGGGAGCTCCATCAGGGTAGTAGGAGGTGTTAGGAACTAGTTACCCTATACACAACCTATCCTACCCATGCCCAATTAGTAGTCTAGGGCAATTCATTAGACACTGGAGTGTTGTTTTATTTGGTAATCTAAATGGAATCATAATGTTCACATGTCACCCCCTAACCTAATTGATAAGTACATCACCCAAATAGCCCACACATCCCTTTAATTCCTCAAAACCCTAATTTCCTTCTTGCTTAGCTACTATTAGCTTAGTGAGCTCTTTACTTGCTAAGTTAGCTTCTTGCTTTTCTATTTCTAGTTTAGATCTTTACTTTCTCTTTTGCCTTGTTTGCTAGTTTAGTGTAGTGTATATCTCTTCTTTCTTGCTTTAGTGTAGCTTGATCTTTACTTGATTTCCTTGTCTTTTCTTGCTCATTAGATTTAACTGTCTAGGGTAATATAGGTTTTGAATCTTTCTTGATTTCCTTTAATTGTTTTCTCATTCAACCCTTAGTGTAATCAACAAATCAACCTTTAAACCCGTCAACCATAGACACTACAGTAGGAACCTAGACTAAAACTAACCTAGTTCTAGTGCCCCTTTTTCTCCATGTGGATCGACCCAGTGCTTTCTTCCATCCTATACTACGACACTATCATGTACGATTGTGAGTGTAGTGTTTTAGTTTGGGTGAGTGTGTTGGTGTATGTACCTTATAAATTTTGAAAGTTATCCCAAGTGTGTTTCAATCTCATGGGGTGAATCTAGTCAAATCCTAATTATTTAGTGTGTGCACCTCTGGTGGGGTGCACCAAGCTTTCTACACCATTGTCAGGGATAGAAAGCTCTGCAACTACTAGTATACCTTATAATATGTGCATACCGCCCACCATCTGTAGATGCAGACTCGTGATGTGATGACTTCCCCACTAACAACCCTTACACAGTCGGTGTTGGTGCTTCTCTACACTCATGCGGGTCTGACAACATCCTCGACCCTCCCCCTCATCTGGGTCAGTAGACCAACTATCTGCAGGTTCCACTGGTGACGTTGCGATAGTTTACATAAGAGCATGTGCCTGCTCTCACGAACTTTGGTGAGGGTCAAGATTGGAGCCCCTCATTTTATGTGATGATGGTCCAAGGGATCCTTTGATGTTGTGCTTTTCTGACCTCCTAATTGAGATGTGTCACCCATGCTGCATTGCTTTACAGACCAAGAGAAGGAAGGTTGAGGATGGGGTCAGATGCTCCCAATAATAAGGACCCTATCGGTTCCCTCGTAGAGTATAGTGTGTCATTATGTCCTCATGGTGAAGGTTATGCTCCTATGAATGTCTTTAGTCAAAATCCTAGGGTCATGGAGAAGAGGATGATGTGAGGGAGGGAGTGCATTCCCAAATGATGACTCTGAATATATATATATATATATATATATATATATATATATATATATATATATATATATATATATATATATATATATATATATATATATATATATATATATATATATTACAGACTCACAAACACTTTCTCTAATTATGTCCTTTCTAAGTCCTCACTACGCACATGAAAAGTATGGTCCCTCCAAATTTATCCTTTTTAGTTTCCTTCTTTCTTCTTGGCTAGATATGATTTCGATACCACAACTACAACACATTACTTCCTTTTTATATACATCAAAAGATATCCTTTTATTTAACAATTTGTCTGCAACTCAAATTAGGAAAAAGAAAAGTCATCATGTTTAGAAATTAATTGAATACATCTTCTTTATTTTCTCTTATATTCCCCTACTTGGAAATTCTTGAGTTTTATTCTAAGAAAACTAAGAGTCACAAAAAAGACACTACCATAATCTTATTAGGACTTGAATTTTGGTAACCAAAAAGTCATTAAGGAAAAGTATGACACTCTATTGGAAAAATAAGACATTAGGAGTATTCATAATAATATGTTGCACACTGGTCATTATTTCTCTTTGTTATATCCTTTAAACCATTTATCCTCATTCCATGGGCACTCAAAAAAACCGTTCTCGATTATATATAGTAATTGTGATGCATTGGGATGTCTTTTATGTATAAACCTTGATCCTTTAGACATCTTATTAAAACAATGTCATTATCTCAGGGAATGTCCCTTTTCTCCCAAATTCTATAATTTTCTTTCTTTTTTTATTGTTTCCCAGTATACAAAATGTCATATCAAAGTATTCAAATTTGATTCCTTAAACATTGTGTAGCCACTCTCAGCAACATAATTATTTATTTGATTATGCAAAGCAGCATGTATATTAGTTTCCTTTAGAAACCTAACAAGTATTCAATATTTCAGTTGGGAAATATTTCGAAAAGACATCATCATTAATATATGTGCAATTTCCTTCTAATTACATAAGTTGTGCCACAAGCACCCAATGCTACAAAAATAATCAACATCATTATTCCACCAATAATATTGTTGGGGAATAATGATCAATTCATGGCTTTAATTTATGTAATTCAATTTTTTCCAATATTGAGAATATTACATTCACCCCTCCTTAAAAGGATTTTTCCCCAAAATTCAAACTTGGTAATCTTAAGGTGAATCATAACTCACCTTAGTTTCAAACCTTAGGGTCAACAACCCTTATTAGATGTCTTTAATATCTTTTATGGACAAGCTAACTCCTCACATTATTATTAGGATTAATACTTGAATTCAATTCAAGGTATATCCACATCCTTAGTATTTACATGATATCATCTTTTAATGATTTCATTCTCATTTTGTGATTTCAATTTCACTTGGTGACTATCTTTTCACCCAGGTTTCCAACCTAGTGTTCATTGTTTTCTCATACCGGTGATGTAACACCTCCAACCCATAGATCATGTCATTGAAACTCAATGTAAGGTATTCCTTCTCATATGTCAATCTTAAGCATATCATGTGTCTACCCAATCTCTGCCACTCCTAATGAGATGAAATAAGCACTTTACTACAGGCTAAATGTAAAGTTTATCCCATTCCAAGAGTAGAGACGGTATATCCACACATTACCTAAAAAATCTAATTTTAGGTTGAATCATTCTCAACATGGCTCTCTACCATGCATACTTTTTAATTCCCTTTACCCTTATACTTCATGAAGTCAAATTTTTTTTCACTCTTGAGTTTGTACAAAACTCCTCTCATTATTATAAGACTTATTGTATTTTTTACATTTCCACCTTGGGTATTATGAGCCTTAGCCACTTACTTCAGGTCTCTAGGAGTATAAGTACTTTTTGGAGTGATTTCATCCTTATTCATCTAGCGAGTGCATGTCACATCACCCATTAGGCCACAAAATCATTAGGAAGGTAGCTAATCTCCTGAGTCTGGACCTTAGGAAAACCTAGTTGTTACCTCTCGACCATAGGGTCTTATGCATTCAGGGCACAATCAACTCCTAATACCATCAATTCTATGTACCTTTTATACACCTTACCTAACCTTAGGATTGACTCAGGACTCTACCCTTCTCAAGGTTTCTCGATAACACATTATTTTCATATGTAATTCTTTAAACTAGATTTCCTTCATCTCTTATGTTCTCATTATTCATTTTGTGTCCCCTCATTGGAATCATGGAAACTTTCTCTTACAGACTCCGTCTCATATGGTCATCCACTTCCATAGTGAATTTTCCTCATGTTCCCCAGAGATGGAATACTTGGGTTCAAAGAATCATATTCAATACATATGCTTTCATATTTTCATGGTTACCTCAATCTTTAATTTTCTTTGGTCAACTTACATTTCTAGGGAAGGTCCTAACCTAGGGTGCCTTCATGGATCATATGAGGAAGTTCGACTCTCTAGCAACAACCCGTAACTTTAGGTCTAGGGTTTTGTCTCTCCCATAGGTCATGTTCCCACTCTTGGGTTGACCTACCTCGAGTTGGCACACTAGCCCTAAAGGTTTCATATTTTCCTCTTTATGCATTGTATTTATTTGTGTAACTTCTCAACCCTAGTTTTCTCAATTTATGGATGCACTCTCATACGGTTCATCCATGCAGTGGACTTGGGCCACCTTCCCCTCTAGGGCCTTGGTGCCTTTCTCAACCTTCCCCTCCAAGTGCTTGACCTTTCCCTCTAGGGGCTTGGTACTATGTTGGCCTTCCCCTCCATGGGCTTGACCTTCTATGGTCTTCCCCTCCAGTGGCTTAATCATTCATAACCTTCCCCTCTAGGGGATTGATCTTCTCTAACCTTCTCCTCTAGGGGCTTGATCATAGTCATCTTAATGACTTTCTTTCCATAATCAAACTTCCAGAGATAGCACGAGGGGTTCAAGCAAGTTATATTCAAGTTTTCATTTTCATATATATAACCATTGGTTTCTTATGCTTCTCAAAACCTTTTACATGAATGTCATGATCCACATACAAGCATGCATGGGAGACTTGATCTAGTAAAATCATTTTTCATTTTTTAAGTAACCATAATATTTTGAACACACATTTCATATTATAACTTCTCAACTTTTATTTTCCCAATAGCCATGGTATACCCACTTGTTGGGGGCATTCATACTCACTTGCTGAGAGTATTTCAACGACATACCCACTCGCTGAGGGCAGCATAACCACTCACTAGGGGTATTCTTTATCCATCCATTCCTCCAGAGATTACACTAGGGCGATGATCAAGTTATATTCCTATTTTCATTTTCATGTATATACATTAATCATTTATGTCTCTCATGTATAATCAAATCTCTCCCTTTTTTCTTCACAAGCATCATGCATATATTTTTCCACCTTCATACATGGAAATTTATGTCATATAGACTTATTTACTATTTCTTACTTCTCTATACCCTTACCCTAATTTTGATTCATATGGGTAGGGTTACTCCATCATCGACACTACTCCCATTTCTCTAGATTAGGGTTTAATATGTAAGTTAGGGACTACACCCTAAATCTTAGAGTTTCCATGTCCCTTGACCCTTTAGAGTTTTCATAACTCAATCCTAGTTCCATCTAGAGTTTACAATTTCAACCCAATGAATTATAATTTTCATATTCCATGTACATTATTATCTCCATATTATATGTAAACTATTATTTCCACATCACATGCATCTTATTAATTCCACATTACAAGTACATTTTATTTTCTCATTACATGTACATTTTATTTCCATATGTACATTATTATTCTCACATTAATTCTATATTTTCATGTGCATTAATTAGTGGAGGATGCCTTAATCCTACATATAATCTAAATCCTAACTTGAGATGAGGAGGGAAATTCCTTTTATGGTTTATTAAGAAAGAGGATGAGAAATGGATTAAATCAAGATGAGAAGAAAACCTAAAGGTATTATACTTTAGGCAAATCATCTGACTTTGGTCAGGCAAGAGGCACGGGCCCGAGAGTCCTCGTAAGCTGACTAGCGGTATGGAGGAAACTTTTGCCAGTCCCTTGGTCGTGGTCCCTTCTAGACACCATCATCTTTAGTAACTACCCTAATAATTCCCTCATATTTCTACAAATTACCTGAAATTATAAACTATAAAACGTTATTTGAAAAATCTAGCATTCTGATACCAAATGTAACAACCTCACTTTTCTATAACCCCCAATTAAGGAAGGATAAAAGGATGAGAGACATTACCTACAAGAAATTACCCAAAGATCCATATTTTAATCAAACAATATAAAATAGCATATAATTTGATTCATTTCAAATGATTATATACAAGATTCCTACATGAAATTTCTATCCTCCGAATTATACATTTTGAGAAGAAATAATTAGATAATAATCCTTTTGACATAATTAGATAATCCTCCTTTTGACAACTTTAGTGCCTTCATGTAATTTCTCTCTTTATCTTCATGTCCTTTATCACTTATATCAAGTTATACCTAAAATGGTGTGAAACAAATATGCGATCAATATGTTGTCATACTAATACGTGGGGTGCATCCAAAATGTGAAAAAAAATAACAACATTTATCCCAATAGATACATGCAAATATAAACTGGCATTTTCTTCACATAGTTATTCTTTATGTGATAGTCATAGTGACATTATAATTGAACATAATGTAAATAATCAACCAACATTTTAATTGTTCAATCCTCAAGAAAAACCTCAAAAAGCACATGAAAACTAAGGTGGTTATTCTTAGGTGTAACCACGTACCTGGATGTTGAGCCATGCAGATTATCATGTTAAATACACTTCAAGAATATTATCTAATAAATAGGAAAATCAAGCAATCCACATTTTAGTCTACAAGAATATAAATCCTAAAGTGTCACCAAACATATTATTCACATTAGATCCTACTCAGTCTTAATCTAGGATTTAGGCTTCCTTGACATCGAGTTGTCATTAAAGTCATCCTTTCAAACCCTAGTGCCCATATTTGATGGTTTAATGATTTTAAGAAATTTAATTCATGTTAAGTGCATCCACAATAATCAAACCTACCATGTTATTGTGTTAGGAACACTTATATCAGTTTAGGCACATTAAGGTTATGGCAAGTTACATCATTGATCTCCAATATCTTAATTACACATGTTAGTGATCATCCTATCTAAAAATCCTAATTTCTCATCATAATTAGCATGATCATCTTGACTTCTCATCTTATTCAACAGTAAAAACTACTATGGCAAATAAATCATTTTAAGAATATTCAAGCGTCTTATTACATAGTTCCAGGGTTTATGTACTTCGATCACCACTTAATCATATATCCATGTATTTTTAGAACATGAAGCATAATTAGATCTCAATTATATTTTATTTCTGTTCCTCTCATTCTCGCAAACATTTTGATATATAGGTTCTCTATTTTGGACACTCGTAGAATTTTTTATAATTAAAACAAGATAATAGATTATATCTTGTCATGTGGTGCCACCTCATTGGATGCTTGCTCCATTTCATTGCGATGTTGTCCAAGTGGTCAGTGTGCCAAACCTGCATTTAGGACTGGTCAGTCCAGGTCTAGCTCAAAGCCTTTTCTTCCACCTAAACTAGTCTAGGGCATTTCTCTCCTCTCTTTGTTCCTGCATGATGCACCACCTTCCGTCTATAGATGCAAACTTGTGCCACTGTGACTTCTCCATCGGTGGTCATTGGACAGTTGGCGCTGGTGCTTCCGTGCACTCCTATGGTTCTGACAACATCCTCGACCCTCTCCCTCCTCAGGGCCAGCAGATGATGCAGCCCTATTTTAGGGCTTCATCTTGTGCCATTTTGTACTTTATTCACATCTAAACATAGTAGGATGCAAGTTAAATCCCCCAATATGAGTATTACTATCAAATGCACTTATGGACATTCTTTGCACTATTTTTAGGTACTTGGACCATGCTTTAGATGGATGAGAGAGAAGGAAGGAGTTCTAGAGTTCCTCCACTCATGGAGGGGTCCAAAGAAAGCCCCAAATCTCCCTCAACCAACCCCTCATGGCCAAGATTCGACATCAAGCAAAGAATTCCATTGATGATGAAGAATAAAGTTCATTTAACTACTGAAGACTCCAACATAACCGTGGGCATCCACCATGGTCGTGTGAATTATTATGAAGAATCAACAGGGAACTCAGGGTTTTTCACAAAGCACACCATAGTCGTGGCCATCAGCACAGCTGTGGCCCATTGAAGACTCCACGGCCGTGTCCATCAGCACAGTCGTGGCCAGTAGAAGACATGATAGTTGTGTCCTACCACAATGGCCATTAGAATTATGTGCAAGGATCCTCAAAATCAATAGGGAGGCGACCCATTTTACACTTGGATGACCAAGATCGTGGCCAATCACCACAACCGTGACCCTTGAAGACCCCCTCACCCGTGATGCTCCCCTCGCTCAAGACCTCCTCCTCCAAAATGGTTGTGGTACCTCAACACAACAATAGTGCCCCTTACCCAGCATGATTGTTGCATCCCACCACGACCATGGCCACCATCTATACTTAGACTTTTAGCCCCCTTTCACACCTTGGTCGTGTCCACACCCCCACGACCATCCCATGATACCCCCACCATAGTCGTGGCACATCAACACAGCCGTGGTGACCAACCAGCTCTACCCATTTTTTACATTACTTTTCCTATTCTATCCCTACTTACCCTAGTGCTTCCCCACAACCTATACATACATAGGTGGTGGTTGGGGCATGAAGGTTAGACCCCCTAGCTGATGTTACTCCCCTCTACCACGCCTTGAACATTCATTGCACTCTCCCTTGCATTTATGCTCTCCATCCACCATTTCCACCTTGGAAACCTAGTTTTCTAGGTTTTTCTCCATAATCCCCCATATTCTCATGCCCATCTGCACCATTGGAGGAGATAGCACATCCCCAAGCTACTAGGAGGTGAAGAAGGAATATCTACTTCATGCTTCATGGAGTTATATCTCCTTCTTCCTCTTTCTTTTGCTATTTCTTTCATTATGTCTAACTAAGCCCCTAGTGGTGGGTTGTTTGGGGTTAAAATGTGACTTTGATACCATTTTGGGGGGAAATAACTTGTAATGAACATGATTTCTATCTATGATGATTGCTTCTTGCATCTATCTCATTTCCTATCTTATTGCATGTGACTTGTGCTTATAACATGGATTGCTTTCTTTGAGATGTTGGATGACACTTAGCTTCTAGGAGGAATTGGAGTGTATGTGTCAATCTTAGGAATGGATCCTCGGTCCAATTAGTGGATCCCCTACCAGCCCCCTTTGTTCCTACATACATATCCCTCCTTCTACAAGTGAGCGTGAGATCTAAGTGGCTAGTGTAAGTGTGACTAGTACAACTGCCTAGAGCTTTCTAAAGGCTAGATGGCTAGTGGAATGAGGTGAAAAACCCTCATCTCTACTCCCATTTCTACCCTTGGCTCTCAAATGCCCTAATACCACTTACCCTAGAGACCTAAACTTGATAAGTCCTACTAGAATTACACCTAACCCTAGTTCTCCAACTAGTAGTATAGGATACATTCTAATAGCACTTGCCTTGTTGTTTGGTTTGGTAATCTACATTGAATTGTGATAATTTCTTTATATGTTGAGACCTCCCAACTAATATCAAATCACATCCCCAAATGTCCCACCTACCTAATCACATTTCTTAAAACCTATCTTGCCTTCTTAGCTTGTTCATGCTAGTCTAGTTTAGTTGTTTTTGATCAATCTAGTTAATTGCTTAATCTTACTAGTTAGGGTTAATCTAGATCTTTGCTTGCCTTAGTGGTTAACTTCGATCTTAGTTTCTAATTGCTCTACTAGTGTACTGTATCTATCCCTTACTCTAGCTTAGCTAATTTCTTAAGATAGTTCCTTAGACTTGCTTGCATAGGATAATCTAGGGATTGCGATAACTTATATTTCATATTGCCTTTACTTACTTGTTCACTTTGTTTAGCAATCAAACAACATCTTTTAACCCTTAAACCCTAGTCTCTACATTAGGAACATAGACAACGCTAACCTAGCTCTAGTGCCCCCTCGATCCCTGAGGATCGACCACTACTCTTTCCTATCACCTATACTACAAAAGTATCACATGCGCTTCTGGGTGACCTATTTGGTGTTGTGATCAAATCTTGTTAGGGTTGTTGTAAATTTTGAGAGATATCATGTGATTTCCCTTAGGGTTGCATCTATACACCTTTAGATGGCTAGTGTGTAGCCTTTATAAGAATCACACCAAGCTTTCTGGCTCCGTTATCGGGGATAGAGGCGCTCGTCCTAGCTAGTTAGTGTAGCTTAGCCTTTCCTTTTGCCCTCATCGGTGCTATTCTTTATTCTTTGTTAACTTTTGCATATTGTCATAACTTGGTTTCTTGTTGCTTATTTGTGTATTGTGCAGGTGACAATTGTGCATGCTCCACATGTGTTCTACTTGTACCGACTTGGTGTTGTACGACCCCCAGATAGGTAGGAGGAGAGGCCAAAGCCTCCACAACCAACACCAAGAAGTCGAGATGGGTGACCACATGGTAGACAACAACCCTCATGGGAATGTTCAACAACCTCCGTCGTAGCCCAACCGCCCACTCCATGAGTATTTCACCCTGGGGACTACAATTCTCCCATTTCCACCCTAGTTGACCAAATGCCAGATCAATAGTTCTCCATTCCACTCACACTCCTTGGACTCCTCCCTACCTACTACGGGATGGAGAATGAGAATCCCTACCATCACATCGACACATTCCTTGAGACTTGTTCCACTTTCCATACCCCCACTGCTACTAATGACTCCATCCAGAGGACCCTCTTCCCATTCTCTCGAAAGGAAAAAGCTAAAGAATGGTACATTTTGAAGCCAGAGTCGGTGACTTGGAATGAGGTCAAAAATGAGTTTCTCAAAAAGTTATTCCCAATTACCAACCTAACTCACATGAGCAGATGAATCAACACATTTTCCCAAATATAAAATGAACCTTTCCATGAGGCATGGGAAATGTTCCAAAAGTTCCTTCGCGACTGCCCCCACCATGAAGTACCATTGTGGCAGCTAGTCTAAGCCTTCTACACCGGGCTTGAATAGTTGAGCCAGAACAACATTGACTCAACGTGTGGAGGCACATTCATGGTGAAGCCACCCGAGGAGTCGTAGCCATTGTTTGAGCACCTTGCTAAAAATTCCCGCCATCGAGTTTCTACTAAAGGGGAACATTGTATCTGAAACTATGTCCCTCCACCTTCTTCCGTAGCTCCTAACTACAACATTGCCAACCCCGACATGATGAAGATGATGGAGGACATGATGAATATGAAGAAGAGCCAAGCTGATGGTTCTTCTAGTCAGTCCACCATGGTGACTTATTCTGTAGAAGAAGAAGTTCATGCGTTGCACTCTTTTGGAAACTAGAACAATTAAGGTCCCATGTCCAACACTTACACTCCCAAGTGGAGGAACCATCCCAATTTCTCATGCAAACAACAAAATGAAAATGGTCAAGGATAACGAAAGCCAAGGCCAAGGTATAACTCCAAATTTGAAGATGAGGTGCTTGGGAGATTGAGAAATTTGGATGAGGTAAAGAAAGAGGTGTCCTATAAAGGGCATAATATTAGCCGCCTTGAGAAAAAGCTTGATCAAATCTCAAATTTCACTTGCCTGTCGTAAAGAGGGAAGGCTCCCGTCTCAACCAATGGTAAATACAAACAAAAATGGTGGCTATGTGAGTACTACTCAAGGTGCATATATCCCACCACAAGGGCAAGCACCCCAACTTGTCCAACACCAAGGACCACCACATCCATATGCTCTGCCACCTCACCAACCCCCATTCAACTATCAATATCTCCCACTGCCATCGCACACCTATTAACCTCCACCTCCACAACAACCTCCTCAACAACCAACTTGCATACACCAAAGTCCTAACTCGCCTCATCAAAGACCGCCACCACCTTCATCTTCGCAAGCCCCTCCTTCTTCCCATGAACAAGTTAATATGGTGTCTGTAATATGGGGAAGAAAAGATTCTCAAAATCTTGAAAAAAGGGAAAGGAAAATGATTAAGGTTGATGATAAGGACTCAATGCTAGAAGAGTATAGTAGATATCACAAAAGTGCCCAAGAATTTGTTGCTCAATTACTGCTTGAGAATATTGAGTGCACCCAAGTTTCCTCTTCCCCCATGGTGTATGTAGAAGCATCCTTCGCCATCCCACCCTCTCTTGGAAGCGATAAAAGTGTAAGATATTTGGTTCTTCCATCCTTTTGTAACAAGCTCATGTTTGCTTCCCCACATGCCATTGACATAGCAACACTTGATGCAATGCCTTGTTGGGAGCCAAAACCTCCCCATGAAACAAGAATCACCGTCATACCTCCTCAAGGCCCACTAATTGCTGCATAAACATTTGATGTAGTTGGGGAGCAATTCCATGAGGTTGTAGAAGGCCCCTCTCTCCAAGAAAAGAGTAGTAGTATCATGAATCTCCTAGGATCCTTGAAGTAAGGAACGATAGGCATCAAAGCATTCTTTTCATTGGTGAAGGATGTTTGCATGGGGAAGAGGAAACTGGTGTTATTGACGCCCAAGGAAATCGTTGCAACAAAATTAGTGAATTTCATTTTTGTCCTTGGTTTTCTAGAAAAAAGGAATGATCTGGGAGTACCTCTCATCACATGCTACATCAGTACACAACCTATTGAGCACGCCCTCCTTGATCTAGGTGAAGGGACAAGCATCATTCCATGGAGCATGTATCTATGACATGGCCTCAATAAAATGGAACCGGTGGATTGTATCCTCATCTTGGGTGATGGAACTAAGAGGAAGCCCTTGGGGATATTGCAAAATGCAACAGTAACAATGAATCAAAGCAAAGACATTGCATACTTGACCGATCTTTTGACTGAGGATTCTGAACCTATTGATGGAAAAGAATACCTCATATTGGGGAGACCCTTCTTGTCCACCGTGGACGTGGAGATCAATGTGTGTATGGGTACTCAATCACTTATAAAAGGAGAGTGTTTGATTTCTTTATATTCACTGAGAAAGAGAGGTACATGCTGGGTGTAGAAGTATTCAGCGATAGTCTAGGCTACTATGATCCCCTAGAACTGTGGAAATCAAGCCCTTACTTCCGTCTGATATACACTCCTTGGGATAGATCCCATGTCATCAGAACCTAGAAAGAATCACTGTGGAAGAAAACGAAAACATCATGGGTGTCAACACTTAGTCAAGAAATCAACAAGACTGGTTGAAGGCTATAAATTTAGCGCTAGTGGGAGGCAACCCACGTGGTTTGAGATTATCGAACCTTGTTTTATCAAACTTTCATTTAGTTTTCAGGAAACACACACACGTGCACTATACTTGATGGTTTTTCTATTTGTGAATCATGTTAGCACAGTCACAAGGAAGAAAAAGTGAAGAGAAGATTGCAAATCAATAGAAGAGCTATAGGATGGAGCCCAGAACGGTCATGCTACATAGCACGGCCATGTGACTAGCAAGATAGAATGGTTGCATTACTCAACACGGCTATGGTGGTCCAGCCCTTCTCACCTAGTGCTATATTGATCACTCCATCTCTTGGTGGTTGTCTTCCGTGACTCCATGCCCTTTACCCTACTATTGTAAACTTCTATTTCATGTTGAGGACAACATGATTTAAAAGTTTAGGGTGGTAGGGAGGTAAGCCCTACCTTCACCGCATTCTTATCTATACCATGTGCTAAATTTTTGCAAGATTAGCAAACAATTTGATTGACTTTCATACTTGTCTATCCTGACCTTGTGTGTCTTCTTGCATGCTTGCATAGCATGTAGTTACTTTCATGCATTTTTGCCTAATTTTGAAAAAAAAACTTCTCCTTTTGCCATGCATTGCATATCATGTAGATTGTTGGTAATTTTTGCATGTTTTATCTAGGATTTGCTTGTTTTACTTCTTTAAGTTCAATAATGTAGGTTTAGATGTGATTGAAGGCAAAGTGGCACCATTTTGGCCAATTTTTCCCAAATTTAAATGTTCTTGCCTAAAAGCATGTTTTGACTTAATCTCTACTGTTTGAAATGAAACTTTTAGTCTTTTGACAAATGCATGTCATTTCTTAGAATTCATTGCTATACGGTCTTGATTGTTGACTTTTTACATGTGCACCACTTCTCTCAAGTTTGTGAATGTTTTGTTTGAATTGTGAATTGAGCAAGCTACAAATGCTTAGAGCCCATGGAATCACATGATTTGAATGTGAATCTCATGTTGTTCAATCATGTGGTGTGATACCATTTGATGAAGTGTGGGATTAGCTTTCATGCATGAAATCTTATGTTGAAGACTACACTAATGACCCCTCTTTGGCCCGACTCTTATTTCACCATCTTCATACCTCTCTGTCTCATGAAAGGATGCCCTAGTGCACATAATCATCCTTGGCCACCTCCCAAAGTTTAGGGTGGCCATATCTATATCTACCCACTTCAATTGATCCCCCATATTCCCTATCTACACCAAGGGCAAGGAAAAGAAAAGAAAAAGAAAGAAAAAATAAAATTAAAGGATGCTCCTATTTAAGAGCATTCAAATAAAGAAAAGATGAGTTCTCTATGAAATAGCACTCCAAAAATCTTTCTACAACCCTTTCTTCTATTTTCATACCCATTGAGCTAGAAAACATCAAATCTAGCTCGCTTTACCCATTTCTACAGCCATGTGGGTCTTTTGGTGTGACTTGAGGCATAAGATTGAATGCGTGAAAGTGAAACAACACTCCTAGTCATCTTTGATCTACAGAAGTGCCTGGTTCTCCCATCCTATGCCTGCTCTTGTGATCTCTGGTGAGGGTCAAGATCAGAGCTCCTCATTTTGTGTGTTGTCTCTCCGTGGGATCCTTTGACTCTATTCTTCTCCTACCACCCTACTGCGATTTGTCCCCCAGGATGCACTACTTTGCAGACCTAGAGAAGGAAGGTTGAGGATGGATCAGATGCTCCCAAAAACATGGACCTTGCCAGTTCCCTCATAGAGAATAGAGTGACGTGTCATATCCTTAGGGTGAACATGATGCTCATGTGAATGTGTTTTAGTGAAAACCCTAGGGTCATGAACAAGGGGATGATGATGGGAAGCGAGTGCATTCCTAAACGATGATCGACACCCATATATATATATATATATATATATATATATATATATATATATATATATATATATATATATATATACATATACATATATATAGGCTCGCAGACACTTTCTCTAGTTCCATCATTTCCAAGTCCTCGCTACGCACACAAAAAGTATGGTCCCTCCAAAGTTCTCCTTTTTACTTTCCTTCTTTCTTCTTAGATATATACGATTTCAGTACAACAACTACCACACATTAGTTCCTTTCTATATACATCAATAGATATCCTTTTATTTAACAATTGGTCTCCCACTCAAATTAGGAGAAAGACAAGGCATCACGTTCAAAAAGTAATTGAATACATCTTCTTTATTTTCTCTTACATTCACCAACTTGGAAATTCCTAGCTTTTATTCTAATAAAACTAAGAGTCATGAAAAAATCACTACTATAATTTTATTAGGACTTATATTTGCTAACCAAAAAGTCATTAAGGAAAAGCATGACACTTTATTGGCAAAACAAAAGCCATTAATGACTATTAATAAGTATATGGTACATTCATCACTATTTCTCTTTGGTATATCCTTTAAACCATTTATCCTCATTCCATGGCAACTCATAAAAAAATGATTATATTTAGTAATTGTAATGCATTGGTAGGTCTTTTATATATAAACCTTGCTCCTTTAGACATCTTATTAGAACAATGCCATTATCTCAGGGAATATCCATTTTCTTCCGAATTCTATAATTCTCTTTCTTTTCTTTATTGTTTCCCAGCATACAAAAATTCATATAAAAATATTCACGTTTGATGTATTAAACATTGTGTTTCAACTCTAGACAAGATAATTATTTATTTAATTATCCAAATCACCATGTATATTCGTTTCCTTTGGAAACTTTACAATTATTAAATATTTCAGTTACGCAATATTTTGACAAGCTATTATCATTATTTTGTGTTCAACTTCCTCTTATTTATTTTACTAGTGCCACAAGATGCCATACCACAAAAATAGTCAACATTATTATCCCACGAATAATACCACTGAGGAAAATTATTATTTCATGGCTTTAATTTATATTATTCAATTTTTACCAAAATTGAGGATATTACATGAGGTGTATCATCTTAACAATATCATAGAAGGTTCTTCCACTAATGACCTACTTTCATATTTAAGCATGTGAGTCTCATAATGAACCCTGGACGGGTTAGAGAAATCTTAATCACATAAACAATGTTCCATGTTCTACAACCAGATTTCAACTTTGGTCACCACGTCCATCTCTTCCTCTGTAACATATGAATCAATATAGATCTTCAAAAATTGAGCTAAGGAAAGCTTGAGGTTCACCCTAGGGTTTCCTAACTAGTCAACTCTCCTTCCCATGGTAGAGGATAAGGCACTGTCTAAGACATCAAAGGGCACCCTGGTAGTTTTTGGACATGGAGATTCTTAAGAATTCCCTATTTTGAGAGAGTCATCCTCTTCTCCACCCATGAACATCTTTTCATTATCACCTATCTTCTTAACTACCATCTGCGAAAGAGGAAATAAACTAGATGCAATTTCGAGAGAAGTCTAGTGGAAAATTATATTTTTAGCTCTAATACCATTATTTTGCAACACCACACTGGTAAAAACATACACAACATAGAGAGCAAGCATAATTTTCCTTGTATTATATAAGATCCAAATCATTTTTTATTTTATTCATCACCTTAAACCCTAATATGTTTTTAGAAAAATAGGATTAATTTAAGGTTGGGAAGGACTCTAAAACTTATATATTCAAGTTCCTTATTAAAAAAACTTTCCAATGGATGTTTTGGTTATATTGTTAGATCAAGGGGTTATCTAATATGAATTTTCAAAGGTCGGCCAATCAGAACTCAAGAAACCATATGCATGACATTTAATCAAATAGAAATGCTATCAATTTGAATAGTAGATGAAAGGAATAAGAAAACCATTATATGCATTACTTGAAATCAATTTGGTGAGGGTAAATGCATCATAATCCAAGGCACAACTGATATAAAAAAATATGGATGCATGGAAAAATTATTCATAGATAGGGGGTAATTTTTAGAAAACGTTCTTGAGTTGGTCCTTGCTTTAAACATGGAATAACAGTAGCTACAGGGTGAGAGCTAAGCTTGCCAGCCAGTCTTCAAGAACATAGACAAAATCTGAGTTGGTAGGGGCCAATTACAATAGCATGTAAGCGGTCGGCTAACTTACAGATGGGAATAGCAACAAATACCTAAGATCCAAAACTCAATTCCCTATTATTTTGTCAACAAAGGAGGTGCTAAGAACCGTTCTCATCAAATGTCAAACCAATGAAGCCTAAACTTGGGTCTCACGGTGGTCTAACGAAGGAGAATGACAAGTTGCCTAGGTAGTGTAGAGGAGGAACAAGGGAGGATAAACCAATGATCATAAACCAATCCTAAAGTATTCTAAATACATCCATATGAAAATAGTTATTTCAGGGAAATCAACAGGGCTCCCACAATGAAGAGGTGTGATAATGAGGGAGGGAAAACCCTATATTGACTCTAATGTTGTTGATAGAGTAATGAAGGTGTAAAGTAGAAGGAAGTGAGAATACATCATGTTAGGAGGAGTTGGAGTTTAGAAGAGATTCTTGGGTGTACATAAAGACAAACATGACTATCCTTGATCGTATTTGTTGTTTCAAACCCTGACATGACACTTTGTAGGTGCTAGGTGAAGACCACCTTTTATAGATAGGGAATGATTATCATGTGACAATTTGTTGATAACTACTTCTATGGGCTTACATTAGTAGACAAACTCCCATAGTGATTATTGGGATCAATGGAAATTTAAATCTTGACAAAACTAAGAGATCCCTATCCTTTACACTCTTAGGGAAACAATATCCTAAAAAACATGGTTCTTCGGGTTCGTGAGATCATGTTGGTGCTGACAGAGTTATTTGTATCGGTGACATTCATGGTAGAAGGAGGAGGAGAGGCATGAAAGGAATGTACTCTTGTTAGGGTGTGAGGAGTCATAGAGGAAGAAGGAGATGACATCATGAGTCATAATTGTCTTTGGATTTGAATCTGACCCACTCAGACTCTGTTTTAGAGTTGCATGACAAGATCCATTAATAGAAATGACTAGACCAACGTCCATGTATGACACAATATTGATCATTTTGGATAATTATTAAAGTTTTTTTATGTTATTTTCCATTCATTTTAGATATCAAAGAAGGTTGAAAACTAACTGAATCTTTCATACCACTTAAATGGACCACAAGGTCTCCAAATATCTCCTAAGTTTCCTTCGTTGATTAATCCAAAAATATCTATTTTCTTTTTCATTTTAATGTATAATTAATTATATCTAATTACTTGGAAATAGTTTTAGAATCATATTTTGGAGAGCCCCACATTATTGAATCAAACCCATTTAAACATTATCAATCCATATTATGAACATTCACTGGGTCAATTTCACTTCAAATTCTAAATTTTATTTATCAACTAATTAGTGATAAAATTGGGATATGAATTTAAAATTGAATTTATTATGTGGATAAGTCCTCCAAATATGCCAACATATTTGAGAATTGTCATCGTATTAGTGTATCTTTGGGATCAAATCTCAAAATTTGAAAATTAGGGCTTGTAATTAGGGATTATTCATAATATTTAAATCTTAGGATGTTACAAGTGGGGTAAGATAAAATATAGAAATGGATCATTTTGATCTTAGGTATTTAATTGATAATAAATCCACTAGTATGTAATTAGAATAAAAATATGAACACCAAAATATTAGGTAGATATGTGAATAAATTTAGAACAACTATAACTCCTCCATTGTATTGAAATATAAATAATACTGGTTAGTTATTACAATGTTCCTAAGAAATGATAAAAGATAAATTCAACCCTAAGTTTCTTGACTTATGTATAGGGTATCAACTCCCACATATATTTAAATCAAACCTAGAAAAGTTCGTTAAATATGATAAATTGAGGTCAAAATAGTCTTAGAAAAAAGAAAATTATAGGATGAATATGTTAACTAGTGAAGATGAACCATCACCATGTTAGTTGATATGAGCTGAGGTGTTTAAGAAAGGTTGTTTAATAATTACTCCAAAACCACTTAGATAGTGGTGGGATTTCCTCACTTCACATATTGACATGGCCTAGGCAATTTCTATTACTTGGGAAAAATCATAAATCTTGATTAATGTAACCAACCCAATTAGAATATCTAGTAAATATAAACACTATAAATGCCTCATAGACATCATGATAACTTGAAAATATGAATAATAATAATGATGATGATAATGACAATAATAATAGTAGTAGTAATAGCAACAATAATAATAATAATAACAACAATGTGATAATGTCCCTTAATGAAAAAATAGGATACATTCTTGAGCCCCAATATAGAAAGTACCATCTCATTATATCCATTATTAAAATATAGCCATTCACATAGAAAATTTCCCCACTATAACCTTGGCTAATTTTCCCTCTAATTAATTGAACGAAGTTAGAACAATTACAACTTTTGAGAAATTTAGTAGTTGACCAGATAGAGATAAGGGAAGATGAAAAGGGGGATGGGTGCCCAAGGTTGAATTTGTGAATTCCCATTTGGTGGAAAATAAAATGCTTCTTCTATATGCCCTAACTGAAGGTACTCTAATAACCCATTACGTTCCATGGAGATCTTATATTCACAATTAAGTAAAGAAGTTAATATGGTAGAGTAGTAGAAAGTAGGAAGTTCATAAGATGTGCTTGTGACTTGGTTCTCACATTTATTGTGGCCATTTTCAATTTTTCATTAACAAGTTTTCAATCAAGAAATTATTTTATTTATATTATGAAATGTAGAAAGAAAATGATTTTATGGAATTTTGTTGATGATTTCTCAAGGTAAGTCACAAAAAAGGAGATATGAGAAAAACCCTTAAAGAAAATCACATAAAATTATTAAAACCTAGAGTTTGGGTAGGGCAATGGTTAAGAGAAAGTAAAGGATACTACATGTTAGTTGAAATACTACTTAAACCTCTTTGGATTTCTAGTTCAATCCTTTGAGTTGTACGCGACTACACCTTGGATGAGTGGACTTAGAGGACACAATTATTTTTAAGTGATGGAGTTTTCTAAAATACTATAATTGTGTACTAAATGTGTATTGAGGTATCATTCTTAATTTTCTTAAACTTGATCTTGTTTACAAAAATGGCCCTTCATTCCAAAATGCATTTTCTTATTTTGATCAATTTTATTTTACTTTGGTACCAATTACCGTTCATATAAATTGTTAATGTATGCATGAATTTATTATTTGCACATGCGTAGCATTTACAAAATACTCCCCCAACTTATGCTTAATATAGATCAATAAATCCTATTTGGGACCCACATTTGTATACTTGTACCTATTTAATGCTTATTGATACCAGAATCACACAAAAATAGATAACCATCATCAAAAATTGCATTAACTAAAATGGAGAGTAAATATGGGTCTTTGGATAATAAAATTGAAGTATTACATATTTGGACCATTAGTTGAAATCTTAGAGAATTAGGAGGTGTCGTTATAAGATATATAAAATTTGGCAAATGATGAGCTATTTCTAAAGTAGATGAATCAGAAGGACACCTAAATACTTGCACTTATCCTTCCCAAGGAACGGGGACTTCACCACTTACAAAGAATCAAGGTTGGGATTTTCTCCATCCTTTTGTAACATTAGATCACATAATCAATTACCCTCATAGGATATCTTATTTCTCAATGGTGAAGATGTATGGACACAACCATACATATTCTTGTCATATCTATCATGATTTTTTTCCCACCACTAAGATCCACTTGATAGCTAGAGAAAAGATAACCAAATTGGCACTACTCCTCACCAAGCACCCATCCAAAACCCTAGCAACCTCCCTTGAATATATAAGATCCTACACACTCTGGAGGCAACAAAACACACAAACAAAGACTAATGACCTAAAAAGCATCACCTTGCTTAAGCTCTATACATCTATCATGATGCCATCCATCGATCTAAAACACATCTGATGCCTATTATCATCTCGATGCAAGAAAAAAAAAACAATCTAGGACACTCCCTCACCAAGCTCTACTCATGTAACCATGTCAACCTCTTGATGATGACCTATAACAAAAATTGCTCAACTTGCAACAAACCATAGTCAAACCTCTGGGATCACCACCAAGACCCAATAGAGAACACCCATATGATGTCCAAGTCAAAAACCTACATATGACAAAAAATAATAATAGACATGAAACTTTTTTTCTAGACTATGGGTTTAATTTCCCTCAGAAACAAACTCTGATAGACTATATATTAATTCAAAAATTTGGCAACACTTGGGTTGTAGAGCCTAACCTGTAACTAATTCACACCACTGCATGTTGGGCCATCAAGAAGATTGTATCCCATTGATTCTCAAAGACCACCTCATGATATTACCTATTCCCCATGGCAATCTGAGACTCATAAAACACGATAAAATCTGATATATGTAAAGCAACTCAAACCTGGGATAGCCTTGCAACAAGTCTAAGAGACCTTGTAGACACTTACTTGAGTCACCTACCCTTAGAGAGATCTATGATCAGGGTCCTAAGAAGGAACAACAACTAATAACATAAACAATCACATATCTGAAGGCCTATTTTTAGTTATGTTTTAGTTGTTTATAAATTTCATGATTTCATATGTAGAGTAGTATCTTAGTTTTCCTGGTTCATATTCTAGATCTACTAACCTATAGGATAAAAGTGACACAATAACAAGAGGAATGTGGAACCTTAAAATTAAATTTATGAATTACCTAAACCACTAAGTCAACTATATAATAGGCAAGTTATGTAATATGTATGTAGTTCATGTAGCCTTATGTCATTTTCAAGATTTTGAAAAACATGGTAATAAGGACAATATTAATAAGATATTGCAATGTAATCATGCCAATTGAATAAAATATATAGCAAATTGATATATCAACTCATGTCATCTAATACACCTACTTAGAACATGTTATATGCATTAATAATTGTACAAAAGAAATTTGGCCACTCCAATAAGTAGTAAGATTGTATCTTTATTTTGAATCTAAACCAGAAAAATATATGTGATAAAGTATATTTGTACACCAAATTTTGACTAATGAATTTTTACCTTGATTGACCTATATCTTGCTTAATCAAAACCTATCATGAACAAAAGGGATACATAACATATCTTGAATAACAAAATATTTTGAATACTACCCATGATGATACTCAATGTGAAGCTATGCAAGGGATTTCTTAATTCACATATTGGTATTTGTATCTTGATGTATATATATATATATATATATATATATATACATATATATATATAGAGAGAGAGAGAGGTCAGGAAGTGTGTATCGACCGGTACATGTAACTTGCGTGTACCAGCCGTTGAAATAGCACATGTGGAATATGTTGATAAAATCCAACCATATGGATTGATTCAACACTATATAGATTATATGTGTTTAAAAAATCATTACCATATCTCATGTAGATCATGAGATATAGAAATATATCATTCGACGGTTTCTGCAAGTTCTGCAACTTACCGTTGATTAGAAAATACACATTTTATTTTATAGGATGATCTATGAATATCTGATTGTTCTAATTTTTTGTACACGTCTTATATAAGGGGTATAATTTACATCCATAAGGTTGGATTATTCAGTAGAATGTTACAATCATCATAAATAGAGATGGGTACATATAAGCGACATGTACTCAGGTACACAATTGTTTTAGGTACATATAAGCTACATGTACTCAGGTACACAATTCTTTTAGCCACATACATATATATATATATATATATATATATATATATATATATCGGAATCAGATAATTATATTCCGATATCCCCCTAACAATTATTAGGGGGGTCAAAGTTACATGTAGGCCCAACGCCATACACACGGGACAACATTACAACTCACGCATTTAAATACGTAGTCTACGTCTAATGCATTTACAAATTTTTATAACAATACTTTTGGCATTCGTGGACTTTCCTTGATGTTTTCTAGCATTCCTCTCCTCCCAAATGTGGTAGCAAAGGGCAGCAAACAAAATATTCTTCTTCATAGCTCTTCTGCATTTAACAAGCATCTACCTGGGATCATTGGTGAGTTGCATTTGAAGTCTGAACTCTCTGCATGATTGCTCCCAGATATCCTTTGTGAACTTGCATTCCCCCACTAGATGGTAACGTGCTTCATCCTTGTCCCCACATAGCAGGCATGCAGTAGATATATCATAGTTCCAGCTCTTTATTCTATCAAAGGTAGCACGAATATAATGCAGAAATTTATATACACAAATGCTCCATTTGGGCACCATCCTATCCATTCAAATTTGTTCTCCCACTGGATCCTTCATGCCTCTGGCACGGGACAACTCCCATAAGTTAGCCTTCTTGTCGATGAGCTTCCAATTTCCTGAATTATTTAAAATAAACAGGTGTCTAACTTGTGGCCATATCTCTCTCATGACATTAATAGATCTTGAGTAACCTTCTCTTGTGTTTGGGATAAAATCCAGCCCTCTTGGGTATCTTTGTCTCATCCATTTACCCCATGTAGATGAGCCTTCTTGGTATGCAATCAACCTTCTTATGGATCCCCATCTGGAAATGTCTGTAGGAGTCTTCAGATCCAGTCCACCTTCATCTAAGGGAAAGGCCAGTCTAGAGTATTTCATAGGATGATACTCACTTCCCCACAGAAAATTAGCAATCTTCATTTCAATTCTATCCAAGACAGAAATAGGAACCTCACCTTGTTGTGCCCAGAAAATGAGGAGACCTTCAATAGCATCTTTAATCAAGGTTCTACGCCCAACCATGGAGTTTTTTTGTGTAGACCATCTATTAATCATCTCATCCACTTTGTCAATGCAGTATGTAAAATCTTTGACGTGTAGGTTGTCGCCAGCAAGAGGAAATCCCAAGTATTTGGTAGGAAATGTGCCTCTTTCAACACCCATTGGCTGTGTGAGTATGTCATCCACCAGATAGCAGTTTTTTGACAGGAAAATCTGTGTTTTATTTGTATTAATGCACAACCTCGTTTGTTTCCCAAAACCGATCAGTAATCTTTTAAGATTTTCCAAATAATGCTGCTTGGATTCCATGAAAACAAGAACATCATCAGCAAAAATCAAATGTGTCAATACCTTCATGCCGTGAACTGTGTAAGGCTTTACTTCCTTTCATTTTTCAACTTCTTGCATCTTCCTTGTGAAATATTCCATAACAAGTACAAAAAGAAGGGGGGAAAGGGGATCACCCTGGCGCAGCCCGTTGCTACCTTTAAAGAGCCCAGCAGAAGTACCATTCACCAGGATTGAGAAACTAATGGTCCCAATGCATTGTCTCATCCAGCCAATCCATTGTTCATTGAACCCCATTTGTTTCATAATCCCCCACAATTTGTCCCACCGAACACTATCATAAGCCTTGGAAATGTCCAATTTTAGACAGGCTTTTCTACTGCCTCTCATAACATTATAGTCCAACAGGAATTCCCCAGCAAGAAGGGCACAATCACTAATACTTCTACCTATCACAATAGTTCCTTGATTTTTAGAAATCAGAAAGGGGAGGACCATCTTAAGCAGGGCGGATAGAATTTTTTCCATGATTTTATACTATACTGAGCAGTAGGCAATGGGCCAAAAATCAACAAGAGATGACGTCACTTTCTTCTTGGGAATAAGGACTAGAAAAGAATGATTGACCTGTCTCGCCATATTACCTCCTTGTAGAAACCAGTCCACGTAAGCAAGTAGATCATCTTTAATAACCTCCCACGTTTTCTTGAAGAAGAAGGCATTGAAACCATTAGGTCCTAGTGACTTATTGCTTCTAATACTCCAGACCGCATCTTTGACTTCTTGTTCATTTTTCTTTCTAGTGAGAATATTGTTGTGAATGTTGGTGAGTTTAAACTTCCAATCAATTTCCTCTTGCTCCTCAATATTATCAAAAACATCTTTGTTGTACAACTCAGTATAGAAGTTAATTGCTTGTTCTTCAAGGTCTTCCTACTTGTTGACAACCATGCCTTCCGCATTAATCAGTTCAGAAATAATGTTACTTGCCTCCCTTCTTCTGATTGCAGAATGGTATAGATTTGTATTCCTATCCACTTCTCCTTGCTCCTCTGCCAGAAAATTTTTTCCTCAACCTTCTTTAAGTCTTCAAGCATCTTCTTTAGTTCCTTATCCTTTTCAATCAGCGTTTGGTTCAAAGGATCAGTCAATAAGCTTTCCCTTATGTTTTTGCATTCCTGTTTAGTCTCCTTCAGCATCCTCGGTATGTTCACCTTTTCATCAACCCATTTTTTGATTGCTATCTTGGTGTTTGCCAGCTTTTTTGCAAAGACAAACATGGGGTTGCCTATCACATGGGTACTCCAACTTTTCTTTATGACATCATCAAAGCCTTCCCAATCAACCCAGTAGTTAAGGAATCTGAATGGTCTTCTTTTCTTTTTCTTCTCAGTGATATGGACAGCAATAGGAGCATGATCACTAATATCAAAACCTTCTGCCTTTACCTACACATTAGGGAAAATTTCCAGCCATTCATCATTAACCAGTGCTCTATTCAGTTTGCTTGCAATTATGTCACCAGGGCCCCTTTCATTGTTCCAGGTAAAGATATCCCCTCCAATCATTGGTAGTTCAAACAGACAAGATTTATCAATAGCACAGTTGAAAGCCTCCACCTCAGCATTAATAGCAAGTCTTCTGCCCTTTTTCTCAGTCTGCATCCGCACTGTATTGAAATCACCAATAACCATCCATGGAAGATTAGCCTGTTTTGAAATAGATACCATGTCTTCCCATAAGTCTGGTCTCACTTTGCCATCATTGTGCCCGTACACAGCTGTCATCCACATATGCAAGCCTCCATTATTGATACAGTCCACAGTAATTTGTTGATCTGACAGAAATCTGCCAAACATTAGGCTTCCACGCCATACATACTCTAGCAACCCCATTGCAGTCAACATCGGATGTATGCTCCCATCCCTGCGGAAACATATATTTAATGCTATTTTTATGCAGTGTCTTTATTTTTGTCTCCACCAATGCAAAAAGAGAATGACCACTAGCAGCAATCCATTCCCTAATCTCCTTCTTCTTGCCCCTATCGCACCCACCTTTAATATTCCATAAGAGTATGGACATATCAAAGGTTTTTGTTGGATCTGGTTCGCCTCGGAGGCTCCTTTGTGACGTTCTTGCCCTTCCCTCTCACCTCTATTTCTTTGACTATTTCACCCTCTTCTTTGTCAAAATCAGACAGAGCTCCATAGCTATTAGTAATGTTGAGGATCGACCCCACTCCCTGTGATTTGGGGATACCTGTCCGGCGAGGACTGGCCCTTCCAGTAATTGGTGAAAAGTCGACATTTGTGTCTCCAAGATGGGTCTCTTATGACGTAACATAAGTATTGTTCCCTTGTTCTACATGAGCAGCAGCCACAAGTTCATTGTCTTTCTCGACAGTGGCGTCACCTCCATTGCTTGGACCCCCATTATCATTGCCTTTTCCCTGATCCTTTGCAGATTCAGCAGCAGCTACAACACTAGTGGAAGCTTCTCCTCCACTCATCGTTGACGATCCTCCTCCATACCTTCTTCTCAGCCTTCTTTGCCGGAATCTCACACTGCCCGATAGCATGTTCAAACACACAACAGCTCAAGCATCGCAAAGGGACATGATCATATTCAATGGATACTGGTATAGGCTCCCGACCTTGGACGTCCAGCCAAAAAGTATTCGAGTGAGGGTCATCCACCTTCAGCTCGACCAACACCCTTACTTCCTCGCTTTCCAACGAATGTTCATCAATATGGAGTACTCGGCCAGCACTGGCAACTATGGTGCCTGCAGATTTCTTGGTCCACATCCTCCCAAATGATTTCAACGTCGTCCATGTGGGGATAGTTGAGAAGGCCTCCTTGCACAACTTGTCTCCATGGTTGTAGTGCTTAGCGATGATGAGTTGGTGATCAAACCATCGAGGTCCCATGGCCAGAGCAGCTTGCTTATCTGCCGTTGTGGAAAACCTGACCAGGAAAATCTCGTTCTCCCTAGAAAGCAGTTCGAAGGAACCTCTCGGCTTCCATGTTCTCCGCACCCACGCTTGGAGATGAGGAAAGAAAGGCCTTTTCTGAAGCGTGTAGATCATGAAAGTGAATTACCAAACATTCTTCATCCTCTCGAACTCGTCCTCCTCTAAATCCACGAGGATCAGAAAGAAAGGCCTTTTCTGAAGCTTGTCATCGTCGACCCTCGGTTTCGGAAACACCATCTCCTCCGTCGTCTTGCTCACCGGTTGCTTGAGAACTTCGTTCCAGGCAAGCGGTCGTCGACCCGCCTCCTTCATTCCTCCTCTGGACTCAGGGATCCCAGCGCTGCCCGTACCCTCCCCCGCGGCACCGCTAGGGTTAGGTGCTGTCATGCGGGGAGCGGTAGTTTCCTCTCTGTTCGTTTCATTCCTGGGTGGTGGTGGTGGGTTCTTGGGTGGTTGTCGGGGGTGTGTGGGTGGGTGGACGCTGCCGGCCTGGATGGTCGGGGGTGTGGACGCCATGCCCTAGGCGGCCGAAGAACGAATCGCCTGGAGCCAAACTAAGAGATGCTGCATGTTGCTTATATATATATATATATATATATATATATATATATATATATGTATGAATATATATGTATATATGTATATATATGTATGTATATGTATATATGTATATATATGTATATATATGTATATATATGTATGTATATATATTTATGAACTAGGTATTAAAATATGAATATTTTTACTTCACTCTTAGTTGTAAATGATACTTCTAGTTACCTCATTACTAGGATCATATCAAATTCTATTCAAAAGATAATAACATTTCAAAACCTAAAATTTAATGAAATTATATACTTTAGAATGAAACCAACATCGAAATATAGAAAGCATGAATTTGGAGAAAATATGGGATAGAAATCCCATGTCAAAATCTAATCCTAAATAACCCCAAAAGAAAAATAATAATAATTCCAATTAAATTAGAAGAAATCTTGTCCTAAGTTATATGATTTTACTTATCAAATTTGTGAAGTCAATCAAATTGTGGTTTTGTAGATTGTGGTCATTAATGTATTCAAATTTTGAACTATTTGCTTCTCTCCCTAAATTACATGCATGGAATACTTAAAAATGATGAACCCAAAGTTATTATTTTTAGATTATGTTTCCACTTGAAGGTCATTGCTTAATTGTTTCATATCAAATAAATTATAATTTAACATTGGCACAAAATTCAAATATTGGGTAGAGATACAATCCTTTCTCCCGCAAGTCATTTCCTTGAACCATGCACAGTGGATAATGTGTAAGGAGGAACCCTTGTATCAGTTAGCCATTCAAGTAAAAGTCTTGTTCTCTCATATATGGGAGAACACTACACACCAAGCCTCAGTGAAAATCAGTATATTGAATAGAATGTTCCAATAGATAAATCCTTAAAATTTTGGATACTTTGATATTGAATTTTTTAATACTTTTGAGTACATTTTGATCATGGACAATCTTGTAATTTGGGTTTAAATACTCTTGTATGTTTTATCTTACAAACTGGTATTCTTAAAGATCTAAATTGTTGACCTTGGTCCACTAAGTAGTCCTTACCTAATTAATAAATGTTTTGAATCCCCTCTTATTGCATATTTATTTTACATAGATAATATTTGAATCTTATAGAAGCTTTGTTGACCCAAAGATTCTTTTTGTCGATGTGTGGATTTATTCTCTATGAGAATTCATGGACATGTAATATTAAGCAGACATAGTAGAGAGATGCATGAGATGTCATATGTGTATTGAAGAGTGGATAAGATTTATGTTTTAGATTCTGTAGTTTGTGTTTTTCAACTAACATGAACTCTGTGTAAAGCATGAATGTAAAAAGATTTATTTATATATTCTAATATAATTATGTAAAAATGGTCATGAAAATGAGATCCCTACACTGGTGGACGTACTTGTTTAATCAATCTCTTGGTTTGGAAATGAGCTGATAAATAATTCAAAAGTATTCTAGTTACGGGTGTAATTGTAAATTCTTTCACCTTAAGAATCCTTATTTGTGTCATCTCATAGGTTTCATATTATTAATATAGTTATGTCAATGACCTCACAAGAAATGAGTGATATTTAGAAAAATGACATTTCAACCAAAGTAATAGAACTGTTTCGGAGAACAACTTCAACCTATAAGTGACCAGTCTTAATAGGACCATATAATCCTTTTTAAACAGATGTCTAGATTGAACTTGAGGCAAGGATTAGTCATCATATTAATATATAATTTAATTTTCTTCACCTCAAGGACAATATTGATGTATAATATGCACACTATCACATATTGACTCACTTGAGCATTGACATGCATTTCATAGTCTCAATATTCAAGTGGATAGGACATTGCTCCAATTGAAGCAACAAACTCCATTTGTCACTAACAAGGATCCACAAGTGTCATAGTTCCCTCACTCACTACCTATATGGCATCCCTTATTTAAAGACATATTGGGTATTGTTAAAGTACATGTAACATGTGATCATTGTACTGACTTTAGTTCAAAGGATCACCATCACAACTATCATGTTCAGATATGACTTTTACTGTCATGACATAGATTCCATGTGTCATTGTCAATGTGGGTAATGTATACTACATCTTGTTCTATAGCTAGTATCTATGTGCCTAAAAATATATTTAATATCATGAGTAAGGGAGTTAAGTTGTGGGTATGTGGATCAACTGATATGTGGATCCCACATGGATCCAGATGACCGACGGATTGCCCAATGCTTTAAGAGAGTGTGGGATGGGCCTTGGGTTCTATAATAGACAAATAAGATCAATCTATGAGGGAATATCTTATAAATATTGTGCCTTAAGATATGACTAACCAAACATGAAAAATAAGGTGTCGTCATAAAGAACTTGAGTAGTGTTTTTACTAAAAATATCAGCTGGGGGCGATCTATATGTTAACTATGTAGAATATATTACTAAAGAAAATATCTATATAATGATGTCTATAAAATAGATGGTGATTTGAATGTAGAAAGCTTATTAAACAAGTTTTTCTAAATATTTAGGCAGGTAAGACCATTTTTAATTGTTTGTTGATTTACATCGAAGTAGAAGACAATCAGTCAATAAGTTGTGTTGCTAGTATTTTTTGGATTACAAAACAAACCCTTTGAAACACTACATCCGTACACTTGGGAGTCATAACATTAATATTATCACTTTTTGGATCCTTTTCAGAAGCTCCATAGCCTCTGGTGCAATCAAAATCAAAGGTTTGGTCTAAATGATTTGATGTGTATACTTTTATATGTGTGATTTATGCATTAGGGGTACTTTCATAATTTAATCTATCAATTGACGAGATAATTTGGAGAAAATTCCACAATACATTTTAAAGGTCGGGTTCCTTAAACTATTGGTCAAGTCGAGTTCAAAAGTTGGTTTTTATATAAAGAGGATTTTATGTTACAAAATCCAGGTCATGGTTTTATTTGATGAGATTATTGAATTGGGACATGGATAATGATATAAATTATTTTAAGAGAGATATGTGTGAAGGATTCATGATCATGTCATTTGTTATTATAGGATGTCATAGTGACAAGAATACCTAAGGATTCCCTAACATGTATATGAAGACTATGACTCAAGGTATACATTGACTAATCCTTTTTTTCCTATATTATTTAAACTTGAGTGAAATTATAGACGATAAATGAAAACAACTAAATTTAAACATGGCATTATCAATACCATTACAACTGTGGACACTAGGTCTATCATCCTCTCATCAAAGTGAGAGTTGAGAAAGTTTTTAGGGTATTATTATCCAGGGAAATGACACCCTGGTAGGCTTCACATACCAGATGAAACATCTCAAACTCCATTCTTCATAGTGAGTGGTTCTTCATGTGATGTATAGGATAGTGATCCATTAATATGGTTGGAAGATACATTATTATAGACTAGTTTATACTCAGGTGACCCTCAACTCCGTGCTCCTCCTAACTTTCTCATGGTCTATTCTGAGGTATTATCTTTTAATCCTATTTAGTAATGGTTTCCTCCACACAACGCCTAAGACTTCTTCTTCTTTGTACCAGAGGGGTAAAAGCCTTAGCTTTACCCTTCCTTTTCATCTTGGTACTACTGCCATTGACATTATGTCCCCTCCGCGGTGCTATGTCTCCTTTCTTTGTTTTATTATGTTTTGTCCTTGCCGCGATAGTATCATTATTTGTAGTTTCCTTGAACAAGTTATCATTTGCAAACATATCTGTACCATCTTCCCCTTCTCCAAACTCAATCACCTCATCAATGTCAGGGTAAACAACTATATGTGATTCCTTAAGACTCTCCCTCTGCCCTCCTTCTGTAGACCTCTCAGTATTTCTGGCTCTGTAGGTTGTATCTGATATTCCCTCCAAGTTTGTATTCTTGGTTTCACCCCCTTCCTTAAATCATGTATTCTTTTTCCTCTTCCAGACCTTAGTAAGTCCTCTAGTCCCTTCGTGTCTATTTGTAATAGGTTCTGAAGTGTTTTCTATCACGTTCAGTTCTTCTTCCTCCACATTCGCCAACTCTGCAAAATTGTTGTTGCCGTTAGTTTCCATTGTAATTTTGTCTTGGTGCCCTCGCCTCCGCCCTTTATTTTGATGATGACTAAATCATTCTGCTTATTTGTGTCTGATGCTTCTACTTGAGTGATTTTAGATTAGATAGAACACTCCAAATGCCTAACCTTGCACATCTTGATTTGCAGAAATCAAGTCATACATGCATATATATCAAGATTGAAGAATAGATAGTTTTCTCCTTTGATCTCTAATGTAAATCAATTGTAATGATTGTATGACTTGTAATTAAGATCATAAGTGTAATATAATTAATTAGGATGAAATATATTCACTTCGGAGTGTCTTGAAAATCCCAAAACAATAAGTATAGTTGGCTAAATTACCTCAGAGTATAACTATTCATAGGACTTTTTGTCCAACCAGAAAAAGGCCCAAAACAGGTTGGGCTATTGGCTGAGTTTCCCAAAAGGTAACTCGAACAACAAGATTGTGGCAAGGCCTGTCAGTTGAGTTTTTGAAAATGTAATTCAAATGACAATTTTATAGAAAGGTTTGTTGGTTGAGTTTTCTAAAAGGTAACTCGAATGATAGTATTGAAACAGTTGCATTCTATAGTTAAATATAGTTGTTGGAGGGGTGTAAAAAGGTGAGAAAAGATCTATTGAACACCCCAGTAATGGATAGAATTTTCCCTAAGTGGTTCTTGCACTAGGAGGCATCCTGAACTATAAGTAGGACCTATTGGGCTTCATCCTATGGTTAGCCGATCCCTATGAAGGTCCCTATACTAAAGTTTAGAGGGATTTTTCCTCCAAGAGCCTCAATCTCTGTCATGAGCTAAATTACTTGATATATCCATTAGAGTGAGTGGGATATTTGCATGAGATCTAGTCTTATATGTATATCTTGCGAGGCTCTCACTTCTCCCACCTCCTAGTCTCTCTTTCTACCATAAAAATGAAGATTCTCTCTCTTATATAAGAGAGGAGAAGATGAAAAAGGGGGGTCCCTTGGTGAAAAGTTTCTCCATGGTGAAGGTGAAGTCAAAGGCGGAAGATCCAAGTCAAGAGTGGGTAAATCCTTGAAGGTGGAATAGTTATTTTAAGATTGGGAAAGTACTTGGAGAAGGCCGAAGACTCATTGCGAGAGTAGGTAACGCCTTGGTATGGTGGAAGACTCTTGGTCATGTATAGATAAGTCCTTGGTAATTGTTATTGGATCCCTAATCTGAAAAGGAATGCTACTTTAGCCCTAGACCTAGAAAATGGTGATGTTCTATTGTAAATTTATAATGGAATATAAGGAATGTGACATGGTTGAAAATACAAGAGGTTGACCTTTCTAGGTAGTGGATGTACATCTCCTAGTTTGGAGGTTAGAACCACTATAAATAACTTTTCTTAGTTTGTGATTGTTCATGCTCTCTCCCCCTCTCTATTCATGTTTAATTGCACTCAAAATTCATACTTGCAATAGTATCTTGGAAATATATTGAAAGTCTAATGAATTTGTTTATGTGGTCTTAGATCTACCACCCCCTAGAACCCCTTATAGATCCAACAAATGGTATTAGAGTAGGTCTTCTTCGAGAAGTACTCCAGGTGAGAGATACTACATCAGCATTTTGATATTTAATGTGAGTGATGTAGCCCTATTTTAGGGCTCCATAGTGCCATTTTGTACTTAAATCACATCTAAACATGTTAGAGTACAAGCTATTTCCCGTAATATGTTTATCCTTTCCAAATGCACTTATGGACATTCTTTGCATTATTTTCAGGAACTTGGACCATACTTTGGATGGATGAGAGAGAAGGAAGGAGTCTTGGGGTTCCTCCACTCATGGAGGGGTCCAAAGAAGGCCCCAAAAGCTCCCTCAACCTACCCCAATGGCCAAGATTCGACTCCAAGCAAAGAAGTCCCTTGATAATGAAGTTTTAGGCTATTTTAGCCCTTGAAGACCCCAGCACGGCCGTGGTGCCAAGGAACGGCCATGCTGGTAATTATGAAAAGTTACAGGTTGATTGACAAATCTTGAAGTTTTAGCAACTCAGCCACCACGATCGTGCTGCCCAGCACGATCGTGCCATGAAATACCCACCACGGTCGTGCTACCCAACACGTCCGTACTAGATGAAAGATAGAATGGGCATGCTTTGGGGAACAACCTCCTCACAACTCCTCCACCATAGCCATGCCATGCAGCACGGTCGTGCTACCTAGCCACCACCACAGTCATGCTGCCCAGCACGGCCGTGCTACCAGTCTTCATTTTCATCCATCCAATCTGTAATTTTACCCTCCATTAGAACGGTCGTTCTCCTCCACCACGGTCGTTCTCACCTCTACCCACCACGGCCGTGCTGCCACCTAAAACCTAATACTTTTCACACTATTTTTCACACAATACCCCTACTTATCCTAGTGCTTCCACCACCACCTATATATATAGGTGGCGGCCACAACATTAGGTTAGCTTCTCCTACAGCTACTCCTAACCTCCATCACTCCCCCTTGAGCATTTAGTGAATTTCCTTTGCATTTGTGCTCTCCGTCCACCATTTCCACATCCATTCCACCTTGGAAATCTAGTTTTCTAGGTTTTCATCCATAATCCCCCATATCTTCATGCTCACCTACACCCTTGGAGGAGAGAGGTCATCCACAATAGCAAGGAGGTGAAGAAGAAGGCAACTTCTCCAAGCTCCATGGCGTTTCTTCCCCTTCTTCCCATCTCTTTTACTATTTATTTGACTATGTGTAGCTAAGCCCCTAGTGGTGGGTTGTTTGGGGTTAAAATGTGACTTTGATACCATGTTGGGGAAAAATAACTTGTAATGAACATGATTTCTACCTATGATGATTGCCTCTTGCTTCGATATCATTTCCTATTTTATTGCATGTGGTTTGTGCTTATAACATGAATTGCTTGCTTTGAGATGTTTGTTGACACTTAGCTTCTAGAAGGAATTGGAGTGTATGTGGAAATCTTAGGAATGGCTCCTAGGTCCAATTAGTGGATCCCTAGCTAGCCCCCTTTCTTCCTACATGCACATCCCTCCTCCTACAAGTGAGTGTGAGATCTAAGTCGCTAGTGTAAGTGTGATTAGTGCAATTGCCTAGGGTTTTTGAAAGGCTAGAATGGCTAGTGGCATGAAGTCAAATATCCTTATCTCTACTCCCATATCTACCCTTGACTCTCAATTGACCTAATACCACTTACCCTAGAAACCTAGACTTGACAAGTCCTACAAGAATTACACCTAACCCTAGTTACCCAATTAGTAGTATATGGTAGATTCTCCTAGTACTTGCCTTGTTGTTTGGTTTGGTAATCTAGATCGAGTTGTGATGGTTGCTTGATATGTTGAGATTCCCCAACTAATATCAAACCACATCCCCCAAACGGCCCACCTACCCTAATCATCTTGCTTAAAACCCATCTTGCTTTGCTTGCTTGTTCATGCTAGTTTAGTTTAGTTGCTTTTGCTTAACCTTGTTAATTTCTTAGACTTAGTTATGCTCTTTAGTGTTAACTCTGGTACTTGCTCTTGCTAGTGGTTAGGCTAGTTCTTAATTTCTTCTTGCCTTGCTAGAGTAGTGTAGTTCATATATCTCTCATCTGGTTAATTGCTAGGCCTAGTTTCTTAGCTTCAACTTGCTTAGGGTAATCTAGCTTTTTGATAACTTAGTTTCCATCTTGTCATTCCTTTCTTGTTTGCTTAGTGTAATCACAAACAAACCTTTTAAAAACCTCAAACCCTAATCTCCACACTAGGAACATAGAAAACACTACCCTAGCTCAAGTGCCCCCTCTTTCCCTGAGGACCGACCCCTTTTCTTGCCAATCACCTATACTACAACAGTACCCCGTATGCTTGCGGGCGACCTGTTTAGTTTTGTGATCGACTTGGTTAGGGCCAATACAAATTTCAAAAGTGTTCCCACACGTGTGTTCTGATCTCGTGGGGTACATCTAGTTGAGTCAAATCGGCTAGTGTGTAGCACCTCTAGAGGAATCACACCAGTGAGCGACTTCCTGTATTGGAAGAGAAGAATGCAATTCCACATCCAAGGATCACGTCTTGAGCTAAAGAGAATGGTGGCATTGCTATACAAGAAACTATAGAAAAAGGTAGACGAATGGGATGAGGATACTACTTTGAGGTGAGCAACCTTGAATACAAAAGTTATCAACATCCTATATGCCTCTCTTTCACCCTTCGAGTTCAACCAGATTTCTTATTGTGACACGGTCTATGATATATGGAGAAGGCTGTGTGTCACTTATGAAGTGAAAAATAAAGTGAAGATAAGTAGAGTATATATGCTCAATGGTATCCTTGAAAACTTCAAGATGGGAAAGAAGGATAGTTTGTTGAAACTTTCTCAAAGACCAAAACCATTGTAAATGATCATGATGTTCATTTACCTTGTCATGGATCAAGGAAAGGTGAAATCCAAGATCCTCTGTACTCTTCCTAGACATTGGAAAACAAGGTGGTTGTCATAGAAGAAACAAAGTCTCTCTCTGACATTTGTGATAAAGATCTCATAGGAGATCTCCAAGATTATGAAGTGAGACTTGAAAAGAAGAAGAAAAGGAAAGAGAAGAACATAGAAAGTCTAAGAGAATGAAAAAGTCTTCCATCAAATCTTAAGTTCAAGCTATTATTCAACAACTAGTCATTAGTCATGATTTTCCATCCTAAAATTAATATGGCTCCACAAATGATCTTGAAGCTCACTACTCCAAGGGAAAGAATCTCAAGGGTGATAATGCCCAGATTTACACATTTATCCTAAGCATTTATATATAGTTTCATGTCTTTATAGCCTTGATATGCCCAAAATAACTCTAGATACTTATCTTTTTGTCGTTTGTAACTCTTTGAAGATAAAGGTACTCAAGTAGACAATTTCAGGACTTGCAGGAACCAAACATAAGAAAACAATGATCCTCCATATTTTGCCCAATAAATTCAGTCAGGTTCCCCTAAATTTGATCGGGTTCATCCCCTAACCTTTTATAGTAGTAAACATCATCACTCCATTGACTCTTTTTCTTTAGAAGACAACCAAAGGACCTTGTTACAATGGTGTCCTCCGATGGAACTAATTGAAGGTAAGCCCCATAGGCCCTTCTTCCAAAGGTTCCTTTTGAAGTGCCCTTCTTCTTATGGATCCTATTTTGATGGTCCATTCTAAAGGTCATGCCAGTAGCTCAGTTGAAGGATCGCTTCCATGACCACCTTCTGAAAGAATGAATTCATTCGGGTTCACCCAAAATCGATCGGGTTCATTCCCTTCCTCCTTGATCATTTTTCTTTTAAAGACAACTATAAATTCAACTTTTGAAGTCCTTCTTCCAATGGTTTTCTGTTTGATGGTTTTACGTATGAAGGCACCAACCAAAGGAATGCCTTCTGATGGGGTGCCCCAAGCCATTTTTGTAAATGAAAGGATTGAATTTAGTTAGGTTAACTCAAAATTTCTATGGTTCATTTACACTCACATGTACACTCTACCTACCCTTATAAATACCCTCCCCTTGATACCAAGCAAAGGGTTCAACGGGTTCCCTTTAGAAATTTTGGAGTGTCTTCTACAACTCTGGCTAAAGGTTCCCATAGCTCCATCCTTGAGCTCCAAAAAATGAGAGGACTAAAAGAGCTCATCGTACATCCATCCCTTCAGTTTAACTTCATCAACCATCATTTTCCAGCATCTTCTACCTTCATCCAACCATTTTCCACCATCATTCACCCGTTCCCCAACAATTTCCATCCATCTTCCACCTCCATACTCTCACATCTTCTATTTGCTGCAGAATCAGGGAGAAAAGAGGCCAAGGAGTAAATAAGATCAAGGAAGACGAACCTCAAGATGAGGTGCAGACCTCACAGAGGCTAAGGAATGAGAGCAACCTCACTTCCACGGGTTAAATATCTTCTTCTACCTGTTTCTACTATAGTTCTTCTTTGTTTTTGTACAAATGATGTTCTTTTATCTTTGTTTGCTGCCAAATATGCTTAACAATGGCTAGTTGAACCCCTTCTTAGCTGTGTATCCCATTTTGGGCATGTTTATCTACTTTTACCTGAAGAAAGTAGTTTTATTCCAGATCTAGTATGTTTTCTATTCTATCTTCTCTTTCCAGTGATGATTGCTAGTTTGGCTAATCTCTTTCTTGCTTGGACCCTCAGTTCTACCAAGATAGAGAGATTTATTATAGAAATGGGTAGAGTGGGTAGTTTGGATAAAAATCTGAGAGGAGGACGTCCAAGGGAGGATATGTACATAACACAAGTTGGAGATATCTAACCCAGAACATTGAATCAGCCTGCATGTAGTTGATTTCATTCAGTCTTAGTTGAGTTCAGTCAGGTTCATATGTATGTGACTGAATTCATGGTATGTGTTCAGTGTAAATTCTCTAATGTTCATAACATCTTTAAATATTATGGACCTGAGAGGGTATCCAAAATATTTAGTGGGGTTGATCAATTATCCTTGAGAGAGGTTTTGAATTGTTAATGGGATTTAGTCATGCTATGCGAGAGAGAGTGTGATGATCCCAACAGGAGCAACTACCATGATACATGCTACATTTGGATGTTAGTTGCTTGCTTGGGTGTGTGAGGGTTGTCTACCTAACAACCGGTGCATATACTATCCAACTTGTGGTTACATAGCTAGGAGATCCTTCTCTTGATTAGTAATTTGATAGAGTATGTCTTCTTTACTTTATTTTGTTTTATTTTATATCATTTTGCTAGACTCGTCCTAGTTCTTTACATATATCAACTAACAATTCTACTTAATTGACTAAGAACAAGATCTTAGGTGTCCTAAAGTTCCCCATGTCCCTGTGTTTGACCTTGTATATCTACTTAGACTCCATATTGACTTGCTTGGGTCTTTGAAGGTTTTGAGTTGAATTTTAAGTTTGATCCATCTTTGGGATCGCACCCCCATTTTGTGCGAGCGCTATCTTAGGTCCAATCAACTTTTGGCTTTGTTAGTGGGGACATGGTTTTTCATATTTACATGGCCTAAGATTTTCTTTTGTTAGCATAATCTTGTACATATAGGCATAGTTCTTTGTTTTCTTTTATACATACTTGTTCGTACATACTGAAATAATATTCTTTTTCTTACACTTTTTCTATCATGGACCTTGCTTTAGCAAAGCAAGTTATCTTGTCCATATGTCCTCCTAAATTTTTTAGCAGCCCCGATTATTAGAAAAGAATTGAAGGTCATGCCCCAAGTAGTCCAGCTATATTCACCCCCACTGCTTCATACATGAACACCAAAAATGGAGAGTTTTGATCATACCTCAACCTCCACCTCACAATGGTATCAAGAACTGATAAGAGCAGCAGCACTAGAAAGAGAAAGCATTGATGCACTCATGTTTTCCTTAACACCTCATCTCTAAGACCAAGTCAATCTGCTTTGGGATCTACTCAAAAGGCAAGACCATAAACTTAAAGTATCCACTGAGATTTCAGACCACATCAGAAATATGCTTCAAACTATTATATAAGGTTCTATCCAAATTCCATAGTTTGATGAAGCAAACTTTTAGCAACAATGCATAATAGGATGTTGAACGTGGCATGGGACTTCAAGACTAGTAAATCTAGTTACCACATGATTACATGTTCTAGGGCACGATCATGAAGACCAATCCATTGAACCATTGTGGGACTTATCTCACCTTCCTATTTGAGATGTCAGCTTTACTCACCATGATTTTTTTGTGAAGACTCACCCATCCAAGGGAACCCTTCAATTTACATGAATGATTCAACTAAGAAACCAATGGAGGACACCCATCGTCTGCATGATAGGTTTGATGATGATTATATTAATCATCCTTAAGGTAGCAAAACAACATCATAACATGAGGGGGAGTTTGAGCAGCCTGTCTTGACCTCTATCCCAAACCAATATGATACCTCTTCCATTGAGACTTGTCACCATGTTTCAACCTTCACGGCTACTATGGTTTGGAATAATTTTTTTGAGGAGGAGGATAATGACTGTTCAATTTGGGGAAGTGAGCACACTGATGACGATGAGCCACAGAAGCATGAGCCTATAGGGAAATATGGTGAAAGAATTGGTAGCGGAAACAAAAATTTAACTACCCTATTACCCTTGAACCAATGAATCATGTCAACAACTATGCAATGGGGAGGATGGTTTAGAGGATATACTTGTTTCTAGAGAAAGTCTAGAAACATTCTCCTTATAGAAATATGTGGCTTTCTTCAAGTCACACTCGAACAGTGTCTATCTCAGACTCCTGGTTGATCGCCACAGACAGCGGGTTGACAATGTCCTCCTAGAAGAAAAAGTATCCACGTCTCTAGAGTACTCCTCATGGACCACCAAGAACTCTTGCCGTTCTATTATAATGGACAAGAAGGGGTTTCCACTCATGTTGGCATACTAATCACGAATTTTCTCTCCCATAATTTCTCTCCCTTTCTGTCCCTACCTTTATTGGGTAGGACTTGCTCAAGTTCTCTCGGTTACCACAGCCAGAAAATAGAAGCAATTGTCAGAGGCAATTGAGTTGCATTTATGAAGCCCCCAGTACCTCTCTATTTGTAGGAGAGTCAGGGTAAGGGTTTTCAGTCTGAGTGGGAGCAGAATGGATAGGAATTTCAATAATTTTCACAACCTACGAGTGGTGAAATGGTCATTTCACGGGTGAACCAATCAGTTGGCATGAGAGTCATCTATTCACCCACTAAACCAGTCATTTCGTCATGTTTCCTTCTCAAAAATGTATTGGTAATTGTAATCTAGTTAATGCACAATCTGACGTGAATACTAATCCTTGATTCAATCGAATTGAAACATGAACATGGTGTCTTACTTTGCAAAACTATCATCTCACAAACTCAAACCGCTGGTTCATTCAAAATTCAGCCAATGCAATTCCCAATCAACTTGAGACTCCAAACGGACGGTTCAACACTTGAATCAGTCAGTTGGGAGTCCATTCAGTTAATTGGTTTCTTAAGTTGAATACATGAACACTTTATCAATTAATTTAGATATCATTCATGAATAAACTCCTATTCCAAGTGAATTCCTATGTGTGTGACCCTATAGGTTCCAGATTATGTTGGAAGTGGATGCCCATAACTTGTTTATGACATCACAAGCAAACAATAGTGCATAGTCACACATCATTGCTATCCAAGTAATCAAAAAGTTAGAGAACAACTTCAACCTAAAATCTGTAATAGGTGTTATAGTGATTGTATAATTCCTTTATCTCTGATATTTGGATTGAATTCGAGGCATGGAATCATCATCCTTTCAATGTTCAATCCATGTTCCTTGAACTAGACAAGATTGTCTCATATATATGTGACCTTAATATCATATATTGATTCACATGTGCATGCACATGCTATTACTCAGTCTTTCTTATCAAGTATCTAGGATATCAAACTCCTATAGGAGGGACAAATCTCATCTACATCACTCAGAATCATTTCCATGTGTCACAGTGCATCTGATCATTGCCTTCATGGTAACCCTTATTCCAGATCACGATGGATGATGTCAAAGCACACCAACCAACATGTGATAAGTGTAGGGATTTTAAGTCTAAGAACCACGATCATTACCTTCACTATGAGAGATGACTATGACCACCAAGTATGGTTTCCATGTATCACTCTCAAGGTGGGTCTTTCTGATACACTATTCTCTAACAAGTATCTATCTGCTTGGTTTGATATCACATATCATGACTGATGAGATTTTGTCATCAACCACACACACTCTGGTCTAATGTGTTATTGTTGTCTATCAGCCTTCCCCAATAACACACGACTAGGGACATAACAAGAATGTACATACTCTTAACATCTATCTAATCTCTTTGTTCAAGTCACGCACTTGAATACATATGTCATTGAGTAATGTTATTCTTTATACATTCATTATGTTTCCTCATTACCTCATAACTGAGTGAAACAAAATAAATAAGAAGCTTGTCTATATTATCAATAAAATCATTTATATAATATCCCATCAAAATTATCATATGATTGGCTCTCTGGTCATACATACCAACAAATACGACATTAAATACCACTCCACCATAAGGATCAGTAAGCATTGACGGAACTAATGGACTATTCTTAATAACATAGATACAAAACATGAAGGTGACCCAAACCCCAGAGAATATGATCTTGGGGATAGTTTGACCACCATAAGATCTATCTAGAATCACTTCATGTTCAAAAATAGATTTCAAAGATGAATTTTTAGATCATCCACCCTTGAAAAATAGAAGCATCCATCTCACCCTACGTTGACATATTTGGGCATATGCTTCCAGACACTTACATCCAAAAGCACCCCATATGTTTAGTACGAAGGACTTCACCTCTACATAGTTCAAGATTATCTTAGCACAAGGAAGAGTCCACTGAGTCATGGGATAGCAACTCGCAACCTCATATTTAGAATGCAAATTGCAAGTTTCTAAAGATGATCACCATAAGAAATACACAGGTAATGTGAAACCAAAAACTAAGGATTTGGAATCCTAGTGTGGGGATTGTGGGAAGCTACTTCCTCTTTCCTACCCAAAATTTCTTTCTTAATTGTTGCATAATAAAAGTCATTTCAATTTTAAGCATAATTTCTATCTTTCTTATATATGTTTAGATATAGTTTATCTTCTTTGCATCAACTAGATATTGTTTATTATACTACATTCATCCATTTTTAAAGTCACATGGTACGTCCCCTATGATCCAACTCTTTGAACATGAATTAACTTCATACATTTATAGTAGTGTGAGCATCAAGTCTTTTCTTGTTCTTTAATAAATGGTTTTCAACGCTTATCGATCTAGTTCCACCATGTGGAGGAATGAATTTAAGAGCATGCCACTAAAATCGACCCCACAAATGACCAAATTAAATTGACCTTTTGTACCCTTACTCCCAACATATTGATAAGGAATCTTCAACTTTTGACCCCTTTGACTGCTTTTTTCTAGTTTTCATGATGTGCTTTTCCACTTTTTCGGGCATACCAAGTCATGTATGTATGTGACTTTGATGTGGAAGTTCTCGAGCTAGATTTTTGTAGGTCAAAACAAAATGAATCAAATCGAACTCAACCAAATTTGACCATTTTGTTTTTGTCCGCATTTGCTCGCGCCTTTTTCCGCCTGGTCAACAATTAACGGTTAAAACCTGGTCAGACTTACAATCAGTCAGACTATCAACTTAACATGTACATGTCACTGATAGGTGTGAGACTACAATTGCCTATCTGATGGATATCAAACGAACACCTTTTGACTAGAATCCTTTCACCTGAAAATGTGCCAAGGGAACTAATGCACCGAACAATTTTCATTTTCATAGGCTATTTATTATGGATTTCTATGCACTTATTGTTATTTTCTCATATTAATTTGTGCATTATTCATTATCATTATCTTGTGATAGTTAATTACATCGAATAAATGTGTTTTGATGTTCCTAAATGATTAAATATTATTTGAGAACTTATGGTTGTTTTTGTGTAATTTTAGGTAAATTTACAAGAAACTACACAGCTCAATACTATCGACTTTGTTGTCGGTGGTACTGACACTTGCTCAGCATGGAATAATGAGATTGAGAAAACTTGGTAGTACAAACTGAAAGAAGTCGATACTACCAACAACATCATAACATGGATTAAAAATTTCTTGAAGAAATCTTGGTACTACCGACATCAATTCGGTAGTATCGACGATTGCACAGACAGTCACAACTATCAAAGATGTCGGTACCATCGACACCCAATTGGTTGTACTGTAATGACCCCGCCTCCCGGTAACCCCCAATTAAGGGAGACCCGAAGGTCAGAGCCATTATTCAAATAACAGGATCAAAGGTTCTACAAATAATTAGTAATAATTAATAAACTTTACCAACTAAACTGAAAATGGGTAGAAAATAAAACTTTTTTTACCTTGGAAAAACTGGGATTTCTAAACTTCTATCCATGAAGACGCTAAACTAACTAATCCTCCTGTGCACATTATTTCTCATTTAATTCCACATCTATCACTTTACTATTTGTTCTTTTCATTTGTACCTAAAACGCCGACAAACAAAACGTCGGTCAGCAAGAAGCTGGTATGTGGGGGAAACAATAAACGTGCAACTATAGTAACAAAGTAATCAACCAATTATCATTTAATAGCCAAGATTATGTTTTAAACCATAGTACTCAATCCTTTCCTATCCCCTATCTCTGTGTTGTCCCTGTAGTGGACTGAGATCCCACCTCTCTCTAGGTAGATCCTTATTAAACCCTGCATGATCCTACCTAACAGGTAGATCAATATCTAGGGTTGAGTTGCATGGCACTACCCATAGGTAGTCCAATCTCTAACTCAATGTGACTTGATGGACCTACCCCATTGGTAGCCATTTACTAAGTCATCCAATGACCTGATGGGCCTACCCCATTGGTAGCCTTTTACTAGGTCAACTCATTAAGCTACAGAGGGGACTAGGATCTGAGCTAGTAGGGATATCCCTTATGTGATAGTCATATTCACATTATACTTTGCATGAATTAAATACATCCAACAGTTTAATTCAAGTCACGATGGAAACATCGAAAAAACCCCAGAAAACTAATTCGGGTAGTCATAAGCGTAACCACATACCTGTACATGTAGATTCAGGTGCAAGAATAATCCAAACAACAACGAGCATGCAAGCATTCAATACGATCCTGAAACAATTATACAATTTCCTTTTACTATTCATGTCATTAAGATCTATTAAATCTAGCTCGCTTCTTAGGGTTTCTAGTCCACTTTTAGGGTTTCCATTGTAATTAGGGTTTCCTTCACCTTTTACTATTTTAAACCCTAATTTAACACAATTGATCACAAACCCTAATTATTTCCACATCTAATCCTCAATTCCGGATTAAAGGCATAATTAACAATTAATTAAGCTCATTAAGCCTCTATTTTATTAAAGCTACTATTTTTATCCTTTTAATATATAACAAGATCATTATGCTCATTTATCATCAATTCATAGTTCATTATGGTCCAAATCACATACAAATTCGATTTGCTATTAATTCCACCTTTTATTCATGTGAAAACCCTAATTACTACATTTAGCGTATTTATCCACAAATTAGGAACTGTAATGCTCGAAATAGCATATTCCAACTTTAACCATGAAATTAATCAATTAAAGCCATTAATAGTCCTATTTACCAACATTAGGGTTTCAAGGCTCGTTACAACATATTCATGCATCTGAACTTTCAATTAAACTAATTATGTACAACAATTCGTATTTTTTCGATCTTAATGTATCTCTTTATGATTAACAGACTTATTTCCAAACTTTTCAAGTTAATCACATTCTTGACTCCAGATTAGGGTTTCTACATGCATTATCATGGATTCATGGATTAAAACCCTAAAACAAGCCTAACATTATCAAAATTATATTCGAACCTCACTTTACTTCTCAACAGGATACTAATACTCGAATTAACCTTTTAAGCACCTTTGATTTGATCTCCAATAACAATTAAGGGTTTTAATTAAAGTTTAATGCATTATATGATCACTTTTGTCACTTTTGAAATTAGAAGCAAAATTAGGTTCTAATAACATTTTTATCGAGTCCCTCTCGTTCTCCTGATCAAATTTCATGTATAAACTTTTGTCATCTGAGCTACGAATATTTAACTACGATTTTTGCAAGATTTCACTTACCCGGACCAATCGAATTGCACCACGTCGTCAAGCTCATGCAACGTTGGTTTGTTGCTTTGGGAACATTTCGAAAAGACTGGAATGCCCATGGTTAAGTGGTGGGTCTCTTTAGAACGCGGAGGGAAGAACCGTCCAGAGTGCCCTTCTCATCTTCAACCTTCAACAGCCCAACGACTACCGCCCTAGCCGCCGCGTGCTGGGCTTTTCCAGCGTGCCTCCTCCTCCCTGGGCCCCATGAACCTCCGCGGATGACCGCCTCATCTTCCCTGACCCTAGTCGCACCTAGGGCACCGCCCAAGTTGCTGTTTATCCGGCTAGTGCTCGAGCACTTGTTCTTCCAAGTATTGCCGTCGTTGCAGCCACATAGCTACTGTTACGTGAAGCCGGGGTTGATGGGGCAGTATCCAAACGACACTGGGTGGTTGTGGAGGTCTCTTGCCTCGAGCAAGACCATCAAACACACCCACGTTGCTGCAGAGTAAGATCCATACCCTCAACTAGGGTTTACACGTAAGGAAGAAGGAGAAGTGGTTGTTTGGGTGGGATTTCCCTATGAACCTTGACTAGGGCTTTGCCCCTTTATATAGGGTGGAGTATGAAGCCTTAAGGCGTGCCTCATGAGGTCCCAAGTCCCAAACTCAAAAGGAAACACACTTTCCTTGATTGTGAAGCAACCAACTCTCTCTCTCTTCGTTAACCTTTATTTCCTTGATGTTCCTTGTTGCATGGATATTTAGGAATTCGAAATTCTTCTCCCTTATCCTCTTTAATCTTGTCTTTTACTTCCTTGGCCTCGAAATTCTATTTTTATTTAATAGAGAATACTTCCCTTTTTATCAATATCACAAAATTCCTTAATAATGTATCACATTATCCTTTTATTTTGAAAATTAGATATTTTCTCTTTCCTCTTTCTTTATTGGGACTTCTTGGATCCCAAGAAACTCTAAGAATCGAAATTCCTTTTTAAGGAATACCCATAATCCTTAAATGCAGCAATTATTTCACATTATCTTGTTTTATTCTTATTAAAATATCTCTCTTTGAGGATTTCCCTTTATTTCTCTTTTATTTTCCTCTATTTCTCTTTTATTTTCCTCATTGGTATTCATTTTATCATTAAGAATCCTTGGGATATGAAATCCCACTAAGGATAACTTGATTGCACCTCTTTTCACTTGTTTTCCACATATTAACATTATTTTCAATTTATTTCTCGATAAGGAAATATTTAATTGATCTTTTCTTTTATTATTGTATTCTCTATGCCACCTTGGACTCCTTGGAACCCAAGTAACCCAAGAGGCACGAAATCCCTCTTTGGATTTGCCTTCTTGAGGTTTTCACACTTTTCCTTTTTCTCTATTTTCTTATTTACTCGATAATAGTGGAATTTCTTTTATCCTCTCCTTGTTATTGGGCCCAATAGCCAATAAAGCCCACAAATAAATCAACAAGGCTATTGTAAATAAAATCCATTTATTCAAAATAGATTATATCATTATTCATTCAAATATCTTTAATATGTGAAATTACATTTCTCACCAAAGGAACCCAAAATTGGGGTTGTAAAATCCTTCCCCTCTTATGAGAATTTTGCCTTCAAAATTCCATCAAGCAAGCAAACAAACATGATAAGTCTTCTTATGTCCATCAGGGCTCCCATGTGGCTTCACCCTTTCCATGGTGTTTCCCAAGAACCTTCATTATCTCATTTTCTTCCATCTGAGTTCTTTCTTACCTTGGTATATCGTACCCTCATAGGTGACTCAGGACTTTTCAGCCTTTCAAAAGTTGAATAGGTCCATGGCTCAACACCTGGCTTGGGTACCTCACATAGTGCTCTAGATCGTACTCATGCAACACATCATTTTATCCTGAGGGGTAAGGTTACACAACCATCTCCACCAATCCATCTCGAATGGACCCATATATCGGGGACTTAGCTTTCTCAGCTATAGCTTAGAGGGGTCGGATATTCACATCACGTATTCTCCCATAGTGAACTGCATGTCAGTCTGCTTTGCATCAACTTGTGACTCATGTCACCACTGGGCTCTCTCTCAGCCACTGCACGATAAAAGCGACTTCATCTGCACACACTGTGGTTCTTTTCTGACCTTCGCGAGGCCTCCTTCACCAACATCATCTTAATAAAGTGGTGACCGACACATCCTCTCTATAAGACTTCTTGCATCCCGATAAAGGTTATGGTGGTTAACATCACATCTTTAGAACTATCTATTGGTATCACCCTGAACAAGCACACTTGCTCTCATCAGACCTTCTAGTCTGGATCATGCTAACCATTAGTTAGGGGTGACAAACTATACTATCATCAAGCTTGTCATGTATCTACTTCCACTTCAATGAAGTGAACCTTGGTCATATCCAAGAACTTTTGAACTCACATCTTGGTGTGGTTGAACCATATTCTCCCTTAACTAGTTCAACTGAATCTATCTCGTGACAACACTCTTCCTTGCTCATGTCATCTAGGCAAGGCGATGTACCATAACCCATATTCCACCTCGACCCTCCTTGGTCTAGGGGAGTCTTACCACAACATCCATAGTGGCCATATTCTCTCTCGGGGACTCTTTTATCCTCTATATCGATACACTGGGTTACTGGTGTTCGTCCTTCACTTCTATCATGCATGGCCACAAGCCACATGCATCTTCATCTTAAGCATCCAAAGTGCTACTATCTCTTACTATCTCAGTAATATCATGGTATATGATGATCTTAAAATCATGATCTACAGTGTGTCATGATTCCTCAAGCTGGTTCCTCAGAAACCCTACACCACTCTAATCAGGGTTTCATCACCTTTCTTTTCTGGGGTTTCACAACCATTCTTCTGGCTTTCCAAACAACCACCATTCTTGTTCAACTTATCTCTTTTTCCCAACTTAAGGTTGGCCTGACAACCTCAACTTCTTCTAGCTTCCAGCTAAACTAGGCACTATATCTCAACCAGAGCATTCATCACTACTTCTTATCCTTAGGCATTAGGTAACATACCCCTCCATGTGTTATACTTATCATCTCATTTTAGCCCTAAGTCCATCTTCATCAAGAACATTTCGAGCTTATACCTTTGGTTTTCAACCTCGACCTGGTGTAACTCATAGCTTATGCTGAAAACATCCTTATAAGAAGACTATCTTATTTCTCTTTAGTGTTTGCAAACCATCCATGTATCATTCACTTTACTAGGGTATGTTATCTTCTCTGTCCCCCTATCTCTTGGCAACGTTCCAAACCACATTATCTTTTATCCTTGGTGTATGGCATGCGTACTGCCCCATCTCTCACTCCCATAACAAGAGGAAATAAGTGTTTGGCTGCAGTCCAAATACAAAGTTATTCCTGTTCCAAGAGTAGAGATGGTACATCCCACCTTGCCAGTTACCTTCAATTCTAGGTTGAAACTTGCAACTTATGTCTCTACATCACAATTATCTCGATATCAAAGTTACTTCCATGGTAAACCGATCTCGAACCTATCTAGTCCCAACACAATCCTTAGTCATCACTTCTAGGTCTATAGGGTGCCGACACTTTTGGGGTCATCCCTCTTCCCTCATGCATCAGAGAGTGCCCTACTCATCTGCCCTTGGGGTCCCATGAGTTCATGAAGGTGATCAATCTCCTAACCCATGGCCCTCAGGCAATGATAGTTATTACCTCCCGACCCTATGGTCTTGTGCAACTAAGGATTTAGGCAACTCCTACTTCCATCGGTCTTACCCCTACCTGACCCTAGGATAGACTTAGGATTATATCATAGTACATGTCCAACCCAGAACCTTACCCAAGCATTCATCATCTCTCTTTCTGCATTCTTGAGCTGACTTTCATCCTCCCATAGGGATCATGGCAACCTGCCTACCTTGGTCAAGCCCCATACCGGTTACCCCCATGGTAACACATCCACATGCACATAGAGATGGTTATCTATGGGTCTATAGGTTCATTCTCATGCCATGTACTCTTCACTTAGTTTCTCAAGATCCTATGAAACCTTCTTAGGTTACCTCAAAACCAACCAAACTGGTAAACCCCCTACCAAAGGGCCCCTCTCCCAGGATGGGAGGAAACTACTCCTTGATAACAAATCACACAAGTGTACTTAGGGTTTACATGAGCATGCTTACACCAGCAACTACTAAGGGACAAGCGTACCTACTAAACCATGCTAGATCACACTTGTTCTCATCCTCAACATTGGATCAACTTAGTCGTGAGGGGTTCATCAAACATACCCTTACCTTAAGGGGTTTCCTTTACCTCTACACCTTAAGAGAAACATGCTCAAAACTATAGACTCAAATCTCACCATGAGCATTAGATACACTACTTCCCCTCTTAGGCCTAGGAACCCTAGGTTCACCTCCAGGTGTCCAACTGCATGCTCATTCTCTTAACCACGAATCAAGAATGTCCAAGATATGTAATGTACTCCCATGAACCTTTTATACGAGCAACACCTCAGAGTTGAGTCCTCTTCCAGGACAACCAACTAGGTACAAGGCTTCACAACTTACTACTTCATCCTCTTCAAGGTCTAAAGCACGCTTTATCTCATCCAGCAGGTAATTACCTATACCATAGGTACTAGAAGCATCCCCACTATTCCTCATGTCTCAGAATCTAAGCTTCCAACCTCCTTTCTTGGGTCCTGCTTTCTCTCTCTAGATCAATCCTTACTTCATGAAGTTGGATCAAGCTTACCAGCATATCCCTACCTGGGTGAAGCCTTTAGCTCTCATAATACATCCACCATGATTCCTTGTCCAGGGTTTCATCCTACTGTCAACACCACTGATGTATCCTGGGTGCAAGCTACACCCTACTTGCACAAGCCCAGGGTTCTACATGTTCTCCTCTAACCTCATCCACGAAGGAGCTATCCTTCTCTATGGCATGCACGACCCTCTCCAGGGTTGGGTCGCCAAAGGTACTAGGTCATCTACCCTCTTATGGCATCCCAAAGGCATGCCCAACCAAACACTCAGTCAACCATGACATCTAACTCATCATGTCATCTTCCTCTCTAACCTTCACTTAGGGTTAGGGTTACCATCATCCTCAAAGGATGTGCTAGGTCTCTACCTCCAAGACTAACTCTCTCTACTCATCCTCCTACCAAGGAGGTCTATCCTCAGGTCTCTCCTGAGGGCAAAGACAACTCGTGTCATACGACCTAAGCATGTATCTATTCCTTTTATGCTTACTCTATTAAGCTTATGTCCATGACATCTTATTTACATGCTTTTTATTAATTTGGTGGAGGATTCCTTAATCCTTATCAACCTAACCCATACCTCAAGAGGGTGAGGAGAAGAGAGAAAACCCTAATCCTTAAGGTCCTTAATAGAATTTGAGTTGAGAAGGGATGAACAAGATGAGAGAGTCCTAAAGGTATCTTATTTCGATTCATACCCTAAGACTTTGGCCAGGCAGTCACACGGATCCGGGAGTCCTCATATTCCGACTAGCGGTGCGGAGGAAAATATTTCCATCCCCCGGTCGTGATCCTTTTCTAGACACCTCTTACTTTCGGATAATCCTCTAATAACTCCCTTGGGTTTTACAAAATTTGTAAAATTTAATAATTATTAAGGATTAAGTGAGGAACCTTGGCTCTGATACCAATTGTAACGACCTCGCCTCCCGGTAACCCCCAATTAAGGGAGACCCGAAGGTCAGAGCCGTTATTCAAATAACAGGATCAAAGGTTTGACAAATAATCAATAATAATTAATAAACTTTACCAACTAAACTGAAAACGGGTATAAAATAAAACTTTTCTTACCTTGGAAAAATTGGGATTTCTAAACTTCTATCCATGAAGACGCTAAACTAACTAATCCTCCTGTGCACATTATTTCTCATTTAATTCCACATATGTCACTTTACTATTTGTTCTTTTCATTTGTACCTAAAATGCCGAAAAACAAAATGTCAGTCAGTAAGAAGCTGGTATGTGGGGCAAACAATAAACGTGCAACTATAGTAACAAAGTAATCAGCCAATTATCATTTAACAACCAAGATTACGTTTTAAACCATACTACTCAATCCTTCCCTATCCCCTATCTCTGTGCTGTCCCTGCAGTGGACTGAGATCCCACCGCTCTCTAGGTAGATCCTTATTAAACCCTTCATGATCCTACCAAACAGGTAGATCAATATCCAGGGTTGAGTTGCATGGCACTACCCATAGGTAGTCCAATCTCTAACTCAATGTGACTTGATGGACCTACCCCATTGGTAGCCATTTACTAAGTCATCCAATGACCTGATGGGCCTACCCCATTGGTAGCCTTTTACAAGGTCAACTCATTAAGCTACAGAGGGGACTAGGATCTGAGCTAGTAGGCATATCCCTTATGTGATAGTCATATTCACATTATACTTTGCATTAATTAAATACATCCAACAGTTTAATTCAAGTCACGATGGAAACATCGACAAAACCCCGAAAAACTAATTTGGGTAGTCATAAGCGTAACCACATACCTATACAAGTAGATTCAGGTGCAGGAATAATCCAAACAACAACAAGCATGCAAGCATTCAATAAGATCCTGAAACAATTATACAATTTCCTTTTACTATTCATGTCATTAAGATCTATTAAATCTAGCTCGTTTCTTAGGGTTTCTAGTCCACTTTTAGGGTTTCCATTATAATTAGGGTTTCCTTCACCTTTTACTATTTTAAACCCTAATTTAACACAATTGATCACAAACCCTAATTATTTCCACATCTAATCCTCAATTCTAGATTAAAGGCATAATTAACCATTAATTAAGCTCATTAAGCCTCTATTTTATTAAAGCTACTATTTTTATCCTTTTAATATATAACAAGATCACTATGCTCATTTATCATCAATTCATAGTTCATTATGGTCCAAATCACATACGAATTCGATTTGCTATTAATTCCACCTTTTATTAATGTGAAAACCCTAATTACTACATTTACGATATTTATCCACAAATTAGGAACTGTAATGCTCGAAATAGCATATTCCAACTTTAACCATGAAATTAATCAATTAAAGCCATTAATAGTCCTATTCACCAACATTAGGGTTTCAAGGCCCGTTACAACATATTCATGCATATGAACTTTCAATTAAACTAATTATGTACAACAATTCATCTTTTTGGATCTTAATGTATCTCTTTATGATTAACAGACTTATTTCCAAACTTTTCAAGTTAATCACATTCTTGACTCCAGATTAGGGTTTCTACATGCATTATCATGGATTCATGGGTTAAAACCCTAAAACAAGCCTAACATTATCAAAATTATATTCAAACCTCACTTTACTTCTCAACAGGATACTAATACTCGAATTAACCTTTTAAGCACCTTTGATTTGATCTCCAATAACAATTAGGGGTTTTAATCAAAGTTTAATGCATTATATGATCACTTTTGTCACTTTTGAAATTAGAAGCAAAATTAGGTTCTAATAACATTTTTATTGAGTCCCTCTCGTTCTCCTGATCAAATTTCATGTATAAACTTTTGTCATCCGATCTACAAATATTTAACTATGATTTTTGTAAGATTTCACTTACCCGGACCAATCGGATTGCGCCATGTCGTCAAGCTCATGCAACGTTGGTTTGTTGTTGTGGGAACATTTCGAAAAGACTGGAATGCCCATGGTTAAGTGGTGGGTCTCTTTAGAACGTGGAGGGCAGAACCATCCAGAGTGCCCTTCTCATCTTCAACCTTCAGCAGCCCAACGACTGCCGCCCTAGCCGCCGCTTGCTGGGCTTCTCCAGCGTGCCTCCTCCTCCCTGGGCCCCACGAACCTCCTCCGATGGCCGCCTCATCTTCCCTGACCCTAGTCGCACCTAGGGCACTGCCCAAGTTGCAGTTTATCCGGCTAGTGCTCGAGCACTGGTTCTTCCAAGTATGACCGTCGTTGCAGCCACGTAGCTACTGGTACGTGAAGCCGGGGTTGAAGGGGCAGTATCCAAATGGCCCTGGGTGGTCGTGGAGGTCTCCTGCCTCAAGCAAGACCATCAAACACACCCACGTTGCTGCAGAGTAAGATCCATACCCTCAACTAGGGTTTACACATAAGGAAGATGGAGAAGAGGTTGTTTTGCATGGGATTTCCTTCTGAACGTCGACCAGGGCTTTGCCCCTTTATATAGGGTGGAGTATGAAGCCCTAAGGCATGCCTCATGAGGTCCCAAGTCCCAAACTCAAAAGGAAACACACTTTCCTTGATTGTGAAGCAACCAACTCTCTCTCTCTTCGTTAACCTTTATTTCCTTGATGTTCCTTGTTGCATGGATATTTAGGAATTCGAAATTCTTCTCCCTTATCCTCTTTAATCTTGTCTTTTACTTCCTTGGCCTCGAAATTCTATTTTTATTTAATAGAGAATACTTCCCTTTTTATCAATATCACAAAATTCCTTAATAATGTATCACATTATCCTTTTATTTTGCAAATTTGATATTTTCTCTTTCCTCTTTCTTTATTGGGACTTCTTGGATCCCAAGAAACTCTAAGAATCGAAATTCCTTTTTAAGGAATACCCATAATCCTTAAATGCAGTAATTATTTCACATTATCTTGTTTTGTTCTTATTAAAATATCTCTCTTTGAGGATTTCCCTTTATTTCTCTTTTATTTTCCTCTATTTCTCTTTTATTTTCCTCATTGGTATTCATTTTATCATTAAGAATCCTTAGGATACGAAATCCCACTAAGGATAACTTGATTGCACCTCTTTTCACTTGTTTTCCACATATTAACATTATTTTCAATTTATTTCTCGATAAGGAAATATTTAATTGATCTTTTATTTTATTATTGTATTCTCTATGCCACCTTGGACTCCTTGGAACCCAAGTAACCCAAGAGGCACGAAATCCCTCTTTGGATTTGCCTTCTAGAGGTTTCCACACTTTTCCTTTTTCTCTATTTTCTTATTTATTCGATAATAGTGGAATTTCTTTTTTCCTCTCCTTGTTATTGGGCCCAATAGCCAATAAAGCCCAAAAATAAATCAACAAGGCTATTGTAAATGAAATCCATTTATTCAAAATAGATTATATCATTATTCATTCAAAGATATTTAATATGATAAATTACATTTCTCACCAAAGGAACCCAAAATTCGGGTTGTAACAAGTACTGACACGGCGGGCTTAGGCAGATCTGAAAACTATGTTTAGTGTAGTTTTTGTCAATTAATGTTTCCCTAAGTGACTTCTATGACTTAGGGGGAATTCGGTCAAACCTAATTATCTCATGCTATTGCATTATACAATAGTCAAGAGCAAGGAGAGGACAAAGCGCAGAAGAAAGCCTTATTTTAGGATATTCAGGAACCACCGATGGATGGATTCTCAGCCCGAGGTTAGAGAATCAGCATGTTTGCATAAGGGAGTCATCTGGATAATCTTCTTTAGGAGTTCTTTTAGTTCTCTAATGTTCCCCACGTTTTTCTTCTTCTGTCTTACGTATTTGTCAATTGAAATCATGTGGGGCAAAACTCCTTGTTCCTTAGGACCTGAGAGTACCCCGATTATGCATTGTAATTGACTTTTATGCATTATTATATATTTTCTCTTAATTTTTAGACATAATTCTATGAAAGTATAACAAACTATCAATGCTTGATCACCATAGGTAGTTAATTGAATCGTTAATTGCTTCGAAAGAAGGATTAGGGGTTGAAAATTCATAGAATTACATGTTTTGTATGGCACTTTGAGAAAGGAGGCTTATGAATGTGAATAGATTACCCAGAATTTTTAGTAAAGCACTTAACTAATAACAAAATTACTATTAGAGTGGGATTGGTAATAGATTAGGTAGTAAATTATGTCATGAGAGTGGGTAATTCTTGTTGTAAGTCTCTTTGTCTAGTGCTAGGAGTGATATGATGTTAATTACATTGTTAGTCGTGGTGTGACCATAGTCCTAAGGAATTCACTCCATTTGAGATCAAAACAACCAGTAATTTTAGATTTGTTTTTTGCATCTTAGATAATTAAAACTTCACTCAAAGTTTTCATCACCTTAGTTGAACACATCACAGTTAGTAGTACTCTCTGGAGAACATTTCCCTGAGTTCAACATCTGAGCCTCTTGAGGACTATATTACATTGATATCTATACTTGTGTTTAGCATGTGGTTTACTTGTATCAAGTTTTAGGTGTTGTTGTTGGGGAAACAACAACTTTAGCACTACGAGTGTTGTGATTGGCCACTCTAGGACACGGCTACTATTTTTATTTTTATTATTTTAAGCTGAATTTCAAATATCATTTATTTAATAATTCATATTCATTCTCACATTATTCTCAATAATTTTAGGTACTATAGCATGGTGTAGAAGAGAAACACCAATTACGGGGAATGAAAAGCTCATGCTTTAGTGTAGAAGACCTTCTGTGCAAAGCACAAGAGTATAGTGACTCGGTGGGAGGACTAATTCAAACCCCACCATTTACTACTCCACCAAAGGAACCAGAACCGGTTCATATGGCAGACCTAGTAGAAGAACAAACTATTTAGGAGAAGATCAAGGTGTCTTCCTCAACACTTCAGTTAGAGCCAATCAAAAGACAAGCTATAAATGTGGGCAACTACAAGATAGATCATGGGTTGGTGGCATTGGTCAAGTCACAAGGTTTCCATGGCCACAACACTGAGGACCTGATGATGCACATCAACAATTTCATAGAAAGCTGTGATATGGTTAAGATTGAAAGAGTGTTAGTGACACTGATATATCTGGAGCTTTTTCCATCGTCACTGGAAGACAATGCTAAGTCTTGGTTCAACAATCTCCCTCCTGAGTCGATAGAAACATGGGAGGGGATTATAGATAAAAAAAATTGAGCGTTACGTCCCACCACAGAAGACAAATCAGATAGTCAAGAAGATATACAACTTCATGCATTAGGAAGTAGAATCTTACTCTGAAGCATGGGAGAGGTTCCAGAACATGTTGATGAAGGTCTGCCATCATGGGATTGATTTGTTTGGCAAGGAAAAGAATTTTTATTATGTGTTGCATCAAGGGAAGAGGACCACACTTGACAGTACAGGAACAAGCTTCTTCCTCAACAACAAGTCATTTAGATGTCATGAGATCCTGAAGAATATGGCTAAAAACCAGTCCTGGGGAGAAGAAAGAGAATGCCAAACAACCATTAAAAGTGTTGGAGAGTCCAAGGTGATTACAAGATTGAATAAGAAATTGGATTAGGTTACTAAGGAGTTATGTCAGAAGGATGGAAGCTCTTCTGGAGGAGAGGAAGAAGAGTGCATGTTTGCACAGTAGTAGAATTATAGGCGCAATGACTATTCCTGGAGGAAGGATCCCAAGTTTTCTTAGAAGGATGATAACAATTTATTTTAAGAACTTTTTGTATACATTTTATACCTTACTAGTATATCTTTTTCTAAGTTTCCCCACTATTTTAGCATCTTATATTAAATACTTCACTTACACACTTCCCCCTTTGATTTCAGGTACATATTTAGCCCAGGTCACGGTCATCACCTCAACCATGACCCATTCATCCAGCATGGACCATCTCATCATGGTCGAGATCTCCAAGTGCACCCTAATGCCTCGTGCTCGCGATCAATTAGCACTCAAACTCTTTGAGACCACAACCTTGGGACACACCTCGACCGTAGTCCTACAATGAAGCACAACTTGACCGCGATCAAGAAGGGGATCACCTAAACTGTGTTCAAGGGGGGTACTAAAACAACCTCGACTGTGACCCTCCCCCGAGGAGGTAGTTCACCTGACCACGAACAAAGTGGGGGATCGACTGGCCTTGATAGAGTGAAGAATAGTGATAAGGCCTCAACTACAATCATGCTTGATAAGATCTCGACTGTGATCGCAGGTTAAGTCAGTAGAGTTTGCCTATAAAGAGGCCACCCACCCATCTTGTCAAATGATTGGATCATAGATCAGATTTAATAGTGCCATGAAGTGCTTCCAGTTTCTAGACTCATCTCAATACATCCATCCATTCAATCTTGGATCTCCAAAGGCACAAGCTAAGGAGAGAGAAGACTGAAGGCTCCATCTTCGTCGAGAGAAGAAGACCGTTCGCGCCATCGACCTTCTAGATCTAGATCTAAAAAAGTACTGAGTTGTATCACATTCTTCTCTATCCACCTAGATCTATCACTTCCACCTCGCTATACTTCCCTCATCACTTCATGGAACTTGATGTATCTATCTTCCTGTAATGTTGTTATGCTTCCCGTGAACATCAGTGGCTAAACTTCTTAACTTGGGTTGCGAGTAGCCACTAAGGTTATCTAAACATGTATATTGTTTCTCCATTTTGAATATACATATATTCTTATCAAGATTATCTCCATGCACCGGCTTAAATGCTTCACTTGTATGGTTAGCTACCATCTTGTGATGTTTGATTGTTGATATCTCGAGAGAGTAATATCACTTTTATCTTGTGTTATGGAGTGGTATGAGTTCATGAGAATGTTGGAATGCTAAAGCTTGAGATCATATGTTTTGTTATGTGGTTTTTATGTAGTCATCTCGAAAGAGAGATTATGCCTAGACTTAGATCTATCCTCATATCAAGAGAGAGTGGAATAGACACCTTCATGATTTCTTGTAATCTTGATAAGAGTATGTGAGGGGGAGAGATGATGTTTCATGTTGGTGACAAGTCTTTTTAGGTGAAACCCAACCCAAATTTTCCTTCCTTATCTTTGTTTCCATCTTATTTTGTTACGCTTTGTTCTTCTTTTCTTTGTCATTTTTTTATCCTTGGTTTGAGTATCATCATTTGAGTATCATCATTCCCTTGGGAACACCTGTTAGCCTACCCCCCTTTTTTCCAGAGTATATGAGTGTGAGACCTTCCGTGCATAACACCTGCCAACCTTTTCCCTGTGGTTCGACCCCGATTACTACATTGGACCCCGTGTAATAGTTGTGGGGGCTTAAGTGTCGGGTTGCTTTCTTAAAAGTATGACTATTCTAGATCTGCTCCACTTTGGACGTACGATTTAGGTCGGTCAACTTTTTGGCGCCATTGTCGGGGACAAGGTAAAATGGCACTATTAAGAATTTGAGTCCACTCACTATACTCCCGTGCCTCAAGCTTAGTAATAAGCTTGACCGCACTGTTACTTTAAGTCAGCTACCCTATGTTTGTGTAGAATAGTTTATTTTAAGACGTCTAGTTTACTAACTCGACTATGTGGTCTATTCAGGCACCCCATAGGAAGCAAACTCATTTGACTTTGCGCTTTAACCTAGAGTTACCATGCCACCTCGTGTAGACATTACTCTCACTAGAGACGAGCGAGATGCAAGGTATCAACACAACCCACCACCACCATGCTCGGACAAAGATAGAGATGGTCGTTACAATGACAGTCATAAATGTGAAGAAGACCATAGGGATGAATATCGTTGTGATGATGATCGTCGCAAAGAAGACTAGAGCGATGAAGAATGATGCCACAGACATCAAAGGAGGAACCACTCTAACCAGCATGACAATGAATGAGAGCATGATAGCGACAATGAGGATGATGAAGAAGGAAAGACTCTTAGAGAATTGGCAGAAACAAGGGCCAACGAGTCTAGATGTTTGATTATCATACCACACTTCAATGAAACAAATTTTGAGTTAAAACCAGTTGTCATTTGAATGATCCAGAATAAACCTTTCATGGGAATTCGAGGAGTGAAAACCCCTACCATCATCTCAATGCATTTAAAAACATCTGTTATACCATCAAGATTAGGGGAGTCCTGCAAGAGGTGATATATTGTAAAGACTTCAACTTATCTTTGGAAGACAAGGCTCTATCTTGGTAGCTCAATCTCCCTCACCAATCTATAGATGGGTGGAGACCTCTGGCAGATGCTTTTGTTACTAAGTTTTATCCTACAGAGAGGACAATCCGCAACATGCAGAAGATTATATTTTTTGAACAGAAGTTGGGAGAGAACTTGCATGAAGCATGAGAACATTTTTAGGAGTACCTTAGGGATTGCCAACACCACAATTATCATTAGGGGTCCCTCGTGAGCACTTTCTATAATGGGCTAACTCCTATAGAAAGGACTTCATTAAACGTAGCCACTGGCAGTGATTTCCTCATGAAGAAGCCAAGTAAAACCATGTAGATAATAGAAAACATGGTTGTGCTGCAAGTAGGCATAGACTATGACAGGAATGATAGAGGGCCAACGAGGAAAGTAGGGTTTGAAGGAGCATCTATTGAATCCAAATATTTAGAAACCATAATGGTACAAATTCAGAAAATAGAAAATGATGTGAAACAACTGAAGGACACTGGAGTTAAGAGCAAGAAGCATACTGAGAAGGTCATGAAGTGTGTCACCTATGGAGAAGGAGGACATGGGGTTGATAATTGTATCTACACCAGGCCAGAGGAAAGTGATGAAGGAGAAAGTGAGGAGGAAATGTAGAATGTTTCCTGTGCCAATTTCAAGAGGCCAGATGTTACGAACCCACCTCCCGATAACCCCCAATTAAGGGAGACTGAGAGGTCAAAGCCGCACCCATAACTTTCAGATCAAAGGTTTGGCAATTAACCAAGAATAATTATCAAATTTTAACCTACTATACTGAAAAGCTGTAAGAAAATAAATTTTTGCTTACCTTTTTGAAAACTTGGATCTCTAAACTTCTATCCACTTAAGGATTCTACTCTAACTAATCCTCCTTGTATTGAACTTCATGTATTTCACAATATGATGATTTACTGTTTGTCCTTTTGTGATGTACCTAAAACACCGACAAACAAAACGTCGGTCAGCCAAAGCTGGTATGTGGGGGAAACAATAATTATGTAAATATATTAACAATATAATCATTCAATTAATCATTTAATAACTAAGATTACATTTTAGATATAACCCTGTGATCCAAGAGTACCCTATCCTCTATGTTGTCCTCATTAAACCCCTCATGATCCACCTATAAGTGAACCAATTTCTAGGGTTGAGTCACATGGCACTACTCGTAAGTAGCCCACTCCTTAACTCATGGCAGGCTAATGAGTCTCACGACACTACACGTAGGTACCCAGTTTCTAACTCTCGGTAACCTAGACCTTGCTCTAGGATTACCCCTTTTTTTCTTAGCCTTTTCAAAGCAATAGAGGTGGACCCTGATCTAGTTAGTTATATACGCAAATTTATAGTGATAATCATAGTCACTTTATAGTTGCATGAAATAAATAAACATCCAACAGTTATTTTCAAGCAACCGATTAAAACTTCGGGAATCACCGTGAAACTAGAGCGATTATTCATAAGCGTAACCACATACCTAATTTGATGAGTCATGCAGATTATTCAACATATACTTCATGTATATACAATCAAGCCAATCAATAGATCCAAGCAAGTAATTCAATCATCACATAATTCTTGAAAAGAATATGTACTCTATTTATTACACACGTTATCAAGAATCTACTTTATTGATTTGGATTCTCTTTCTAGGGTTTCTAATCTGCATTAAGGTTTCATTAATATTCATTAGGGTTTCTTAGATCAATTTCTCAAACTTTATCCCTTTTAGGTTAACAAACCCTAAAATACTCTTTTCCATTTATATGAACCTTAATTGCTCAACTATCCATTTTAATAGTCTTTTATACCCAAATTGACTTAGGATCATCACATCCCTATTTATTCATGGATTTGAACAATTAAACCAATTAAAAGACATATTCATCTAAATTAGGGTTTTCACGCTCATTAATGAATAATCATGCACGAAACCCTAAATTAAGCCAATTATATAAAAAACATCATCTTTTTAGATCCTACTTTCACTTATATTAACAACAGGTTAAAATCAGCTTGAATTATCCAAATAACGTCATTAAGTCCATCTATCATCAAAACTAAGGGTTTTTCCTTAATTAAATCATTAAAGATGATAATTTTATGTACTTTTCAAATCCAAGCACATTTACGCACATAAACTCTAAATTAGACTAATCATGTGCAAAGTTGTTCCTTTTTGAACATAATGTACCTTTTTATATTTAACATGTTAACATCAATTCTAATGATCCATTAAACCCTATTAAACTCTTTATTCATTTCAAAATAGGGTTTCTTAATCTTTAATTCATTCAAGATGATAATTTACAATACATTTCAAATTATGATCAGATGCAGGCTATAAAACTATTTTTATTGGATTCCTCTCGTTCTCATGATCAAAATTCATATATAACTTGTTTTACCCAAGCTACGGTTAAATAAATATGATTTTTGCATTAAACCACTTACTTCGGCCAATCGGAGAGCGCCACATGTCTATTTCCTTGCAATGTTGCTTTCAGATTTGGAAACATTTGGTAATTACGACTTTACCCCCGCGTAAGTCGACTGTGCCTTCAGCCCGCGAAGGGCATAAACATCCAACGGCAACTTGTTGTCTTCAACCTTGCGCGGCTGCTGCGTTGTTGCCCCAGCCGCGCACAGATCGGCTTCTCCCCCGCTCCTGTGCCCTCGAAGACCCTCGGGGACATGCCCCCTCCCTTCGTCGTTCCCCCACACAGGTGGGGACACCTTGGGTATGGCCACAACGGTCGGGAACCGGCTCTACAAGCCCACGGCTCACAGCCTTGTTGCAGCTATGCTGCAGGTGTTTGGGTGTCATCCGATGCTCCAGGGCATATGATGATCATCCATGAGTCTTTGGGGTACATCGACCTTCTTCCGCATGGCTCCACATCTCTTCGTCGCTCTAGAGAACACACCACCCGTGGTTTAGGGTTTGGACGGAAACGTAGAAGAAGAGGAAGGTAGAAGAACGTGGGGTTCTCTCTCCCCTTCAAACCAAGACTCTACCCCTTATATAGGGGGAGCACGAAGCCCTGAGGCGTGCCTCCATGAGGACTCAAGTACCAACTCAAAAGGAAATACCCTTTCCTTGGTTGTGAAGCAACCATCTCTCTCTCTCTTTATTAACTTTTATTTCCTTGATATTCCTTGTTGCATGGATATTTAGGAATTCGAAATTCCTCTTCTCTTATTCACTTTATATTTTCTTTTTAATTCCTTTGCACGAATTTCTATCTTCTTTTAATAGAAATCACTTCGTTTTTCATAATGCCACCAAAATCATTAATAATGTATCATATTATCTCCTTATTTTGCAAATTAGGTATTTTCTCTTTCTTTCCTTTTTATTGGGACTCCTTGGATCCCAAGACATTCCATTATTTCGAAATTCTTTTTATTGGATACTTATTATCCTTCTAGATGCATCTTTATGCATTATTTCACATTATCTTGTTTATTTCTCATTAAAATATCTCTTTTTGAGGATTTCTCATTATTTCTCTTTTATTTTCCTCATTGATATTCCTTTTATTATTAGAAACCTCATGGATACTAATTTTCACCAAGAAAAATCATTTATGCCTCTTTCCACTCATTTTCCACATTTTATCATTTTTTCAATTTCTTTCTTAATAAAGAAATACTTAATTAAACATTTCTTTTCTTTTCTTATTGCTTTCTGTTTGCATCTTTGGACTCCTTGGAACCCAAGGAACTCAAGAGGCACGAAATCCTCTATGGATTTGCCTTCTAGAGGTTTCTACTTCATTCTTTTCTCAAATATTCAATTATTCAATTACTAATTGAATTTTATTTGTTATTGGGCCCAATAGCCAATAAAGCCCACAACACAAACATCAAGTCCATTGTAAACATAATCCATGTATTCAAAACAAATTATACCATTCTTTTTTCAATTATCTTTAATATGAGAAATTACATTTCTCACCAAATGAACCCAAAAAAGTTGGGGTTGTAACATCCTTCCCCTCTTATAGGAATTTTGTCCTCAAAATTTTATCAAACAAACAAACAATTCAGGATAAGACTTTTCCATGTCCATCATTGGCCCCTATGTGGCTTTAATGTACCCATGGCTCTTCCACAGAACCTTTATCATCACATATTCTTTTCTCTGAGTTCTTTCATCTCGGCGTCTATAAACTGCACAGGTGACTCAGGCCATGTCAGCCTCCCTTGGGGCTCACTAGGTTCATTGCTCAACCCATGGTCCGGTACCTCACATAGTGCTCTAAATTAGACACATGGAACTCATCACACATTACTTTATCCTGAGGGGTAAGGTCAAACTTAACCTTCTCCACCAAACCATGTCAAAAGAACCCATGCATCAGGGACTCAGCTCTCTTAGTTATAACTTAGAGGGGTCAGATTTTCATGTCACATATTCTCCCACAGTGGAATGCATGTCAGTCTACTTTGCATCTGCTCATGACTTTCATCATCTCTAGGCTCCTTTCAGCCATTACATGATCAAAGTGACTTCATCTACACACACTGTGGTCCTTTTCTAACCATCATGTGGTCCTTTCACCAACATCACCTTACTGAAGTGGTGACCGACGCAACCTCCCTTACAGAGCTTCTTATAAAACTCGATACTGGCTATGGTGGTCAACTTCACATCTTTCATAGGACAAAACTGTCTCTAGCTATTACCCTGAACGAGCACTATGCTCTCATCAGACTCCTTTAGTCTGGATCATACTAACCATTAGTTAGGGGTTATAAACTGTACTAATGTAGGGTTCTTCATGTTTCTACTTCCACCTCACGGAAGTGAACCTTTAGGCTATACTCAATAACCTTTGAACTCGCATCATGGTGTAGTTGAACGATCTCTCTCATATGTAGTCCAACCCGATCTGTCCCTTGACAGTACTCTTTCTTTCTTATGTAATCTAGGTAAGGCGATCTACCATAACCCATATTGCATCTCGACCTTCCTTGGTCTAGGAGAGACCTATCACAACATCCATAGTGATGAACTCCCATTCCCTCTCGGGGACTCTTTTGTCTTCTATACCGATACACTGGGTTACTGGGGTTCGTCCTTTACCTCCTAGCTTGCATGGCCATAAACCAAATGCAACTTTATCTTAAGCATCCAAAGTGCTACTGTCACTTATTATCTTGGTAGTACCACAGTGTATGGTGATCTTCAATCATGATTTCCTATACGTCATGATTCCTCAAGATCAATTTCTCTGAAACCCTAAACCACTCTAGTCGGGGTTTCATCACCTTCTTTTCCAAAGAAGTACATCTGAGGTTCTACCACCATCCTTTCATTGCATCAAGGACTAGACTGGCTAACCAAACATCCATTAACTTGTTCAACGGATCTCATTACATCTGAGGATTAGCCAAACATATCTCCTTTCCAAACTTAGGGTTAGCCAAACCACCTCTTCTAGCCAAACTAGGAAGCTATATCCCATTCATTACCACTTCACATCCTTAGTTATTAGGTAACATTGAAGACATACACTTCCATGTATTTCACTTATCGTCTCACCTCAAACTCTATGTCTATCTTCATTAAGAACACTCTCTGATTTCATCATCATGGTGATCAAACTCATCCTGGTATAACTCATATCTCTAGATAAAACATCTTCATAAGGTCACTACCTTATTCCTCTTAGTGTTTGTAAACCATCCATGTAACATTCATTTTACCAGGGTAGGTTATCTTCTCTATCCCTATTTCTCATGGCAACGTTCCAACCTACATCATCTCTTATCCTTGGTGTATGGCATGCATAATGTCCTCTCTCTCACCCCCATAACAAGAGGAAATAAGCATTTGGCTGTAGTCCAAATACAGAGTTCTTCCTGTTCCAAGAGTAGAGATGGTACATCCCACCTTGCTAATACACCTTTACATCTAAGTTGAAACGTGCCACATATGTCTCTACATCACAGACATCATGATATCAAAGTTACCTCCATGAAAATCTAGTCTTGAACCTACTAAGGTTTATATCCTTGGTCATCTCCACTAGGTCTATAGGGTACCAGCTCTTTTGGGGTCATCCCTCTTCCCTCATGCATCAAGAGAGTGCCCTACTCATCTTCCCTTTGGGTCCCATGAGTTCATGAAGGTGATCAATCTCCTAACCCATGGCCTTCAGACAATGATAGTTGTTACCTCCCGACCCTATGGTCATGCACAATTGGGGAATTAGGCAACTCCTACTTTCATCGGTCTTATCCCTACCTGATCCTAGGATAGACTTAGGATTCTCCATCATAGTACATGTTCACTTAGAGCCCTACCCAAGTCTTCATCATCTCTCTTTCTGCATTCATGGACTGCCTTTCATCCTTTCATAGGGATCAAGGCAAATTGCCTACCTTAGTGAAGCCCCCATACCGGTCACCTCCATGGTAACACATTCACATGCAATTAGAGATGGATATCTATGGTTCTACAGGTTCATTCTCATACCATGTACTTTTCACTTAGCTTCTCAAGATCCTATGAGAGTTTCCTCAAAAACCACAAAACTGGTATACGCCCTACCAAAGGGTCCCTCTCCCAAGATGGGAGGAAACTACAACTCTTGACAACAAGGTCACAAACATCCTTAGGGTTTACATCCACATGAGCCTACTTAACCCTAAAAAGCTATTAAGGAACAAGCAGATCACTTACTGAACCATGCTAGGTCATACTTGTCCTCTTTCCTCAAAGATGGATCAAGATCATACCTTCCCTTGTCATCAACTTAGCTGTGGGGGGGGATTCATCGAACATACCTTAAACTTAAGGGGATTCCCTTTTCCTCTATACATGAGGAGTACCGTGCTTGAAACTATAGAAACTTAATTCTCGTCATGAGCATTAGGTACACTACTTTCCCTCTTAGGCCTAGGAACCCTAGGTTCACTTGTAGGTGTCCATCTGCATGCTCTATCTCTTAACTACGAACCAAGCATGCAAAAGGCATGACATGCACTCCTTGTCATCCTTCAACTCGAGCAACACTTAGAGTTGGGTCCTTCTTAAGGACAACCAACAAGGTACAAGGCCTCATAACCCGTTACTAAACCTTTCTAGGTCTATGGAACTCTTCTTCCTACCTCAGAAGGTAAACACCTATACCGTAGGCACATAGGTACTAGAATCTTCATCTTCTCTCTCTAGGGTTTTGGTCTCTCTAAAGGAAACCAAGATATCATCAACTTTCACATATCGATCATGAGGCAACCACTATCATCCATTGTTCAGGGTTTTAGGCTTCCAACCTTCTTGCTGGGTTTCTTGCTCTCTCTAGAGCTCAAAATTGGAATAAAGGGAGATAATGCAAATCAAAAGTTTTTCCTAAAATTTGGGATTAAAAGGGTGTACGGTTTGGGAGATATGCTTTTTACAAATCATCCAAAAAGTGATGTGATAATCCATGAATCATATTACCATTTCGTAAATAAAGGATTCTTTCTTTGTATAGCATGGGCTATCTACACCATCGATCTCTAATCTGACACTAGCTGCTCTTCATCCAGTTTTGGAAATATAGGGAACTGAGAGAGTCTTGCTCGATTTGGGATTCCTCCTCGTACAGATGACGAACGAGGATGTAAAGGGTCCCGATGAGTTCGGGATGGAATTTCACACTATTTAGTCCTAGGTTTGAGGGTCTTTGGACATGTATACAAGAAACTCCCAAATTCAGGACCTTTAGCAGCCATCCTTCACGGACATGTGTATATATACATGGCACATAGAGGGTAGGATCTCGCTCTGAGAACTCCCACAGATCCGCGAGACCCCGATAGACTACCTACACCCATCCTCTTGCTTGTCGCTAACTATTCCACAATTTTGCCCTCTGGTACCGCAGTACCCTGCCGCCTACAGAGCTTCTCAACCCAATGGTTCGGTACCCCATCGATAGATCTAGGAGTGTCGACCACTCTGTTTGGATGTGGCGTAGCTTTGACCGCCTTCTCCCTAGCCTCCGACGCCCAGGAACCCCATGTGGGTGTTGACCTTCGCAAACTCAGTCCATGAACATGTCATGCGTCAGTGACTGTGGATGGGAGGGAGGAGGTGAGGGAGGGCTATCGGTCGAGTATGAGTGGTTCATGAGTGAAGGGAGGTGAGGACGTTGCCAGCCCGACCTCGAGGAAGCGTCGTGGTGGGAGAGGAGGGCGCCGCCCAGCCCAACGCCGTGGTACTCTATTTTACAGAGTAAACATGGGGCGGAACCCCCCCCCCCATCCATGAAGATGATGAAGGCTGAGCGGGTCATCCGGTCGGACAAAAGCAGGATCCAGTGCCCAGATCCGCGAGCAAGGGGAAGCAATAGCCAAAAAAGAAAAAAATAAAAAGGATGACGTGTCGAGCCGCCATTGGCCAAAAGGTACCTTTATTTGCAAAATTTCTTGAAATGAATTGGTTTCTCTGACGGAAACATACAAAATATGAAAATTGATCAGGAGAACGTGTACATTCCCATAAAAATATAATTGGAACCTGGTATTTCTTGCAATATAAAAAGTGCACCAAGTTATCACCTTTGATGTATTAAATTATGGTGAAACCCTAATTTGATATGGAACGTATATTTAATGACTCTTTTGGGTTAATTTGGTTTGGAACCCTAATTCTGAGAAATATTAACATATTAAGAATAAAAGGGAGAGTTAATTTTGAAAAAGGTAGTTTCATGCTTGTTTTAGGGTTTTATGCACATGATTATGTTGTGAAAGCCTAATTTGGGAAAATATGGGTTTTATTTTGTTAAATCCGAAAATATAATTATAGAACTAAATTTTCATGGTTATAAGCTATTTCGAGCATTAAAGTTCCTAATTGTGGTTAAATACCCTTAAATGTGGAAATTAGGGTTTCCTAGTGGATAAAAGGTAGAATTAATGATAAATAACGTTCATATGTGAATTAGAGCATAATGAACTATGAATTGATGATAAACGAGCAGAATGACTTTGTCATAGATTAAAAAGGATAAAAATGGTGGCTTTAATGTAAAAGAGGATTAATGGACTTAATTGATGGTCAATTGTGCATTAATCTGGAATTAAGGTTATGTGTGTGTAAAAGGTAACCTTAATCAATTTCGTGAAGGATAGATGAGAAAATTAGGGTTTAAACAGAGAAAAGGGAAGTAAAACCATAATTGCAAAGTAAACCCTAAAAGAGGAAGAAACCCTAAAAAGGAATAGAAACCATAAGTAGCAAGATGGTTTGGATAGTTTTTGATAAAAAAGTAATTGGATGTATATTTCAGGATTGAACTGTGTACTTGCTTGATTCTGGATTACTTGCTTGTTTGGACTATTCCTGCATCTGAGTCTGCCTGACAGGTATGTGGTTACGCTTATGAATATCTCGAGGTTTACCGAAGTTTTCATCAATGTCATGAATTAATTGTTGGATGATTTTAATTCATGCAAACTATAATGTGGATATGACTATCACTTAAGATATGTGCCTACTACTCAGATCATGGTCCCCTTTGTGGCTTAATAGTTGACCTAGTACATGGCTACCTATGGGGTAGGTCCATCAGGTCATTGGATGACTTAGTACATGGGTACCAATGGGGTAGGTCCATCAAGCCACATTGAGTTAGATATTGGGCTACCTTCGGGTAGTGCCATGTGACTATATTACCCTATGCATTGGCTACCTGTAAGGTAGGACCATGGGGGTAAGAATCTACCTAAAAGAGAGGTAGCATACAAGTCCACTGTAAGGGTAGCATAGAGTTAGGGGATAGGTAAGGATTGAGTAGTATGTCTTAAAATGTAATCTTGGTTGTTAAATGATTAATTGAATGATTACGTTGTTAACATATTTGCAAGATTATTGTTTCCCCCACATACCAGCTTCTTGCTGACCAACATTTTGTTTGTCGGCGTTTTAGGTACAAACGAAAAGAACAAACAGTAAAGTTGCATATGCGGAATTAAATGAGAAATAATGTGCACAGGAGGATTAATTAGATTAGTATCTTCATGGATAGAAGTTTAGAAATCCCAGTTTTTAAAAGGGAAGCAAAGTTTTATTTTATACCAGTTTTCAGTTTAGTTGGTAAATTTTATTAATTGTTATTGATTATTTGTCGAACCTTTGATCCAGGTTATTGGTTAACGGCTCTGACCTTTCGGTCTCCCTTAATTGGGGGTTACCGGGAGGCAGGGTCGTTACAGCTGACATGCAGACCCATCAACATCAATTCAACCAAAAGCTGGCGTAGTTGGCAGAGCTGGTAAAGAATCCTTCTGGAAAAAATTCCATCAAACACTGAAACTGCAAAAACGGCTACCCTCCGATCTGGGAGGATGCTAAGTAATTTTGGAATGGGAAGCAGCAATGAGGAAAGAAGAGAAGGTGAACAACCACCTGAGAGAGAAGTCGTTCCTGAAGAATTTGTTGATAAAGAAAAAGTGGAAGAAAGCAAGGACAAAGACATGAGGAAACCTGATGTTGTTGAAGAGATTTTCATGAACAGGAGTCCATATGCACCGAGAGTCCCATTCCTGTATAAGTTCATTAAAGCACATCTGAAGAGGAGATATGAGAAGTTCATGGAGCTAGTAAAGAAATTACATAGGGATGTTTCGTTCCTGGATGCTAGAGGAGATGCCAACCTATGCCAAGTTCTTCAAAGATCTCATCACCAAAATGAGGAGAGGGGACCATATTGAGACATTGCAATTAGATAATATGTCAAGTGTTTTTGTCCTGACTGAGCTTCCAACAAAGAAGAAGGACCCCAAAGCATTCAATATACCATTCGGCGTTGGAGACAATGTACATAGAAAAGGTTTGGCATATTTGGGAGAAAGCATCAGTCTTATGCCTTTGAGTCTAGCCCAAATACTTGGGCTGATAGATATAGTTAATACAAACATGAGGATTGAGTTGGCAGAACACACTTTCAAACAACCATGGGGAATAGTCGAAGACATACCCATCCGCGTTGGAAAATTGTTTATTCCCTATGATATCATGGTGATTGACACAATCGAAGACCCAAAGTGCTCAATGATATTTGGGAGACCATTCTAGGCAACTGGAAGAGCATTGATAGATGTCACGGAGGGGATTATTACCCTACGGATGGGGAATGACCACGTAGACTTCCGAGTCCAAGATGTCATGAAGGGACCATATCTTTTTGAGTCGCTATACTTTATGGATAGTTACAACATTTACTACGAGGAAGTGCATGAAGAAAAGGAAATCGTGGACCCCCTCATGCGGGATTTGAACAATTGCAATCTAACGGTAGAAGACCCTAAGGTGGTTGAAATCCTCAATTATCTGAATCAAGATGAAGGATACCTTAGTGATGAAGCAGAGATTATCGACACAGTTAAGTACGCTTCACTTGAACAATCTTCTAAAGAGCAAGAGGCACTAAGTCGAAACTCAAATTGAAACTGCTCCAAAAAGGGCTAAAATATGAGTTTCTAGACCATGAAGAGAGGAACCCTATTATTGTGAATGCAAACCTAGCGGAAGAAAAAATAGAAAGATTGCTAAGGGAGCTAAAGGAACATAGAAAGGTGATAGGATAATCTGTAGAGGATATAAAATGTCTTAACCCAGACCTCTAGATGCACAGAATACTTCACGAAGAATCTACTAAGCCGCTAGTTCAACCCCAATGAAAGCTAAACCAAATGTTGAAAGAAGTTGTAAAGAAGGAAATCCTAAAACTGTGAGAAATCAAAATTATCTACTCGATTAGCGATAGTAATTGGGTGAGTCCTATTCACATCGTGCCTAATAAAGGAGGAATGATAGTAATGAAGGGAGAGAATGGTGATGAAGTCGCTACTAGAACTGTAACAGGATGGCAAATGTACATAGATTATAGGAAATGTAATGCAGCCACAAGGAAGGATCACTTCCCCCTGCCATTCATCGACCAAGTGTTAGAAAGGCTAGCTCATCACAACTATTTTTGCTTTTTATATGGCTACTCATGTGTAAAGACATAGTCTCTACTATTAAACATGATAAACAAGTCATCAATTGGATAGCAGCGGAAATTTAAATCTTGACTTTATTCAAAATGTATAAAGAGTACATCATAAAAAATTTCCCAAATGGGAGTACAACTTTATACAAGCATAGGATCTAGGTAGAGGAAAACTTAGAATAATACAACATTGCCTCCAAACAAACTACTTAAAAACATAAAAACATCTATGATCAAGCAAACTATGTGTTCCTCATCTTCTTCTCTTATCCTTAGCCTTAGGTTCACCAAGCTTCCATGCGCACTCTGATCCCTAACCTGGATGGTTGGGGTCATCCAGCAAGAGAGAGATAAAAGGTATGTGTTAAAAAGAAAGTATTGGACAAGGAATAATCAACAACATTGCATAATAAAGGATTCTCTATGTTACAAGAGTTTAAGAGAATGAGATAGATATTCAAATAAGAATAAGAGGACTGCCATATACAATCACCATAATAATAAATCACATAGCATGAATATATTAAGACACAAACTCATCTCAATGTAGGGTGAGGCACCTACCGGACGTCGCTAGTGGCAGGGGGACTAAAACCCCAGTGCCTAAAAAGTGGCAGGGGGGCTAAAACCCCAGTGCCTAATATATAAAATGGCAGGGGGACTAAAACCCCAGTGCCTGACAGGGGGACTAAAACCCCAGTTCCTTGTGGGTGGTTTGTACTCATGTACACTACATTGTCATTTGGCCTAAAATACATCATGCTTAAATAGTCACTTGGCAGTATAGTGAAAAGTAACAACATTGCAACATAGCATTGGGAATAAAACCCAAGTAAATAAATAAAAAGACCATCATAGGTCACAACCATATCCAAGAGCTCCAAGAAGTAAAAGAGTCAACAAGCAACAACATTATACAACGTTGCAAATATTTCAAAAGGATAAGCCAACATAGGCACTAGTAAGATTACATCATTTCCAAGTAAAGGAGGCAACATATGTAGTAGCATGATTCACATGTTTCAATTGGATGAGTCACAATGGCATAAGAAAAGATAATAAGGCTAGCAAATATAAATGGTGGGGTTGGATAAAAGCCCAACTGAGAGTAGGTGTATTGCACATTATCTTCACATTTATATTCCACAATTAAAATTGGATCCACATACATAGGAGCCACATACCTGTTTTTAATTCTTTACCATAACATTCACCAAGTTGATTGCATCCAATTCCACATTTCCTAGTTGCATTATTACACATGTATTAATATATGTAAAAACATAAATCATAGGAAAAACCCTAATTTTTGGAACTTACCTACAAAATCACCATTTAAGGTTCAAAACCTAATCCATCAGTTTGGTCATATTCTCCTGAATAAGAAAACATCTTTTATTACCTAATTTGGTGTTAAAATGAATTAATTAGATATTTTGGAACATTTTATATACTAAAAAAGACATTCAAAACAAACTTCGAAAAAGGAATACAAATCAGTGGTCAAAAACTATAAATTCGGATTCTACATTAAAAATACTTTCCATCGACTATTTATTCATATTTTTCTGACCAAGGATTCATTTATTATGAATTAAATGATCTCATCCAATCAGAAATCAGGAAAACTATAGTGTGACAAGTATTTAAACCAAAATACAACTCGATGTAATAACTAGTGAAAAGACTAAAGTACCCTTGCTCGGCAAAATAGATCAATTAAAATGATGAGGGCGGATCAGTCATTTGGACAAATCAGTTGCTTGCGATAGCAAGAGGAATCCAGGGGGAAAAGGACCAAAATACCCAGGGCACTCGATTGTTTGATTGCACAGGCATGGGCACCCTGGTCCTTTCCTAACCTGGTATGCTCCAGCCGTGACCATGGCAATGGGCGAGCAGCTGGAGCTCGGCTCCAGTCTGAGCTCGTTCCAGTAGGTCGCGAAGCTACTGCGGAAGGCCGCAAAAGAATCCGTCGAGGCACGGTGAAGTTGGCGAGCCCCTCTCTACAGGGTGAGGACCTCAGAACCAATAAAGCAAACCAAAGAAGGTGGGGAAATAGGGTAGAACCATCGGCCTTAGAACCCCATCGAAACGAGAAGAACGGTTTGTGAAAAGATCGGAAAGTGCTTGCAAGAAGAAAACGATGCTAACGCAGGTTCTTGCACGGGAAGAGGATCACCAGAACTCGAGAACAGCAAGCGCCGGCGGAGATTCTTTAGGGAGCTTCAGGGTATCTATAGGACCCGGCTCCAGGGATATCAGTGGGACAAAACAAGACCAGGAGAGGGAAGAGCGGCGACTGAGGGTGCTTACCACACAACTAATTGACCCAAGGTGGTCGGGGCAGGCAACACTGGCTTGCCATCACCGACGGGGTACTTCGAGTAGGTCTAGGTGGCTGGGGGTATCTTAGGGCCAATTGGTCGTGGAGGAGTGACGCGCGGAGGCTGAGGAAGGTTTTCTAGGTCTCAGGTAGGCAAGGGGGTATAGCTACCCTACTCTGTAACTCCTCCACAAAGAGGAGGCGGAGATCCCAGTTGGGTGTTTCATGTACAGAGAGAGAGAGACGACGAGTGGGTGCTCATTCGAACTGGATCGTCAAGATGAAGCCAACGGAGAAGAAATCGTGCGAAATGCTTAACCACAGAGAGAGAACGAGATCGGGAGTTGAGAAGCCGAAGCTGCCCAAACGGTTGAAGGTAGGAGAAGGAGCGGACACTGCTGGATCAAGTCCAGATTAAGTCTTGACCGTCGGATGGTGAGTAAGGGGCGCGTGATAGAAGAAAAATCTCCAGACTTTGGCGTTACAAATCGATATAAATGAAATCAATTCAATAAAGAAGTTATATTATATCAAAAGCTTACAAAATTGATTTGAGGGGTCAAACCAAGTCCAAAAGACACCAAATTTGGACCATAGGTTCATGTTAGCATTTAGAACGATGCTATGTAATTTTATTTCACATTTAACTCCAATAAGGTCCTTAATTAATATATTGCTCATTAAACTGTATTTTAACACATTAAAAGATGTGAATTATTATGAAATAACTATATTAATGCAATTAGTGAGTCAAATTCGATGTGATAGCAATATATGAGTATTAAGAGAAAAATATCAACCTTTAAATATGTTAACACACATTTATCATCAAATTGGAGGAGAGAGAAAGTAAAAGGAGTAATATACTCATAATTAATTCAAATGCTTATTATTATTAATATATTTATCCAAAAAGCTCCAAATTAATATTATCTACTTATTTCCATCCTTAATGGCCAAATTACATTATTAACCCTCACTAATCTCCTTAATTGGGTTATTTGTGCAAACACCCCTCCGTTATCATAAATGGGGAAAAAGGTGATTTTAAACATATAATTGTGCTCAAATTGCACCAGGGTCCAAAAAGAATATAAAACAAGGGAAATTTATGAAAATGGTCCAAATGGACTAGAAAGCAAAGAAAAGCTCAAAAGTGGGTAAATTGCAGGGAAGACCCTGAATTTTAGTATGTTACAGCACACCACCCCTTAAAGAGGATTTCGTCCCCGAAATCACAACAAGAGGAAAGAGAGGGTGGGTGTGCAACTTCCCAACCTTAAACACTAGGTTATAACCCTTAATCTAGGGTACAACAGAAAATCTACATAACTCAGGTGTTACTAAGGTTCCCACAAAACCTATAAACTTTTTATTAAACTTAAACTAACATTTTTACCTCATTAATATAATCTACATCATGAAGATGTATCTTATCTATTATACTATCACTTGTGCCACATTTTATTCAAACAATTATATCTCAATATGTGTATTTCCCTCATCAAGGGTTTTAAGCACAATTAGGGTTTACTAAGTCTTTTCAACATCAATTAATGCATTAGGTGAAAACCTTAATAACATGAATTCATTTTCCATTTTCCTCTTAAAAACTATCATGTAGAGTTATCACCAATTATTTTGTAGAAAAGGTTAATGTTATCCAACAAGTTATTAAGCCTATTTTAATTCCAAATAATGTTCATATTACACATTTTCATATCATCTTTTTATACTCATCTTAATGACATCATTAATCATTTTCTTCCATTATACTACATACTATGAATTATACATATTTTAATACACATTAGGCATTATATGGATATTTATGCGAATCCAATTATTCATTATCATGTTTGAGTCATTATATTCATTTTAGTGAATAGGATGTAACCCATTAAATATTAATGAATTAATTCATATATCAAATTATGATGAGGTTTTCATTAAAGAGCAAGGTGATATGCCTTACATGTATTGATAATTGGGTCACAATTATGATTAGGTGATTATAATCAAATTATATATACCAAGGTATATTATGTGATGACACCTAATGTCAATAATGTATCAAGAAAGGCATTAAGGGTATATATATGTATATGTTGTCAAGGCTATATGATTACATATTAAGGTTTGGGTCAACTTGATCATTACATGTTAAAGCATCCTTAGGGTGTATTTTACTATACACATTTTACCATTAGGGTGACTTAATCAAAACTATGTATATTCACATATGAATAATTAATGATTATGTGCATCAAGAGTATATTAAGGTTCAAGCATGAGAATTATATGACTTATCCATTTGTTCATAAGCAAACAAGATGAATTACAATCATATTAGGTTTGTTCAACTCTCACCAAACCCATGTCTAAGGAGTTAGAGTTTCTTGATTTCAAGGCATTGAGGGACTCCAACCCCCTAAAGAGGATTTCGTCCTCGAAATCAAAAACCCCAAAATCTATCAAGGTACTAACACTACCTTTCCACTCAAAGGGGTTGATTAAGTCAAACTATTCTAAGGGTATAAGATCCAACATTAGATGTCTTACTAAACTCGATCTTCCAACTCAAAGTATAGCATAGGGTTCACTAAACCTTAAACATGGAAATCTAAGGCTCATATAAGATACTTAGGGATTACAAGATGATTTTTGTTTGAGAAAAGAAATCAAATCATCATATAAGAGTTATAAAGGTTACTCAACAATAAGGTAATGTCTAAAGGTAGACTATTTCAAGCTCTCCGTTTCAGATCAGGCCAGGCCAGGTCATATGAGCTCAGGAGTCCTCGTGACCATGATAGTGGGGTGGAGGAATATATTGCCAGCCCCCAAGCTCTGACCCTTTCTAGACACCATCACTTTCAACTTCTTGCTCTAATAGCTACTCAATAGACATTTCACCAAAAAGTTGACAAATGTTATTTTTAATTAATTATTATTAGGATACTAAATCTAACTTTCATGCTAGGTCAAATCTAAGGTGAAAAACTAGCTAAAGGGAAACTATATACTCTAGGGAGACAATTTTTGAATTAGTCAAGAATCCGACTACCTTGATGCTCTGATACCATGCTGTAAAGACATAGTCTCTACTATTAAACATGATAAACAAGTCATCAAATGGATAGCAGCGGAAATTTAAATCTTGACTTTATTCAAAATGTATAAAGAGTACATTATAAAAAAATTCCCAAATGGGAGTACAACTTTATACAAACATAGGATCTAGGTAGAGGAAAACTTAGACTAATACAACATTGCCTCCAAACAAACTACTTAAAAACATAAAAACATCTATGATCAAGCAAACTATGTGTTCCTCATCTTCTTCTCTTATCCTTAGCCTTAGGTTCACCGAGCTTCCATGCGCACTCTGATCCCTAACCTGGATGGTTGGGGTCATCCAGCAAGAGAGGGATAAAAGGTATGTGTTAAAAAGAAAGTATTGGACAAGGAATAATCAACAACATTGCATAATAAAGGATTCTCTATGTTACAAGAGTTTAAGAGAATGAGATAGATATTCAAATAAGAATAAGAGGACTGCCATATACAATCACCATAATAATAAATCACATAGCATGAATATATTAAGACACAAACTCATCTCAATGTAGGGTGAGGCACCTACCGGACCTCACTAGTGGCAGGGGGACTAAAACCCCAGTGCCTAAAAAGTGGCAGGGGGACTAAAACCCCAGTGCCTAATATATAAAATGGCAGGGGGACTAAAACCCCAGTGCCATGTGGGTGGTTTGTACTCATGTAGACTACATTGTCATTTGGCCTAAAATACATCATGCTTAAATAGTCACTTGGCAGTATAGTGAAAAGTAACAAGATTGCAACATTGCATTGGGAATAAAACCCAAGTAAATAAATAAAAAGACCATCATAGGTCACAACCATATCCAATCCAAGAAGTAAAAGAGTCAACAAGCAACAACATTATACAACGTTCCAAATATTTCAAAAGGATAAGACAACATAGGCACTAACAAGATTACATCATTTCCAAGTAAAGGAGGCAACATATGTAGTAGCATGATTCACATGTTTCAATTGGATGAGTCACAATGGCATAAGAAAAGATAATAAGGCTAGCAAATATAAATGGTGGGGTTGGATAAAAGCCCAACTGAGAGTAGGTGTATTGCACATTATCTTCACATTTATATTCCACAATTAAAATTGGATCCACATACATAGGAGCCACATACCTGTTTTTAATTTTTTACCATAACATTCACCAAGTTGATTGCATCCAATTCCACATTTCCTAGTTACATTATTACACATGTATTAATATATGTAAAAACATAAATCATAGGAAAAACCCTAATTTTTGGAACTTACCTACAAAATCACCATTTAAGGTTCAAAACCTAATCCATCAGATTGGTCATATTCTCCTGAATAAGAAAACATCTTTTATTACCTAATTTGGAGTTAAAATGAATTAATTAGGTATTTTGGAACATTTTATATACTTAAAAAGACATTCAAAACAAACTTCGAAAAAGGAATACAAATCAAGGGTCAAAAACTATAAATTCGGATTCTACATTAAAAATCCTTTCCATCGACTATTTATTCGTATTTTTCTGACCAAGGATTCATTTATTATGAATTAAATGATCTCAGCCAATCAGAAATCAGGAAAACTATAGTGTGACAAGTATTTAAACCAAAATACAACTCGGTGTAATAACTGGTGAAAAGACTAAACTACCCTTGCTCGGCAAAACAGATCAATTAAAATGATGAGGGCGGATTAGTGATTTGGACAAATCAGTTGCTTGCGATAGCAAGAGGAATCCAGGGGGAAAAGGACCAAAATACCCAGGGCACTCGATCGTTTGATTGCACACGCGTGGGCACCCTGGTCCTTTCCTGACCTGGTATGCTCCAGCCGTGACCATGGCAATGGGAGAGCAGTTGGAGCTCAGCTCTAGTCTGAGCTCACGCCAGCAGGTCACGAAGCTACTGCGGAAGGCCGCAAAAGAATCTGTTGAGGCACGGTGAAGTTGGCGAGCCCCTCTCTACAGGGTGAGGACCTCAGAACCCGAAAAGCAAACCAAAGAAGGTGGGGAAATAGGGTAGAACCATTGTCCTTAAAACCCCATCGAAACGAGAAGAACGGTTTGCGAAAAAGATCTAGAAAGTTCTTGCAAGAAGAAAACGATCCTAACGCAGGTCCTTGCACGGGCGGAGGATCACCAGAACTCGAGAACAGCAAGCGCCAGCGGAGATTCTTCAGGGAGCTTCAGGGTATCCATAGGACCCGGCTCCAGGGATATCCGTGGGACAAAACAAGACCAGGAGAGGGAAGAGCGGTGACTGAGGATGCTTACCACACAACTAATTGACCCAAGGTGGTCGGGGCAGACCATCGCCGGCGGGGTACTTCGAGTAGGTCTAGGTGGCTGGGGGTATCTTAGGGCCAATTGGTCGTGGAGGAGTGACGCGCGGAGGCTGAGGAAGGTTTTCTAGGTCTCAGGTAGGCAAGGGGGTATAGCTACCCAACTCTGTAACTCCTCCACAAAGAGGAGGCGGAGAGCCCAGTTGGGCGTTTCATGTACAGAGTGAGAGAGACGACGAGTGGGTGCTCATTCGAACCGGATCGTCAAGACGAAGCCAACAGACAAGAAATCGTGTGAAATGCTTAACCACAGAGAGAGAACGAGATCGGGAGTTGAGAAGTCGAAGCTGCCCAAACGACTGAAGGTAGGAGAAGGAGCGGACACTGCTGGATCAAGTCCAGATTAAGTCTTGACCGTCGGATGGTGAGTAAGGGGCGCGTGATAGAAGCAAAATCGCCAGAATTTGGCATTACAAATCGATATAAATGAAATCAATTCAATAATGAAGTAATATTATATCAAAAGCTTACAAAATTGATTTGAGGGGTCAAACCAAGTCCAAAAGACACCAAATTTGGACCATAGGTTCATGTTAGCATTTAAAACGATGTTATATAATTATATTCACATTTAACTCCAATAAGGTCCTTAATTAATATATTGCTCATTAAACTGTATTTTAACACATTAAAAGATGTGAATTATTATGAAATAACTATATTAATGCAATTAGTGAGTCAAATTCGATGTGATAGCAATATATGAGTATTAAGAGCAAAATATCAACCTTTAAATATGTTAACACACATTTATCATCAAATTGGAGGAGAGAGAAAGTAAAAGGAGTAATATACTCATAATTAATTCAAATGCTTATTATTATTAATATATTTATCCAAAAAGCTCCAAATTAATATTATCTACTTATTTCCATCCTTAATGGAAAAATTACATTATTAACCCTCACTAATCTCCTTAATTGGGTTATTTGTGCAAACACCCCTCCATTATCATAAATGGGGGAAAAAGGTGATTTTAAACATTTAACTGTGCTCAAATTGCACCAGGGTCCAAAAAGAATATAAAACAAGGGAAATTTATGAAAATGGTCCAAATGGACTAGAAAGCAAAGAAAAGCTCAAAAGTGGGTAAATTGTAGGGACGACCCTGAATTTCAGTATGTTACAGCACACCACCCCTTAAAGAGGATTTCATCCCCGAAATCACAACAAGAGGAAAGAGAGGGTGGGTGTGCAACTTCCCAACCTTAAACACTAGGTTATAACCCTTAATCTAGGGTACAACAGAAAATCTACATAACTCAGGTGTTACTAAGGTTCCCACAAAACCTATAAACTTTTTATTAAACTTAAACTAACATTTTGACCTCATTAATATAATCTACATCATGAAGAGGTATCTTATCTATTATACTATCACTTGTGCCACATTTTATTCAAACAATTATATCTCAATATGTGTATTTCCCTCATCAAGGGTTTTAAGCACAATTAGGGTTTACTAAGTCTTTTCAACATTAATTAATGCATTAGGTTAAAACCTTAATAACATGAATTCATTTTCCATTTTCCTCTTAAAAACTATCATGTAGAGTTATCACCAATTATTTTGTAGAAAAGGTTAATGTTATCCAACAAGTTATTAAGCCTATTTTAATTCCAAATAATGTTCATATTACACATTTTCATATCATCTTTTTATACTCATCTTAATGACATCATTAATCATTTTCTTCCATTATACTACATATTATGAATTATACATATTTTAATACACATTAGGAATTATATTAATATTTATGTGAATCCAATTATTCATTATCATGTTTGAGTCATTATATTCATTTTAGTGAATAGGTTGTAACCCATTAAATATTAATGAATTAATTCATATATCAAATTATGATGAGGTTTTCATTAAAGAGCAAGGTGATATGCCTTACATGTATTGATAATTGGGTCACAATTATGATTAGGTGATTATAATCAAATTATATATACCAAGGTATATTATGTGATGACACCTAATGTCACTAATGTATCAAGAAAGGCATTAAGGGTATATATATGTATATGTTGTCAAGGCTATATGATTACATATTAAGGTTTGGGTCAACTTGATCATTACATGTTAAAGCATCCTTAGGGTGTATTTTACTATACACATTTTACCATTAGGGTGACTTAATCAAAACTATGTATATTCACATATGAATAATTAATGATTATGTGCATCAAGAGTATATTAAGGTTCAAGCATGAGAATTATATGACTTATCCATTTGTTCATAAGCAAACAAGATGAATTACAATCATATTAGGTTTGTTCAACTCTCACCAAACCCATGTCTAAGGAGTTAGAGTTTCTTGATTTCAAGGCATTGAGGGACTCCAACCCCCTAAAGAGGATTTCTTCCTCGAAATCAAAAACCCCAAAATCTATCAAGGTACTAACACTACCTTTCCACTCAAAGGGGTTGACTAAGTCAAACTATTCTAAGGGTATAAGATCCAACATTAGATGTCTTACTAAACTCGATCTTCCAACTCAAAGTATAGCATAGGGTTCACTAAACCTTAAACATGGAAATCTAAGGCTCATATAAGATACTTAGGGATTACAAGATGATTTTTGTTTGAGAAAAGAAATCAAATCATCATATAAGAGTTATAAAGGTTACTCAACAATAAGGTAATGTCTAAAGGTAGACTATTTCGAGCTGTCCGTTTCAGATCAGGCCAGGCCAGGCCAGGTCATATGAGCTCAGGAGTCCTCGTGACCAAGCTAGTGGGGCGGAGGAATATATTGCCAGCCCCCAAGTTCTGACCCTTTCTAGACACCATCACTTTCAACTTCTTGCTCTAATAGCTACTCAATAGACATTTCACCTAAAAGTTGACAAATTTTATTTTTAATTAATTATTATTAGGATACTAAATCTAACTTTCATGCTAGGTCAACTCTAACGTGAAAAACTAGCTAAAGGGAAACTATATACTCTAGGGAGACAATTTTTGAATTAGTCAAGAATCCGACTACCTTGATGCTCTGATACCATGATGTAAAGACATAGTCTCTACTATTAAACATGATAAACAAGTCATCAATTGGATAGCAGCGGAAATTTAAATCTTGACTTTATTCAAAATGTATAAAGAGTACATTATAAAAAATTTCCCAAATGGGAGTACAACTTTATACAAACATAGGATCTAGGTAGAGGAAAACTTAGACTAATACAACATTTCCTCCAAACAAACTACTTAAAAACATAAAAACATCTATGATCAAGCAAACTATGTGTTCCTCATCTTCTTCTCTTATCCTTAGCCTTAGGTTCACCAAGCTTCCATGCGCACTCTGATCCCTAACCTGGATGGTTGGGGTCACCCAGCAAGAGAGGGATAAAAGGTATGTGTTAAAAATAAAGTATTGGACAAGGAATAATCAACAAAATTGCATAATAAAGGATTCTCTATGTTACAAGAGTTTAAGAGAATGAGATAGATATTCAAATCAGAATAAGAGGACTGCCATATACAATCACCATAATAATAATCACATAGCATGAATATATTAAGACACAAACTCATCTCAATGTAGGGTGAGGCACCTACCGGACCTCACCAATGCCAGGGGGACTAAAACCCCAGTGCCTAAAAAGTGGCAGGGGGACTAAAACCCCAGTGCCTAATATATAAATTGGCAGGGGGACTAAAACCCCAGTGCCCAGCTGGGGGACTAAAACCCCAGTGCCCTGTGGGTGGTTTGTACTCATGTACACTACATTGTGATTTGGCCTAAAATACATCATGCTTAAATAGTCACTTGGCAGTATAGTGAAAAGTAACAAGATTGCAACAAAGCATTGGGAATAAAACCCAAGTAAATAAATAAAAAGACCATCATAGGTCACAACCATATCCAAGAGCTCCAAGAAGTAAAAGAGTCAACAAGCAACAACATTATACAACATTCCAAATATTTCAAAAGGATAAGCCAACATAGGCACTAACAAGATTACATCATTTTCAAGTAAAGGAGGCAACATATGTAGTAGCATGATTCACATGTTTCAATTGGATGAGTCGCAATGGCATAAGAAAAGATAATAAGGCTAACAAATATAAATGGTGGGGTTGGATAAAAGCCCAACTGAGAGTAGTTGTATTGCACATTATCTTCACATTTATATTCCACAATTAAAATTGGATCCACATACATAGGAGCCACATACCTGTTTTTAATTCTTTACCATAACATTCACCAAGTTGATTGCATCCAATTCCACATTTCCTAGTTACATTATTACACATGTATTAATATATGTAAAAACATAAATCATAGGAAAAACCCTAATTTTTGGAACTTACCTACAAAATCACCATTTAAGGTTCAAAACCTAATCCATCAGATTGGTCATATTCTCCTGAATAAGAAAACTTCTTTTATTACCTAATGTGGGGTTAAAATGAATTAATTAGGTATTTTGGAACATTTTATATACTTAAAAAGACATTCAAAACAAACTTCGAAAAAGGAATACAAATCAGGGGTCAAAAACTATAAATTCGGATTCTACATTAAAAATCCTTTCCATCGACTATTTATTCGTATTTTTCTGACCAAGGATTCATTTATTATGAATTAAATGATCTCAGCCAATTAGAAATCAGGAAAACTATAGTGTGACAAGTATTTAAATCAAAATACAACTCGATGTAATAACTGGTGAAAAGACTAAACTACCCTTGCTCGGCAAAACAGATCAATTAAAATGATGAGGGCGGATCAGTCATTTGGACAAATCAGTTGCTTGCGATAGCAAGAGGAATCTAGGGGGAAAAGGACCAAAATACCCAGGGCACTCGATCGTTTGATTGCACAGGCGTGGGCACCCTGGTCCTTTCCTGACCTGGTATGCTCCAGCCGTGACCATGGCAATGGGCGAGCAGCTGGAGCTCGGCTCCAGTCTGAGCTCGCGCCAGCAGGTCGCGAAGCTACTGCGGAAGGCCGCAAAAGAATCCGTCAAGGCACGGTGAAGTTGGTGAGCCCCTCTCTACAGGGTGAGGACCTCAGAACCTGAAAAGCAAACCAAAGAAGGTGGGGAAAGAGGGTAGAACCATCGGCCTTAGAACCCCATCGAAACGAGAAGAACAGTTTGCGAATAGATCAGGAAAGTGCTTGCAAGAAGAAAACGATGCTAACGCAGGTCCTTGCATGGGCGGAGGATCTCCGGAACTCGAGAATAGAAAGTGTCGGCGAAGATTCTTCAGGGAGCTTCAGGGTATCTATAGGACCCGGCTCCAGGGATATCCGTGGGACAAAACAAGACCAGGAGAGGGAAGAGCGGCGACTGAGGATGCTTACCACACAACTAATTGACCCAAGGTGGTCGGGGCAGGCAACACTGGCTTGCCATTGTCGGTGGGGTACTTTGAGTAGGTCTAGGTGGCTGGGGGTATCTTAGGGCCAATTGGTCGTGGAGGAGTGACGCGCGGAGGTTGAGGAAGGTTTTCTAGGTCTCAGGTAGGCAAGGGGGTATAGCTACCCTACTCTGTAACTCCTCCGTGAAGAGGAGGCGGAGAGCCCAGTTCAAGACGACGAGTGGGTGCTCATTCGAACCAGATCGTCAAGACGAAGCCAACAGACAAGAAATCGTGCGAAATGCTTAACCACCGAGAGAGAATGAGATCAGGAGTTGAGAAGCCGAAGCTGCCCAAACGGCTGAAGGTAGGAGAAGGAGCAGACACCGCTGGATCAAGTCCAGATTAAGTCTTGACCGTCGGATGGCGAGTAAGGGGTGCGTGATAGAAGAAAAATTGCCAGACTGTGGCGTTACAAATCGATATAAATGAAATCAATTCAATAATGAAGTTATATTATATCAAAAGCTTACAAAATTGATTTGAGGGGTCAAACCAAGTCCAAAAGACACCAAATTTGGACCATAGGTTCATGTTAACATTTAGAACGATGCTATATAATTATATTTCACATTTAACTGCAATAAGGTCCTTAATTAATATATTTCTCATTAAAGTGTATTTTAACACATTAAAAGATGTGAATTATTATGAAATAACTATATTAATGCAATTAGTGAGTCAAATTCGATGTGATTGCTATATATGAGTATTAAGAGCAAAATATCAACCTTTAAATATGTTAACACACATTTATCATCAAATTGGAGGAGAGAGAAAGTAAAAGGAGTAATATACTCATAATTAATTCAAATGCTTATTATTATTAATATATTTATCCAAAAAGCTCCAAATTAATATTATCTACTTATTTCCATCCTTAATGACCAAATTACATTATTAACACTCACTAATCTCCTTAATTGGGTTATTTGTGCAAACACCCCTCCATTATCATAAATGGGGGAAAAAGGTGATTTTAAACATTTAACTGTGCTCAAATTGCACCAGGGTCCAAAAAGAATATAAAACAAGGGAAATTTATGAAAATGGTCCAAATGGATTAGAAAGCAAAGAAAAGCTCAAAAGTGGGTAAATTGCAGGGAAGACCCTGAATTTCAGTATGTTACATCATGTTTTTACCAAGTCCCTATTCACCTAGATGATCAAGAGAAAACAACATTCAGGTGCATCTATGGCACATATTCGTTTAGAAGAATGTTGTCTGGACTGTGCAATGCACCTAGAACGTTCCAACATTCCATGATCTCAAAGTTCTCAGATTATCTAGAGGACATCGTAGAGGTCTTTATGGACGATTTCTTAGTTTATGGTACAAATTTCGACAAATGTATGAGAAATTTATCCCTTGTCCTAAAAAGATGTGAGGAGAAACATCTGGTTCTAAATTGGGTGAAGTGCCACTTCAGGGTGCAGAAAGGAATAGTCCTGGGACATAAAATTTCTAAAAATGGGATCCAAGTAGACATGAGTAAAATAGAAGCCATATCAAAATTGCCACCACCAAGGTCTGAAATAGGAGTGAGAAGTTTTCTTGGTCACACCGGATACTACAGGAGGTTTATAAAATACTTCTCAAAGATTTTGAAGCCTTTGTCCAAACTTTTACTCAATGATGTTGAATTCAATTTTGATAATGAATGTTTGGAGGCTTTCAATACCCTGAAGAAAGCATTAACAACTACACTAATCCTACAAGCTCCTTATTGGGAGTTGTCATTTGAGATAATGTGAGACGCTAGTGACTATGCAATAGGGGTTGTCCTAGGTCAATAGAAAGAAAAGAAGCACCATGTAATCTGGTATGCCAGTCGCACCTTAGATGAGGCATAGGTGAATTATACCACAACTTAGAAGGAGATGTTAGAAATAGTTTTTTATTTTGACAAGTTCAGGTTGTACCTAATAGGGTCAAAGGTAAAGGTATATATAGACCATGGAGCAATTAAATACCTGATGGAAAAAAAGGATACCAAACCACAACTTTTGCGGTGGGCTCTACTATTGTAGGAATTTGATCATGAAATCATTGATAAGAAAGGAAAAGAAAATGTGGCCACAGACTGCTTGTCTAGAATAGTTTTTGATGAAGAAAATAAGGTACCCATGAATGACAATTATTCTGATGAAGCCCTATTGATGGATCAGTCTGATGAGCTGAGATTGCCTTGGTTCACTGATATTTGTAACTATTTATCCTTTGGCCAATTGCCACTAGAGATTACATACAACCAGAATAAGAAACTATTTTCAGACATCAAGAACTACTGCTGGGATGACCCCTTACTGTTCAAGAGGTTTGCTGACAATCTATATCGAAGGTGCATACCAGAGGTTGAGGTTCCTTTGATTCTGAAGGAGTGTCACTCTTCACCATATGGTGGGCACCACAGTGGAGAAAGAACCAATACAAAAGTACTACAATCTGGGTTTTATTGGCCCACACTCTTCAAAGATGCAACATCTTTTATTAAGACATCTAAAGAATGCTAGCTCATTGGGAATATAACCAAGAGGAATGAGATTCCCATAGCAGATTGGGTATAAGTTGAAATCTTTGATGTATGGGTAATTGACTACATGGGGCCTTTCTCGTTGTTAAAGGAAAACCAATACATTCTTGTTGTTGTTGAATATGCTTCAAAATGGGTCGAGGCAGTGGCCACCCAAACTTGTGAATCCAGGGCAGTAATTAAGTTATTTGAAAAGTCTATATTCCCACACTTTGGGGTGCCACGCACAATCATCAGCAACAGGGGATCACACTTTGGAGAAAGACAATCTGAAGCTTTGTTGAAAAATATGGAGTGAAACAAAAAGTGGCCACACCATACCATCCCCAAAAGATTAGGACAAGTAGAAGTATCGAATAGACAAATCAAGCACATTTTGGAGAAGACAGTGAGTCGGACGAGAAAGGACTGGGCAATGAAGCTAGACGATGCTCTATGTGCTTATCAAACTGCATACAAGACACCTATAGGGACCACACCTTATAGGCTCATCTATGGGAAGTATTTTCACTTACCACTTGAGCTTGAACACAAAGACGTATGGGCCATCAAATTCTTAAATATGGACCTTAACAAGGAAGGTCAGAAAAGATTTCTATAGCTTCAGGAGCTCAAGGAACTAAGATTGCATGCCTATGAGGATGTGAGAATTTATAAACAAAGGACTAAAGTCTGTCATGATGCCCACTTGAAAAACAAGGATGTTCATGAAGGGGATAAGTCCTCCTATTTAACTCGAGCATCAGACTGTTCCCTAGAAAAATAAGAATGAGGTGGTCAGGCCCTTTCTTAGTAGTGAAGATTTACCCAACAGGAATGATGGAAATTTTAGGGGAAAAGATGGGATTTTTAAGGTTAAAGTACATAGGGTAAAAATATTCTATGAAGATGAAGCCTTTGTAAGAAGGTTAGAAATTAGTTTGGAGGAACCCAACCAGCTAGGAAATGAAGAGAATTTGGAGACACCACAGTCAGCTGAGGAATTCAAGAAGTGAATGATTAGAAAGTTGAGCTAGAGACTCTAAACAAGTCCTTCTTGGGTGGCAACCCAAGCTTTTTCTGATTTCCTGAACTCATGTTCTTCCTTTGTTTTGAACTCTTGTTTTCCCTGATGGTTACACTATGATTTATGTGTGGGTTCATATTTGAGAATAGTATGGAATGCGATGGTGATGCTTTACATTATGCATCCATGATCCAATAGGGATGTCGCGAGTTAGGGTTTGGGTATGAGTGGTGATTAGTAACATTGATATAATTTATCAATTAGATAAAGATGATTATTCATCTTTAACATTCTTATATGATGGAATGATGGTGGAATAACCTCCTTTACATGATCATAACCTTAATGTGTTAATTGGTGGTTATCATAGCCACATGGTTGATACTTTCTTATGATGAACATGTGCATTGTGAAAATGATGAGTGTTAATCATATCTAGATTCCTTGCATGTTGATGTAATAAAGGAATGTTCATAATGTTAATATCATTTATCAATTAGATAAATATGAGTATTCATCTTTAACATTCTTATATGATGGAATGATGGTGGAATAACCTCCTTAACATGATCATAACCTTAATGTGTTAATTAGTGGTTTTCATAGCCACATGGTTGATACTTTCTTATGTTGAACATGTGCATTGTGAAAATGATGAGTGTTAATCACATCTAGTTTCCTTGCATGTTGATGTAATAAAGGAATGTTATTAATGTTAATATAAACCTCCTATGATTGTTTATGAATATCTCTTAGATCATTAATGCAAGATTGTGTTGATCTGGTGTATTATATGTAAGTGATGTTGTTGAGCCTTGTTATAAGGCATGGAAAGATAATGATGATCTTGCACAGAATAGTATGGTGGTCTTAATGACCTTTGGGCATGGTTGAGCCCTAAATGAGGTGTAATCCTCTTATGTTGATAAGGGTTGATACCCTGTGATATTGTGAAAAGGATATATATCTTGTGATAATATGATGACTAGGGTAGTCTCATGAATGGCAAGTGAATAGTACCATGTGTTGATGAGATGAGAAATTATGTTTCATATGTTTTATATCTTTACAAGTTTGGATATTTATGTGCTTGCTAGAAGTGAATTAGGGTTTGTATGTCCACTTGTTTGATGCATCCTTAATTCACCCAAGTGGCACAACTAATCAAGTGCAACTCTAATCATGTAGTGCCATGTGTTGTAGAACCATCTTCAGTGTCAGAACTTGTTGGATAGTGAAACGAGTATTCCTAAGGGAAACTCGGAGCACATACTGTTGAGTATGTGGGGGTGGTAGGTTGAGGATATATCCTTGTCATCCACAATGCAGATTGTGGAGGTTGGCTATGGTCATGCCTCATACATCTGATGTGATTGAGAATGGATACGGTTGTGTCTCAGTGATTATAACATAATGTGATTAGAGGACAACGGTGGTTGTACCTCAATGATTGGGTTTGAATACCCTGGTTTCTAGTGTCTTGACCTATACCAAGGTCAGACTAGTGGTTATCTGCTTGACTATATGTCATTGTGGTGGTAGCTTTGACTGATATGGCACTGCCTTTTTACTCGTACTGACCGAGGGGAAGAGATCATAGGATACCGACACTCCTAGATCTTGTACGGAACCGAATAGCCCTTTGCAGGGGTTGGTTGGACTTTGAATGATATGGTTCAAATTCCCCAGGGCATAATAAAAGATGTAGTATAGCCGTATAGCAATACTGTTGAGGGTTATACATGATGATTCACATTGGATGATAACCTTTGTTTGTTCACTTTACATAAAGATGATGCTTAGTGCAATTAAGAGATAGTAGATATACTTATGTTGTGTATATGCTTAAGATTGTAGATGCACACATACAGTAGCCATGATTATGTTGACAACTATACAACTACTATTGATTATAATCAGGGAGCGTAGGGGGCTTTGCTGAGTGCCGGCCCTAGGGAAACCTCTTTTATGCCTCGTCGGCTTGGGGGAGGGGTGCATGTCGCCTCTCGGCGCCGGCCTTCTCCCCTGGCCCTCTCACCCGAGTTGGTGTTTCTCACGGGGTGGTACACTTTGAATCCGTTCTTTTCTGCTTATCGGCGTTGTGGCTGGTCTACTCGACCAATTCCTCATTTTGTGGGGCTGGTGTGGTGGAGGCGGCTACTTCCATCGGCGTGGTCTTGTCGGTGCTTCATCTTTGGACGAATCTAGCTTGTCTCTTCCTTTTGGGTTCCTTCGGCTCTGGTTTTCCTTCTTCCTTTCTTTTCATCTTGTTGTTTCTTTTTTGTGTCGTTCGTAGGTCTAGGTTGTTGGGGTCTTCCTTTTTTTGTGTCTTGTCAGTGTTTGTTCTGTCATCTAAGGTTTGGTGGGTGTGCCCTCGGTTTCTCTGTTGGCTTTCTGGGTTAGGGGATTATCAGGGGTCTTGGGTTTGGAGGCATTGCTTTTGTTCCTCTCTCAATTGCAATCGAGTGAGGATTCTTGGTGAGTGGTGGTGGGGTTATGTTGTGTTTTCTATCCCCCATCCTTGTTCTTCCTCCGGCCTTTTCTGCTCCTTTGCTTGTCCTTGAAAGGGATCCATAGTGGCTTTTTCTGTCGGTGCCGTAGTGCGGCCTGTTATCTATTATCTTTCTCTCTGTTTGTAGTTTTCTTTAGTGAGTTATAGGTTTTATGTTGTCGTGTGGTTTGTGTCCTCCTTTCATGTTAGGTCTTTTTTGTTTCTTTATTATATGGCAACAAGTGTGAAGGTGATGTCTTCTTCGGTCACTGGTTTGGAGCATATACTTTATATCAGATATAATCTCAAGTTGAAGGAATCTCTCATAAAAAGCTGTTTTGGTCAGCGATATAGAAGAGAGATCAATACATCATTGTACTTATCACGTTCCGATATGAGTTTTTGGTTATTGTATCTGCTCTTTACCTTTTTATGTTCGGTTGGTGTATCTTCATTTACATGTAGATGTCGTATGGCTTTAATGTAATGAATGTGGTGTCTTTCAAAAAAAAACTATTGATTATAATGATGATGCTAGCTATCTCATGTTGTTAGTTATGTTTAGCATGCTAGACATGTCTTTGTAATTAGAGATGCATATACTAGTGATCATTCTTATCCATATAGTTTTTCTTATGTTGTTATCTCTTTTTATGATGTTGATATGTTCAACCTATTAGACATGCTAATGTTCTTATCTATGCTTATGTGGCTAGACTTGTTCATAATGATAGAGATTTTATGTTACCAAACTTGCTCATGATGCTAGATATGCATATGCTACTGAATTGCTTATATTTTCAACAAGATAAAGGATGATAATCTGACTAATGATGATAGTATTATCTACTCCTTTATGTATTTTGTTAATCATTAGTGTTATTGAGATTATTTGTTATATCTGATTAAACTGCTTAACTGTTTAATTACTTAAAAATGTTGTAATCAATAAGCGTTGTTGGAGGTTATATCTCTTATGGGGACATGGGTCTCACCCTTGTGGTTCACCACATTTTTTTAGTAATCAGAAGTGATGAAAACAAACATGTGGCAGCGAAGAGGAGCTATAGTAATGAATCTTTGATAAAGTTGATTAGATTTCTAGTTTGTCCTAGATTCGTCCCTATACTCTCAAGTCTGGACAGGAAAAGTTTGTATATAGTGTTTCAATCGAATCGGAATTTGGTTAACATGTTAATGCTTGTTCATGTGACATATACAAATATTGTTCTCCTGTGTATATATGTTGTGGCTAAGGTGATAGACCAATTTGTATCCAATTCTTGGCATAGTATGGATACAAGAAAGATGTTGGGCTCTTATGCAAATGTTTTTTAGCGGGTGTTGATGTCGAAATCGGTTTTAATTTACCCATATTTTTGGGTATGTGATTAATTAGTGATTGATTGTGTTTTATGTTTTGAGTAATCTCATTTAGTGTAACGGGTTCTCATAGGTTGGTATCAGAGCTTTAGGTTCACTGAGTCTATAGGGACACTAGGACATAATACTAGGATGACGTCTATGTTAAGAATATGACACAAAAGTATGGTGCATACTGCCTCATCTCAGTATTTGGGTGTCCTGGCCAGGTATTCAACTATTGAAGAAAAGGTAAGTATGGAAATCTTAGATTGTTATCTTTCTGATTACTCTGATCAAGTAGTCATTTTGAGACAATCTAAAGAGGATAATGAATAAGAAATCATGGTGTGAATATCTCAATCCTACCTTAAAGAAGATGAAAATTGCATCATTATCTATCAAAACTTTAATGTTTGGTAAATATAAGAGAAAGATACAACACCATGGTACCTAAATCTGAATACAAATAAGAAAAAGAGTTCTTGATGATGTTATTCAAGAAGATAATAAATTAAAAGACAAATAAGTCTATGCTTATAAAGTGAATAAAGGCTTGAAATCCACATAAGATGGAGAGAATTTCTATAACAAGTACAAAATGAGAAGATGAATGGGAACAATCACAAAGGAATAAGGTGGAACGTGAGTTAATCTCAGACCAACCTAAGTGTGTAAGAAAGGGTTAATGTAAAATCAGCATGGCATGTGAAATAAAATAAGGGAAGTGATCCATGTTTAATGAAGAAAATGAAGAATATGATGATTTACCTGTTGATAAGTGGTTCAAAAACATAATAAAATAAGAGAACATACCAAGTGTGATAAATAGTCATCAAGGAAGCAGTAATGAGATATGTTAATCATGATGATTCCTATGCTAATGGCAAGGAACCTGAAATGAAAAAGGTAAAATGATACATAAGAAGTTGTAACTTGCATAATGAAAATAATATTGGTTCCTTTTTGCTAGTGACCTTGAACAATGTTTCTATGATGTGGGAAGTGTGTTTCCCTTTGTGTCTTTTCTTTCCAGGGCACAACTTTCAAGTGGATCATTGCCACTTGGTATGTGTGGATTCATTGTAAACATGAGGGTGGATAGCATATTATAGAATAAGGTTGTTTGGACTATGGTTCCACGATCATAAAGTTTGTGATGATTTTGCTTTTGAGTCTTCCAATAATTATGAAGACTCCTCTTATATGTTTTGATATTTGTTATGTTGGTAAAAGTAGATGATATAAGGATGTGAGTTGCTTATAGCACCTGAGGTGGATACCAAGGTAATGAATCCTAGTATGCAAGATGTATTAATAATATGATAAATATGTGAATGTTGGAGATGTTTATTAAATGAACATTCCAAGTATTCCTCTTCCATAGAGAGAGAGGGAGAGAGAATTGATGATGACCCTCTAAATGTTATTTGGAAGGAAAAACAAAAGTGATTCTATAATGTTGTGTATGGTTCAGTGATAGCTAGGCAAGACCACTATCAAGGGTACATGGTTTGTTGGTTAATAGATATGTAATACCATGTTCCTTTAAGATAAACTTATGATCAAATATCAATGCATAAGATTTAGATTGGATAGCATAATTCACATGAAAATGATGAGTTTAGAGTTATGTCCTATAGACTAACCAATGTACAAATAGAATTTATGAATATGAGGAACAGAGTGTTCCAGACATGTCATACAAGTTATATCAAGCTTTGAATGATGACATGTCAAACTATTTCAAATATGGTAAAAAATATGATCAATATTTCTTCAAAAACCTTAGGGTTTCCGAAGCAGCAATAGCTATGAGACAAGTTGAACAAGAGTGAGATGGGGTTGATTAAATTTCTTTATGGGATCATGATATGTCTTCTAAGTAGGTTTGTAAATCCTAGTAAGGTGAAGATAGTGTTGTTGTTTCACCCCTAACAAGGTTGACTATGAATGATGTTTCCTTGTATGGAATGACAGGTGCCAGCGTTAGTATTTCTTTTGATGCTGAAAAAGAACTTACAAGTGTTCCATCATCAATGTATATATAAAAAAAGATGGATACATCGCCTTTTTTTATGTTTCAAGGAATGGTATGGGACACATGCCATGATTGGTAAAAATCTAGCAAGTATGACTTTTGAGTAATGTGTTAATACAATAGATATAAATTTAGAAGGATAGCTAGAATTTAAAGTTGAACATTACTACTAGAGTTGTATAGATGACACAACAAGTTTCTACATTCCATATTGAGAATAAATTCTTAGGTGGGGGTTTTTGTGCCGACCCAAGAGGATATATGTATGAATGATGTGACATCACCATTATATGCAAGTAACCATGCGAAGGTAATACGATAAGGTTCAAAAGAAGTACCCATCTTTGTTTACCTTAGATTTCGGGGGCGAAATCCCTGTTAGGGGTTTATAGTTGTAAGGCCCTTAAACTTGCTTAGTAAGTTGAACAAGCTTAATTATCATAATTGAATTCTTTTAACCCTAATATAACCTTTTGATATGTTTTGAAATCATAAGGCAAGCTTAAGTTTCAAATTGGTCCAATTTGGACACTGTTTGAGCACATTTTTGACTTTTCTACAATTTACCCAATTGAGGGGTTTTCTTTCCCATTCATCACTTGCATTATGTTCCTTGGATATTCTATCATCATTATTGAGCTTTTTGAGACATGGGGTGCCTATTTAAATGTTGGTTTGAAGGTGTTTTCATCAAGGGTATTTTGTGGTTTACCCCTTCATGGATGAGCTGCATTTAGTAGCTATCAACTAAGGAATTATGTGATTGGATTAGAAATTAGACAAAGGAAAGCTAAGCAAGTCTATAAAGATGATGGGGGAGTTTCTTATGTTTGTGCTTGTATATTATTAATAATTTAAAGCCATTCACACTTGGATAGATACTAGGACTTCAACTTTTTATTTTTGCTTTATCTTAAAGTTCATATACTTATCCCCAAGCACCAAAACGAGACATTTCCTCTCCACCACTTCCCTCCTTCTCCCAAAATCGTTCTTCCTCTGTTTAGCTGTGAATTTTGGTGCTCAAGGAAGAAGAAAGTGGGAATCTTCTTGGAAAAAATTCTAGGGTTGCAAGTATTTTCCTTTTTGGGTCTAAACAGCTACTTCCTAGTGATCATGACCTAAAAGTATAAGTTTTACCTTCTTTCCTCCTTCAATTTCTTTGTTATCCTTCCTCCTAGCTTTCTCCAGGTCAGAACCTTGTTGTTACATGGTAGAAATTTCTCTAAAGCTCTAAGACCCTACCTTTCTTGCTCCTTATGCTTATGGTTTGCTCATTTGATGAAGAAAGGTGCTAGATGGACGAATTCGTAGCTTACTCTTGGATTTTCTACCCTACCTGCTCGAGATTTCTTCTGTGTGGGGTTTTATTTTCTCATTAGAGGCAAGTTTAATAACTTTCTCCACATTTATTTCTTACCATGATCTTTATAGATCATGTTCTTGCTTGAAAATGATGATCCATGCACTAAGAAGCTATGCTTGACTTGGATTTCGATGTTTATAATGTTCCCTATTTTGATTTCAGTTATATATGAACCAGTGATCATTTGTATGTTATTCCTAAGGTACAATATGACTTGTATCAGGTTTTTTTGACAACCTATGGTGCTAAGCCCCTATCAACCTATGGTCAATTTTAGGGTTTTAAGATGATTTCTTCTATAAACCATGACCCGATGATGGTACCATTGCAACAACCCTATGGTGTTGTATTCATAATAACTGATGGTTGTGATCAAGGGTGTCAAATGATGGTGACAACCTATGCTTACCCCCTTAGGTCAGGTTTTGGATCAATTAGAAGTTTAATGATCAACCATTAAGTACCCTACTGATGTTATCAATCAATGTTGACATTAGCTTAATATTTGATGTTGATTAATGAATTAGTGTTGATCTAACAACCTATGGTGACTTAACGGTCACTAATGATGGTGGATCAGGTCTCCACAACCTATGGTGAGTCAAGCATTGTAGTTGTAGCATCAATTAAGCCTTAGGCCAATGGTGTCTTGGGTCACTTGATGCAATGGTCAGACCTATAATGCAATTGATGGTTTTAATATGTGAACTTGACCCAATGGTCGAGATCTACTGTTTATTCCTCCATTAAGGTGGAATGATGGCTAATTTAATATGTTGGTCCTAATAATGTGATTTAGATGGTTTCCTTTAGATGATCAACTTAAGGATCTTAATTGTTGACAAAGGATGGCTTGTTTTTACTGAATAGTCGATTGTGGGTTTTACCCTACTCTTAATGGAACTTTGTGTATCGATTATCAAGGGATGTCTAGGGTTAGATAAGGACTCTTTCTAGAGCACAAATCAAGGATTCCATATGTGGTTTATTCAAGGTGTTTACTTATGTTAACAACCAATAGTCTTACCTTTTAAACATCCAATGGTTCTAGGTGACATTGTGGTATGGCGATATGGGTTGAATGATGATGGAACAAATGGAGGGCTACCCTTAATAAGTTAGTCTTACCTATTCACTCATATGAATAGAAGGGATGATAACCATATTGTGTTGATATGTAACCCTAATTAGGTATAGCTTGTTATACCTAGCATTAATATAACTAAATGATGGTAATTGGGTATGAATAGTCCTTAAATGACTAATACAATCATGGAGTACTCTATTATTGTTGAAACCCTAGTATGTTGTAACCTGATGGTTACAAGTTGATTTATGTGTGGGTTCATACTTAAGAATAGTATGGAATATGATGGTGATGTTTCACCGTATGCATCCATGATCCAATGGGGATGCCATGAGTTAAGGTTTGGGTATGAGTGTTGATTAGTATCATTGATATAATTTATCATGTTGAACCTAACTCTAATGCAATTAGAAAAAGATGCGTATTCATGTTTAACATTCTTATATGATGGAATGATGGTGGAATAACCTCCTTAAGATGATCATAACCTTAATGTGTTAATTGGTGGTTATCATAGCCACATGGTTGATACTTCTTTATGTAGAACATGTGCATTGTGAATATGATGAGCGTTAATCATATCCATATTCCTTGCATGTTGATGTAATAAAGGAATGTTCTTAATGCTAATATAACCCTTCTATGATTGTTTATGAATATATTCTAGCGCATTAATTCAAGATTGTGCTGATCTGGTGTATTATATGTAAGTGATGTTGTTGAACCTTGTTATAAGGAATGAAAAGATAATGATGATCTTGCACAGAATAGTGTGATGGTTTTAATGACCTTTGGGCATGGTTGAGCCCTGAATGAGGTGTAATTCTCTTATGTTGACAAGGGTTGATACCCTGTCATATTGTGAAAAGGATTTATATCTTGTGATAATATGATGACTAGTGTAGTCTCATGAATGGCAAGTGAATAGTACCATGTGATGATGAGATGAGAAATTATGTTTCATACGTTTTATATCTTTTCAAGTTTTGATATTTATATGCTTGGTAGAAGTGAATTAGGGTTTGTATGTTCACTTGTTTGAGGCAGCCTTAATTCACCCAAGTGGCAAAACTAATCAAGTGCAACTCTAATCATGTAGTGCCCTATGTCGTAGAACCATCTTCAGTGTCAGAACTTGCTGGATGGTGAAACAAGTATTCCTAAGGGAAATTCGGAGTGCATACTATTGAGTATGTGGGGGTGATAGGTTAAGGATATGTCCTTGTCATTCATAATGTAGATTGTGGAGGTTTCTATGGTCATGCCACATACATCTGATGTGATTGAGTACGGTTGCGGCCGTGTCTCAGTGATTGTAACATGATGTGATTAGAGGAAAACTGTGGTTGTACCTCAGTGATTGGGTTTGAATACCCTGGTTTCTAGTGTTGTGACCTATACCAAGGACAGACTAGTGGTTATCAGCTTGACTATATTTCACTGTGGTGGCAGCTTTGACTGATATGTCACTACCTTTTTACTTGTACTGACTGAGGGGAAGAGATCTTAGGATACCGGCACTCCTAGATCTTGTACAGAACCGAATAGCCCTTCGTAGGGGTCAGTTGGACTTTGAATGGTATGATTCAAATTCCCCAGGGCATAATAAAAGATGTAATACAACCGTATAACATATTTGTTTAGGGTTATACACGATGCTTCACATTGGATGATAACCCTTGTTTGTTCTCTTTACATAAAGATGATGCTTAGTAAAATTAAGAGATAGTAGATATACTTATGTTGTGGATATGCTTAAGATTGTAGATAAGTACATACAGTAGCCATGATTATGTTGAAAACTATACTGCTACTACTGATTATAATCATGATGCTAGCTATCTTATGTTGTTAGTTATGTTTAGCATGCTAGCCATGTCTTTGTAACTATAGATGCATATACTGCTGATCATGCTTATCCAGATAGTTTTGCTTATGTTGTTAGCTCTTTTTATGATGTTGATATGTTCAACCTATTAGACATGCTAATGTTGTTATCTATGCTTATGTGGCTAGACTTGTTCATAATGATAGAGATTCTATGTTACCAGACTTGCTCATGATGTTAGATATGCATATGCTACTGAATTGCTTATATTGTCAACAAGATAAAGGATGATAGTCTGGCTAATGATGATAGTTATTATCTACTCCTTTATGTATTTTGTTAATCATCAATTTTGTTGAGCTTATTTGTTATATCTGATTAAACTGCTTAACTATTTAATTACATAAAAATGTTGTAATCAATAAACGTTGTTGGTGGTTATATCTTTTGCTGGGACATGGGTCTCACCCTTGTGGCTCGCCACATTTTTTTTAGTTATCGGAAGTGAAGAAAAAAACATGTGGCAGCAAAGAGGAGATGCAATAATGAATCTTTGATAAAGTTGATTAAAATTCTAGTTTGTCCTAGAATCATCCTTGTACTCTCAGTTCTGGGTAGGAAAAGTTTGTATATGGTGTTTCAAACGAATCAGAATTTTGTTAACATGTTAATGCTTATTTGTGTGACATATACAAATATTTTTCTCCTGTGTATATGTGTTGTGGCAAAGGTGATAGAATAATTTATATCCAATTCTTGGCATAGTATGGATACAAGAAAGATGTTTGGCTCTTATCCAAATGTTTTTGAGCGGGTGTTGATGTTGAAATCAATTTTAATTTACCCATATTTTTGGGTATGTGATTAATTTGTGATTGATTGTGTTTTATGTTTTGAGTAATCTCGTTTAGAGTAATGGGTTCTAGCACTAAAAGAGAATGCAAGGAGGTCAGCCACTACTACATGATACACTTAATGCTGAGATGATAGAGAAGGATAATGAGCTAAAAAGGATGCTAGAGGACTTAAAGAAGACTGAAGAAATTTTTTACTAGCAGAGAAGCAAGGAGAGATGGATGGAAGATGGAGATAGAAATACCTAGGTTTACCACTCAGTAGTTAGGAGAAGAGAGGAAGATAACATCATCTCAGAACTCATTGCTAATGATGGAAATGTTGTCAACAAATAGGAGGATCTGGAAGAGCATGCCATATAGTTTTTCACTTCTCTCTACAATAAGGAATATCATGAGGATATTGAGTATGAGGAGATGGAATGGAAGTTCAAGTTGACTAGCACCCACAACAACATACTCACTAGAGATACAAATGAGCAGGAGGTTAAAGAAGCGTTGTGCAGTATTAGCAGTAATAAGTCCCAGGTTCAGACAAATTCAATGCTTATTTCTATAAGAAGACATGGGAGATCATCAAGGAGGACTTAATTTCTTATGTGAGGTGGTTCTTAGAAGGATGTAACATGGTAAGGCAAGTCATTCATTCCTTCCTGGTACTCATTCTCAAGAAGAAGGTGACAACATCCCTTGCTGATTTTAGACCTGTCGTATGTTGTTCGGTACAATACAAAATGATAACAAAGATTTTGGCTTCTAGACTAAAGATAGTACTTCCCTGCCTCAGCTTCGGCAATCAGGGGGCGTTTGTTGTAGGAAGGAGCATTAGTGACTATGCATTACTCGCTGGGAAGTTTATGTAAGACTACAATATGATGAGGGGGAGTAGGAAGGCTTGTCTAAAGCTTGATGTATCTAAAGCCTATGATAGTGTCAGATGGGAAAAACTTTGGTGGATCATGAAGCAGATGGGATTTAGCAAGTAGTGGATTGGCTGGATGAAACAATGTATGAGCACTACTAACTTCTCTATCCTTGTTAATGGCACCTCTACATGAACTTTTAAAGAAAAGAATGGATTGTGATAGGGAGACCCACTTTCACCACTTCTCTTTGTGATTGTCATGGAGTACTTTACTTAGAGGATGCAAAAGGATAAAAGGATGAAAGAAACTAAACCATATAATTTACATGGCACCAAGGTGATGACACATTTGGTATTTGCAGATGATGTTCTTGTTTTTGTAGAAGCCAAGCAAAACACATTGGAGAATTTACAGGTGTTGCTTAGGGAGTTTGGGGAACAAATGGGGCTACGAGTTAATGCAAATAAAACTCAGCTCCATCTTTCAAAGAACTTCTATAGAATGGAAGACCAGATAAAGGAGGTGATTGGGGTGGACTTGGGTGTGTTTCCTACAAAATACCTTGAATTTCCACTAGCAGGAGGCAACCTACAGGTAAAGGACTTTGTTGATTGCATGATCAGGCTCTCAGAGATGATCAATAGGAGGCCCACACAAAAGTCTTCCATGGCTGGAAGATCTACTCTACTGAAGTCGGCGGTTGAGGGACTACTTATATTTTGTGTCCAATAAGGAGAGATTCCCCGATTCAGTACTTGACAGGATGGAAATGTTGATGGCAAACTTCTGATGGGTGAGCACATACCACTCGATGAGATATGCACATATGGCACTCTCAAAAGATGAAGGGGTACTTGACTTGAAAACTGCAAGAAATATTGCAAAATGGGGGACTATGAGAAGAATCATAATATTCCAGGAGGGCTCTTCCATTTGGGGAAAGTGGATGAGAGAAAGGTATCTGAGGGGGCTGGATTTTAAACCAAACACAAGAGAGGGATATTCACGCACAATTAATGTGATGATAGAGATGTGGTAGTAGATTAAGCATCTATTTGACCCCTATGACGAGGGTGGATGGAGACTCAAAGAGACAAAGACCAACCTTTGGGAAGTAACGAGATCTAGAGCGCCAAAAGATGGACATATGGAGCAGATATGGGCTAGAATCCATGTTCTAAAATAGAGAATGTGTGTATATAAAATTCTACACAATGCTTTAGCCACTCTATATAAGATACATGGGTGGAATGAAAATGTTGCTACGGTATGCTTGCTATGCAAGTAGGAGGAGGAGTCTCATACTCACCTAGTGGGATACTGTAATTATACAAGTGAGGTATGGAAGATTATATGTGATGATTTCAGATTGCATATCCAGTTGAAAGAGGAGCCACACAGAATGTTAACAAGTTGTGGGAGAAGTGATAAAAGGAGAATCCTATTTGCTTCACTTTACTATCATATTTGGGAGGAAAGAAATGCACAGAAGCATGGAGGGCCAGCTGCTAATCCAACCACTATTGTTGTAAAAATTTGTAAATGCGTTAGACGTAAGTTGTACTATAGATAGATGTGAGATATTTGTATCTTGTTTTTGTTGATGTATGGCATGGGGCCGTATGTAACTGTTGACCTCCTATAATTCTAGGAGGAAGTCAGAATATATATTTACATGATTCCAATATATATTTATATACATATATATATATATATATATATATATATACACATATATATACATATATATACATATATATATATATAGATACATATATATATATACACATACATACATATATATACATATATATATATACAGCCATATATATACATATATATATGTATATGTATATATATGTATATATATGTATATGTATCTCTCTCTCTCTCTATATATATATATATATATATATATATCTGGCAACAATCCAGTGAGAAACATATCTAGTGAGAGCATGAGAGGCATTTGAATAACTCTCCACATAGATTAATTTTTCATAATACAACCATACAGATTACAAGTATACCTTAATATCTACCTTCCTATAAAATTTTATCACCATCCAATTTGTAGATCATTCACAACAACCAATTATTTTTTGACGCTCTATATTGAATTTTAGGCTGATCGTTGGATGTAAAACGTGTATATTGTACTTATGGACATGTAAACAATGTTTGACTGCAATGCTTTTTTTACAAAAAGGTAAATGAAATGATGTTTTTTCCATCTATATGGTTGGATTTGTTTTCACTATTTTGTAGTTATTCAAATGCCTCCCATGCTCTCACCATGGATGTTTCTCACTAGATCGCTATCCTCTCTCTCTCTCTCTCTATATATATATATATATATATATATATATATATGTTCCAAATACACTCGAGTGTATTCTAGCCTGATATATATATATATATACACACCTATATATATTATATAGATATATATGTATATATATAGGTATATTTATAGGTATATATACATATATATATATATATATATATATACATATATACATATATACATAAATATATACATACATATATATATATACATATATATATAAATACATATATATGTATACATACATATATATATATATATATATATATATATATATATATATATATATATATATATATATATATATATATATATATATATATGCCGGCAAGGGAATAGCCCGGTTGGCGAATCCCGCTGGTCTCCAATGAAGGGACCCGGGTTTGAAACCACACGGAGAAGCATCTCTTGATTTATCACCCTCCCGGGCGTCCGGCCTCCGCCACGGGTTATGGGAGAGGGGGAGAGAAATCTTTCTCTCTTAATCCCATATATATATATATATAATTTATCTTTTTATTATATAACTTAAAACTCTGTGATATGTGCCGAATTGATGAATATATATGTAAATTTCAGGAATATTTTTATAAAATATATGATAGAACAGATAAAGAAAATGTTACCAGTAAAATTTTATTAAACTTATTTTATACCAAGGTACCCGACCCATGGGGATTTAAAGCGATGCAATTATATCCTCAATATATCGGACAAAGAGAAGATACATTAGGAGGACGAATAGAATTTCTAAGAATGAAATTGGAAGAATGGTGTGCAGAAGCCACAATAAGTAGAAAAACAAATAAAGTAGTAAAACAAGGACTTTGTTGTTCCCAATTAACTCATCCAATAACCATAGGATGCGAACCAATGAGGTACAATAGAAGAAACTAATATAAATTCAAGAAAAGGAAAAGGTTTGGATTTAAACCTAAACCGAAACAAAAATATTACAGAAGAAAGAAAAATTATAATAAAAAGAAACCAAAAGAATGTAAATGCTTTATATGTCAGGAAATAGGACATTATGCTAATGAATGTCCAAAAAGAGGATCTAAGAAGATTAATCAAAAGAAATTCGAGGAAATTATAGAAGAAGAACTTTCTGAGATAGAAAATATTCAAGAATTTGTCCAAATAACTAATGATGAAAAATCCGATGGATCAATCTATTATTTCTCAGACACATAATCAGACTGAAGAAGAAATAATAGAAGAATATCAGGAAGAAGCAGGAAACTTCTTGCAAGAAGTATTAATAGATAAAAAATTATTTAATAGAATAAGAAATACTGAATTAAGATTAGAAAATTCTGATGGATTTAGAACATCAATTTTTGAGAAAATTACCCAAAGAAAACATATTTTTTATTTCAGAATAACTAATAGAGAAATGCCTATGCAAATAGAATATACTAGAAATAGAATAAATATACCTTTACTTAGAAAAGAAGATTTAATGAGGAAAATGGAAAAAATAAAAGATATATCTAAAATAGGATGGATTCACATAGGAGCTATTCGAATGATGATTAAAGCAACTTTTAGAGAAGGAATAGATTCACCTATAAATATTGTATTAATGGATAATAGGATTAATGATAGAAGAGATGCTACGTTAGGAATATTATAGGAAAATCTTAGTCATCAGAAACTAATCTTTAATATTTATCCAAAGATAAGTGTAAATATTAGAGATAATAATATAAACAGAACCTTAAGTTTAATACAAGATTTTCAAAGAACAAAATTCATGAAAAAAGGATTCATTCCTTACTCGATAACGTATATAATAAGCTATGCTCTTAGTAATACACATCATTCTGAAAAATTTGACGATAAAGATATTATAATGCTTCCTAATATATTTAAAGATATAGGAAAAATTACTAAGACAAATATAATATCAGAAATAGAAATACCAGAAAACATAAACATAGATGTTTCCGAAAAACCCCTAGTAACAGATAATAAAATCCCAAGGAGATTACGATATGAGGGAAATCAATTACAATTAACAAATGGAGATAGAATAGAAGAAGCTAGAGCAAGCATGGATAGATATAATGGAAGATTACGACCAATATTAAGAAATTTTCCAAGAACGACAAGTTTAAGAATTTTAGCAGACAATAGAAATGCTAGAAATTATAAATTATATGGAAAATATTTTAATAGAAAAGAATGGAACATGACTACAATATTAATAGATTCAGGAGCTGGAGCTTCATTTATCCAACAAGGAATGATACCTTATATAGAAAAAATACCTATAGGATCACCCTATGCATATACGAATTTTGATGGACAAGAATATGAAATTACACATCAAGCCATAGTTCCAATTGAAATACAAAATATAAAAATTGACATAACACTTTATGTACAATCAGATTGTAGGAATGACGACATAGAAATTATATTAGGAATGAGCGCATTACAACAAATGGAACCATTCTCCTTACAAAGAGAAGGATTATATTTTACATATAATAATCAAGAATATTTTTGGAAAAAAGACAATGACTAGTATATATAGTGCCTACATAGTAGCAGGAATTATATATGAGGAATATAAAACAGAATATTTTCATGCATTCATAGACACAGGTACAGGAACTTGCATTGCGCGAAGATAATGTTTTCCTGAAAAGTATATCACAACACTACCTACGTTATATGGAAAAGATTTTATGGGAAAAAGACATGAATTAACTCATGGAGTTAGAAAACCTAAAATTATTTTAGGAAATTATATAATTACATGTACACCATTCTATACTCCTAAATATGTGCAACAAGATATACTATTAGGAAATAACTTCACACAAAAATTTAAATTATATATACAACATCAAAATTATATTCAGTTATTTACACCCTGTGATCATTGGATTACAGTAAAAAGAGTACAAAAAGCATATAAAAGAAACAAATTTTATTTTCGCAGCAAACGTGGTGATTATATAACAAATAAAAAATAACCAATAACAGGGAGAATCATTGCACAACTCAATATACAAGATATTTATGTATTATTTGAAAAGAATTATAGTGATAATCCATTAGCCCTTTGGAATATCAGTCAAGAATGGGCTACAATCGAACTAATTGATGAAAATCAAATAATCAGAGTAAAACCCATGAGATATAATCCTGTTGATATTGAAGAATTCCATACCCAATTACAGGAATTAGAAACATCACAATTAATACAAAAATAAAAAAGCCCTCATTCTAGTCCTGCGTTCATGGTAAGGAACCATGCAGAAATTAAAAGAGGAAAAGCTAGAATGGTAGTTAATTACAAACAACTTAATCAACATACTAAGTTCGACGAATATTTTCTTCCACATAAAGAAACTTTAATAATTATGACAAGAGGAAAAAATATTTATTCAAAATTTGACTGTAAATCTGGATTTTACCAAATACGATTAGATGAAAAAAGTATACCATTAACAACATTTAGTACTCCACAAGGACATTATGACTGGACGGTAATGCCTTTTGGATTAAAAAATTCTCCCCAGATATATCAAAGAAGAATGGACAAAGTATTTGAACCATATAATTCTTTTTGTCTAGTATATGTTGATGACATTTTAATAGCCAGTAAAAATGAGGAAGAACATTATAAACATTTACAAATATTTTCCCTTCTTTGCCAAAAAGCAGGGATAGTATTATCTAAAAAGAAAATAGAAATTTGTAAATCTAGAATAGATTTCTTAGGACTAAAGTTGGACTCAAGCGGAATAGAACTACAAGAACATATTGTAGAAAAAATTGTTATGTTTCCAGATAAAATAGAAGATAAAAAACAATTACAAAGATTTTTAGGATGTTTAAATTACGCTGAACAATTCATAGAAAATTTGGCAAAATTAAGGAATCCCTTACAAAAACTATTAAAGAAAAATACTATTTTTCTTATGACGGAGGAACTCATAAATCATGTTAGATTTATAAAAGAAAAATGTAAAAATCTACCAAGATTAGATCTTCCTTTAGAAAACGACGACTTAATAATAGAAACTGACGCCTCAGAAGAATTTTGGGGAGCAGTCTTAAAAAAGAAAGACGAACAAAAGGGAAAACTATGCATATATACATCTGGAACATTTTCAGTTACAGAAAAAAGATATCACTCAAACGAAAAGGAATTATTAGCATTAAAAAAGGGAATTTAAAAGTTTTCCTATTTTTATTACCTAAAAAATTCTTAGTAAGAGTTGATAATACCCAGGTAAAAGATTTTATTAAAAATAATTTACCATCCACGCCAGAATATAAAAGACTAAGTAGATGGCAAACATTCTTTGCATAATATATTTTTGATATAGAAATTATTAAAGGAGAAACTAACGTTCTTGCAGATTTTTTATCAAGAGAATACAATGGAGCAGGTTGACAAAAAACTTGCAGAATCGGAAGCTCGACTACAACGGAATTGTAATTTGTTACAAGAAAATTACGTAGAATTAGTAGAGATGATCCAAAAGCAAGATAAAATTATTGATAACATAGAAGAAAGTAAACAAGACATTGCAGGAATAATTGCAGATTTAAACTGCTTCAGAAGGGAGATTCAACAAAAAGGATCAGAAACAACAAGGATGGATAAAATGACAGGTAAAAGGCTGATAGACATATCCCTTCAGATTTTTGATTCTATCACAAAAAATACTGAAAATACAAGCCTGATGGCAAAAGAAAGCAGCTTTAAAACTGCTAAGACCAACTTTATAGATGAGAATACTATCTCCTCGGAGAAAGAAAGTAGCCAAGTGGCAAGAAGTAGTTTTCAAACTGTTATTTCTTTAGAAAATAGTTCCCGCCTAACAGAGGAGAATATGATCTCTTCGGAGAAAGAATCCTACAATATAGCGGAAAATATAAAACTGATGCCCAAAAAGATATTTAAATTCCGGGTATCTCAGAATGAGCAGGAGTATGACCTGCAATTGAGTCTTGCAGAGTTTTTAACAAAAAATAAAAATGAATATAGAACTTTATTAGAGATTGTTTACAATCTCAAAATGACGAAAACATGTGTTCGAGATCATACAGGAATATATCCTAGGATTAACTTTGACAAAGGAGCTGATCCAAGAATCATCAGAGACTGTTCAGATTCAGAGCAGAAAATTTAATATATTTAAGCCAAGACCTTGGGGAAATACAAGGACTGCCCCAAGATATTGCCAGAGCAGTTAGAGAATTTAAAAACAATAGTCCACTAGTAAAACCTACTAGTGACATTTATATCAGGATTTTCTCAACATCGGAGGACTGGGAAAAATTAAAGAAATTCAGTCCAATACACTGCATTCAAATTGGGGTATCTTCCCCAGAATACGTCAAAGAAATTGATGCAGATTACAGAAAAGAATTTGAAGAGAACAAGGTTAACAAGGAATTTGTTGAAATAAGAAGGGCATTAGGATTAAAAGTCCTTTCCCAAGTATTGGAAAAATTAATTAATGAAAACCGAAGTTGGCTTCATAAAGCTTCAGACAACACAATTATTCTATCCAATACGAGAAGAGCTAATACATCCACAAAAATCAATTTAGAAAAGTTTCTAAAAAGAATAGAAACCGGACAAATCAGATCAAGCAACAGATGTCAGCAAATATTTTTCCAACTTAGAAGACATGAAGGGAAAATATGCCCCACATGTCAAGATAAGATGGAAAGAGATAGCCACAACAACATGAGCCGGTAAAAGCATTCTAGAAGAAAACATGTCATCAATGACGTAAGAAGACACTCGCAAGAAGAAAAGACGACAAAGAGCTCTCCACCGGATAGATGTGCATTGGAGTAAGATTTCAAAAAGTAGAACGCTTGCCACTTGACAGGTGTGCGGAAACCATGTAAAGAAAAAAGAAAGAAGCATCAATGTAACGAAGAGAGCGTCTATATAAGCTCTTGAGGACTAGTAGGGAGGGGCACACGTAGTTGGAGAGAGTCCCAAGAGTAGCTATGTATGTACATTAAGTCTTGCAATGAAAGAGCAGAGTCTCGATTCCCTAATTCTATTCCAGATTCCATTTCAAGTTCTTGAGATGATTCCTGCGTGTTAATTCCATAAGTGTAGGAAGCAAGCTCCAGCTTGAAGATCATAATCCTTGTACTATCATAGAGTAGGAAAGATAGTGTGTAACCTGTTACACCCCCAGTTCTTTCTATCTTCATCGGTCGAGAGTTATCTCTCCCTTATTCCATCCCGGAGGCCATCGTCCAGAAGTCTGACCAAGCAAAGAAGTGCATAAGGACACGTGGACATGAAGGCTATAGGATGATGAGGAATCTGAGATTCGGAACGTCAAAGTCTAAGGAGTACTTCTTTTAGAAATCGTTAAGAGAAGATCGACTGGCGTTGAAGATAAAAGGAAGCGAGGTGGGCAACACAGGTATACATGTTATCTTGCTATCTATATATAAATACATATAGATATACATATATATATGTATATATATACACATATATACATATACATACATATATAGATATATATATATATACATATATACATATTCATACATATATATATATATATATATATATATATATATATATATATGATTATCATGTATCGGAGCTGTCTCACCCTATCTTATAGTGCGCTATAGTCGGGATGCACTTTTTTAATTTCCGGAGATGACCCTTGTAGATCAGGACCACCCTTTCAAATATGTTGTAAAGATATCTAACAGATGCCACTTTTGCGGCTAAGATTGCATTCAACATGTGCTGAAACCCTATCAACACTGGATCATTTCATGTTAATATGTCTATATAGAACATCTATCTCCTCATATGTGTTGGGAGTTTTAATATCACATGCCAATCCTTGTAATGGGTTTTGTCTTAAATGATATAGAACTACATAACTTTTATCCATTCTTATTAATGTTGGAAAGTCTTCCCATTCTTTGTATGGTGTCGTAATTATCTGATTGTTTTTTTAGTTATGACATATTAATAATTACTATTTGTGTGTAACTCCTGCTAGTTGTTTTGTTATATTTGTCTTTGTAAAACCTACAATTCATCGTATTGGTGCATAGCCTAAGATGTTTCATCATTGGATATATGGTAAATGATTGGGCAGTTTTTATCAAATCACACAATGAATTTCTTTGCATTGTATATGAAATCATTTGTTATTTACATCATATCATGTTGCATGGTGTATGAAATTATTCTCAGAGTTTTATTACACTATTTAATGTATGGATACTTCAATTAAGTTGTCGATAGACAACATGTTATGCAAATTTTCAGACATGTCCCAAGGGGCGCTACATGTTTGGTGCCAAGTTTACTGCTTAAATAACTTCTGTCACGACTGTTGAATACTGCACTGTTGCTCCAACATATGCAACTTTTCAGTGGTATGTCAATTTTCAGACTTGAAATAATAGTTATTAACGTGCTTGATTGTCAATGCATCTATTATGGCTCGTCGGTGGTGAAGTTCATACCTTATAGAGATATTTGGAGGTAGGACTAGGTGACTACATGGAAGAATGAGTGTTCAATGTGAGTACCCTAGAATGAAGCCATCATCCTTTCATATTTCCCTGTGGTACATAAATGCACTTTGGGGAGGAAGTGGTACGATAATGGCTTGGTAAGTGGCGAGTCCTAGTGCATGTGTTTGCCAACTTCTTGTCCACAAGGTTTGTAGATAAGAGTGCTATGGACCTATTTTAGTAGGGCCTCTCTTACTTGTAATGGTGCACTACCATTGGGAAAAGGACGTTGTCTTTGGTTGCAGCGTTGACATAATTCTCTTAACACTGGTGCATTGGTTTGTATAATATATTGATTCACAAATTACAATATTTTTCCTTGTCAATTTAATCTCATATCCTACTCTTACAATGTGACACATGAACTATTATCAGCGGGACAAAGATATATGTGGAAAGAACGGATGCTTACAATTATTGATATCCAAATATTGTCTTTATCACCTTCCTACACACTTCATGAATCACCTCTACCCTATCTAGGCCTTCACCTCATTTTTCATTAATCTAAGCAATGACTTGATCATAATCTTTTCGGTAAGATATGCATAGGTTAGTGCCCAAGCCAAGAGAGAGGAAATTGAGAAGGTGGTTATGGAGGTAATGAGTCCATGGGAAGCATCTGAAATCTAAGAGAGTTCACAATGTTAGTATTTGGACTCCAAATAATAACTATATGAAAATATTACTTAGTAATCAGATACGTCTATACAGACAATAGTATCTTACTTATTTCATACACATTTTATATTATTTATTTTGTAACACATTGTAGATATTTTTAAGGAACCATGTCTAAGAGTTGGCCATACTAAATGCCTTGTGGGGTTCCATCAAGATAGGACACAAGGCCAAGCTGAGACTTTCTTGAGAACATGTGGCTTGTTGTAGTTCCAACATCCAATATCGAACGTTTTTGGAGAAATTGACACATCCCATTGGGGTTTAGTCCATCCTTCCATAGAAAGGCCACTAATATTATATAATTAAACAATGATGGGAAGTTTACTTTGATACATTTTCACTTAGTAGTTATCTCATAGAAATCACCATAAGTCTAAGGATATATACTTCTATGTTGCAATACATAGAACTGCATATGTGAAAAACACACATTGATTTGTCTTTAATATTTTCTTGATATCATGTTTGTGCATCTTATGAAAAAAATCTTCAATTTTTATATAATCACATGTTATGGAAAATTTAGGATGACAACACTCAAGAAATTTAGTTGAGAAGAACTCCCGACTGAAAATTCTACGTGCAAAACTTGGTGATGCGAAAATGTATTGTTCTAACATTGTTTCCTCATTTTGTCTTTATGTTTTGCACTTATAATGTTATATATGAACTGTTGGGTTTTAGGGGAGACAAAGAAGGCAGCAGAAATAAATTTTTCTTCTCCCAAACCCAGAATAAAGGAATCACGTCAACTTCTATACAATAGGAAGGATGGTTTGTAGAGATATACCTTGTCTTGAGGCTTGCTCGGTGATGTTACCTCGCGGCTTGTGCGGTCTTCACCTCCGGTCTTGGACGGTGTCTGTGCAGCTCCTAGTCTGACCAGGACTGTCAGGATTGATAGCTGTCCTTCGAGCGGCAGAAGTGTCCCACCTCTGAAGTAGTCCACACGGACCACCTAGAACTCCGATCTCCTTGTCCCATAAGAAATCGAAAGTCGTCGCACCCTCCTGTCGGCGTACTAGCCACCGACACACTCTCCTGCCACCAGTCGCTTTTCTGTAGTTGACTTTCCCTTGTTGTGCCTCCCTTATTGGGTAGCACTTGCTCGGGCTCTCCTGGTTACCACAACCAGAGAGAATGACAACTTTACAAAGCAACTGGTGTTCTAAGTTTTTTTACTTTGAGAAGCCCCCAATACCCCTATATATAGGAGGGCCATGGGATAGGGTTCTCTACCCCAGCAATGCGGGATTAAAGCAGGAGTAGAAGGGTTCATGATTTTCCACAAAACAACCAACTGCGCAAGCTAAACCGATCGTTTCAAACATGAAATGGTCGGTTGGGGATCTGAGTCGATCGGTTCACACCTGAGACAATTGGTTGGGACACCTGAGCCGATCGGTTCAAGCATGAGTCGATCGGTTCGTAGTCCTAATCTGTTCCCGATTGACTTTTCCTCTTTTGTTTCGAACAGATCCAAATACCAATCCTTGTTCCAATCAAATTGGACAAGGTTAAATGAAAGGAAATTTCTCACCAATCTGACTTCCCAACTTGCTCATTTGGACCAGTTAAGCCGATCGGTTCAACCCTTGAACTTGCCAATTCAGCTTGTCCTAATCCGATCAGTTGATCACATGAGCCGATCGGTTCAACAACTTGAGTCGATCGGTTCATCACATGAGCCGATCGGTTGGGAGTGCAGACTGTGCAAAATTAGTCAATTGTAGTTTCAATCAATCTGATACTCTAATCAATCAGTCCAACACCTTGAACACTATAATACTGATCTATCAATTGATTGAGTGTTTAACTGAACTACTAAACTCCTTTCGAAATCAATCTAAACATTGTTTGTGGATAAACTCCTCTTCTAGGTAAAATCCTATGTGTGTGACCATGCATGTCCATTTCACATTGGCAGTGAAAGTCCATAACACTTATGACTTCACAAGAAAAGAGCGGTGACTAGTCACACATCAGTGCTACCCATGTGAAAAGGAAAGTTGGAGAACAACTTTCAATCCTACAATCTGTGAATGGTGTTACAGTGAATGTATAATTCCTTTGTCACTGATATCCCGAATGAACTCGAGGCATGGAACAGTCATCCTATCAACATTCATTCACTTTCTTGATCTCAGAGTAGATTGGGGGAGATATGTATGACATCAATATCGCATACTGATTCACACATGCATGCACGCCTATATCAATCCTACTCATCAAGTGGCCATGGATATCAAACTCCCTCAGGAGGGACAAATCCCATATCTATCACTCACCCCTCAAAAGCCCCATGGGTCAAAGCCACCCAATCATCACCTTTATAACAACCCATGTTTCAGGACTGAGTTTGATGATGTCAAAGTGTACCCAACTACATGTGTTGAGTGTAGTGATTTTAGGTCAAAGAATCACACTCACCATCATCATTGTGAGAACTGATTGTGACTACCATATCATAGTTCCATGTGTCACAACTCACGGTGGGTCTGTCCGGTACACTTGTTCTCTAACAAGTACCTATGTGTTTGGTTTGATATCTCCATATCATGACTAATTAATGAGATTATGTCATCAACCAACACCATAATATAGTCTTATGTGTCATTGTTGTCTATCTACCTTCCACAATGACATCCGACTAGGGACATAATAAGAATGTACAAACTCTTATCAGCCGTATGATCTCATCGTTCAGGTCCTCAACCTGAAAGCATACATCATTGAGTATTGTCATTCTCTAGACATTCAATCCGTTCTATCATTATCTCATATGACTGAACCAGAAAGAATTGGAAGCTTGCCCTTGATGTTTATCATATCAATCTTAACATATCCCACCAATCATCCCATGATTGGCTCTCAGGGCATACATACCAACAGACTCCCACTTGCACTGCGAGCCAATCACCCATGAATCATATTATTGGTGATCTTCAAACATGTCACACATGTTACTGTGCTCTAGTGATAACATAGTGAGTTATGGAAACACTTTGCCAAAGTTGGTATTAACTGCATGTCTCCCATCTCTTCGATGTACATCACACGTATGAGATGGAGTTCCCATAATATGCAATCTAGTATTCCTTTGCTAACCTTTAGCCACATTGCATGACCAAGCGCACTTAACTTTTCATCAATGATCGGAATATCTATAAGTTCATATCATGAACTTCCAGATCCATATAGTATCCATTGGTGTTCTCTAACACACGGATACTCGACATTTCCTTTTAAAACAACTTTATTGGAACATTTCCATTTATCAACAAACATTCACTTTTATATATCCCATATATATTTTGTGATTAATTTTCTGTCCTTTTTGGAAGTTCGCATCAGTGTAACTCTTTACAGAGAACCCTTCCTTATTTCCATAGAACTAGTACTTCTCAAATACTTATCAAGTTCTTATGGTATTCCAGTAACCCTTACTAGAACTAGATAGACATCCACTCATCATGTCCCACATACGAGTTATCAAGATGAGCATATCATATTTTCATGTCCTACATACAAGATGATGAATGCATTTTATTCTTGCTATGTCCATACATGCAAAATAATGGGATGATTACATACATGATAGATCCATATCTATTCTTAGTGTTCCCATTCTTCACAAGAATTGGACACTTGGCCTTGGGATACTAATTCCATGTAACATGGACAAGTTTTCTCCCACTGAATTTGTACACACTGAACCCTTCAGTATAGATTGCCAATGTATGCTCTCTCTTTTCAGGTCAAGAGGTTTTTCGAGAACTATCTCTATAGATCTCTATTCCTATCACATAGGAAACATCTCTATCTTCCTTAAAGATAATTTCCACAAAGGATTTCTATTCTAGAACATCTCATTCCTCATCGACATGTGGAATGCAAATACGCTCCCACTAAATCACAGATCCCTTCTTTATCTTTATTATATCAGTCAAACCCTTTGACTATATCATCAAAGCAAAGATCCAACTCTGAGTTGCTTGTACATAATCAATCACATTGAATAGTCTTTTGTAACTTATAGACTTCATTTGCATTAATGGATTCATAAACCTTAAAAGTTGTGTCACGTACACATCCTTGTTTTATTCCTAATAGGAATGCGGTTTTTGTATCCGTATGCCAAATCTCTTAGTCATTAAGTTACAATCATTAAGCATCATCCTTCTCAAAATGTTATCCATGTGTCTTAATGCTTAAGACTCATTCGCACTTATGGATTTCATCCCAATGGGTGGTACCATCAAGTTCATACCTTATGGTTTAAATGGAAGTCATTTAGGATGTAATGGTCATAAACCATAACTCAAAATCTGGTTCCTCATATTCATCTAGATAGTTGACTCATCACATGACCAACTCATCACCTAGATAATCGACGTGTATCTGTCAAGGATATAAGAACTCACAACTCCTTTTGATTCTTAATGTCCTTTATTAGTGTGGGGTATTATTTATTTAAGAAGAAATTAGTTATTTGATATTCATCCTCTAACTCCTTAGAGTATGACTCCTTTTGATTTAGACATCACCATGCCTTAATCATGAGCTCACTATGATACACTATCATAATCACTCATAAGGATCTCAAACATTTGGTTCAAGTATTTCATTCTTTGATCTCATCAATAATTAATACTTTACCAAATTCATACTTCACTTCTCTAAACACTGTTTGAAGTACTAGCATTAACTCTAATAGGTATGTAAATACATCACATGTATTATACCTAATAGGATAATCATTCTCCCACTACCACTAGTGAAGATTGATTAATCACGTCTAAGAGATTCATGTCTCATACTGGTTCTCTGACCAAAAGAGTCTAGATTTATCCATCATATGGAAACTAGAAATGAATTTCTCATGATTTATGCTAATTTGATTGTTTGAGTTATCAATAACTTTTAGGTATCATTTTATCTTATGCATATCAATTACCACAAGATAAACAAGGCATTACCATAAAGATCATATCATTGAAATTGAAACATAAACTTTATTTATTTCTATCATTGTCATACAATATGTAAACATAAGGTGTTTCTATTCATTGGAAAATAGAAGTTCATAACTCTATTACATGCCTTCAAAAATAAACTTAACGTACTCCTATCTATGGCGAAAACATTTGCCCCATTTATTGGGTGCTTTACATTTTATATCTTGGTATCATATGCCTCAAAAAGTTACAAGTTTATTTCATGACACCTTCAGGTGGAGACGTCTGTTGCCTCCTTCTTCTTTAGTTCTTCTAAATAGAGTGGACTATTCCTTTTCCAATGTCCTGGCTTTTGACAATGGTAGCAATTCCCTCTCTTGGTCACACCTCCCTTGACCTTGAGAGTTGAAGACGACTTGGGCTGCTGGCTAGCATCAAAACCTTTCTTAGCCTTCTTGCCTTTCTTGTTGCTGATCATCATCACAAACTTAGGCTTGTCCTTCTTCATTTGTGCCTCAGTTGTCCTCAACATGCCCAACAACTCTATCAATGGCTTGTCAAAGTTGTTCATGTTGTAGTTCATCACAAACTGACTGTAGGATTCTGGAAACGATTGTAGTATCACGTCAGTAGCCAACTCTTGGCTCATGGGAAATCCCAGTCTTGTCAGGTTCTCTACATACCCAATCATTTTGAGTGTGTGAGGACCAACTAGATCTCCTTTTGTCATGACACACTTGAATAACGCCCTGGAGACATCATATCTCTCTTGCCGTGCTTGATCTTCATACATGTTCTCGAGATGCTGAATCATCTCAATGACACCCATGTTCTCATGTTGTCTCTACAACTTGTGGTTCATGGAGCACAACATCAAGCACTTTGCATCAATAGCATCTTCAGAATCTTTATTATAAGAATCCCTTTCTACCTTTGGTGCGGTAGGAGCAGGTTCCTATGGAACTTGAGTTTCCAAGATGTAGAGCTTTCGCTCTTGAGTGAGAACAATTCTCAATGTCCTAAACCAATCGTGGAAGTTAGTCCCATTTAGCTTGTCCTTTTCAAGGACCAATCGCAATGAAAAGTGATTGTTGTTTGTTGTCATTTGTACTAAAAAAGGAAATATATGCAATTTAGTCCAAAACTCAATTTTGACTTATTTGATTGATTTGAAAGGTTGACAATATAATTAGGACTTTAATTAATTATTGTTGTACTATTTTTGTTCAAATTGATAGCCCTCACCATCAATTTGGAAGATTGCAGTGTACAATCTTCTACTGGGTCAAGATCCATATTTCATCAAGTCATGAGTCAGCTTTGGCTGATCGCCCACAATCTTGACTATTTAGGTAGGCCATCATGCCAATTGCATCATATGCAACTCTTAATGAGTGAACATGCGTAACACCTTGCCATGAACATTCCGTGCCTCTGGGCTTAGACGCTCTAAGAATCACCAGTTAAGTCTAACTAAAAAGCCGACACCGTAACCATGCACCCTGCTTTGGCAGAACCTACATATTTACCCTTCACACTTCCGCGAGGTAGACGGCGCACCACGCTTTGGCGTAACCTACGCTTGGTCGATCAAGTTTTTCATGTGTGCTGCTAGTGGAAGGCGTATAAGACTTAATATTTAGATGAGGGATTTGGTTTTATAGGTACATATATATATCCAATCACCACAATACATAGTACGTATCATATACATGCTAAAAACATTTGGAATAATAAAAGCGATGATTATGGCCATCCTAATGTGATTCCTCGAGCTAAGAGGAATCACGATCATCTAGGTCTACATCATATGCAACCTATTCATGATGAAGTGTTATAGCCGTCCGATTTGATCAACTCATCACATGAATGACCTGCTCGCTCTGGCCGGTTATCTGGGTGCCACTAGACGATCAGTTGGCTCCTCCAACCGATCAGTTCACCTGGCCGGTTGGCTCCTCCAACCGATCGGATCGCCTGGATCACCAACCGATCAGTTCACTCCTTGAATCGATCGTCTCAGTCATCATCAGGTTGTCCGTCGTTCTTTGACATAATAGGAAATAAAGGATCTATCCTATTTTACATTTGTTAGGGAAACCCCGAGTTACACTCGGAGGGAGCAAAGGTAGGAAAAAAATCTCGAGTTATCTCGAGTTACATCAGGAATAGGAGATAGGGAATTGGTGCGCAGACCGAGATGCAAGCAACCACATTTAACCAAGCACACATTAATAGGGTTTACTAGCCATAACCACGCTATACATCCACCACAAATCTCGTTTAAGGGTGACACGTATCGAGTAAATTCATATTACATATCATATATGTATTTTGGGATTTGTGGATTTAGGATTGGACATACATAAAGCCAATTTTATTCGCATCATATGCAATAAATAAAGGCGACAAACCAAAATCGATCACATCGATAATCCTAAAGCATGGAGCAGTTGATATGGCTCTGATACCACTGTTGGGTTTTAAGGGAGACAAAGAAGGCAATAGAAAAAAAAATTCTTCTCCCAAACCCAGAATAAAGGAATCGCGTCAACATCTATACAATAGGAAGGATGGTTTGTAGATACATACCTTGTCCCGAGGCTTGCTCGACGACGTTACCTCACATATTGCATGGTCTTCACCTCCGATCTTGGATGGTGTCTGTGTAGCTCCTGGTCTCACCGAGACTATCGGGATTGACAACTGTCCTCTGAGCAGTAGAAGTCTCCCACCTCTGAAGTAGTCGACACAGACCACCTGGAACTCCGATCTCCTTGTCCCACAATGAATCAGAAGGAGTCGCACCCTCCTATCAGCGTACTAGCCACTAACACACTCTCCTGCCACCAGTCACTTTTCTGTAGTTGTCTTTCCCTTGTTGTGCCTCCCTTATCAGGTAACACTTGCTAGGGCTCTCCTAGTTACCACAAATAGAGAGAACAACAACTTTACAGAGCAACTGGTGTTCTGAGTTGTTGTACTTTGAGAAACCCCCAATTCCCCTATATATATAGGAGGGTCATGGGATAGGGTTCTCTACCCAGGCAATGCATGATTAAAGAAGGAGTAGAAGGGTTCAATATTTTCTATAGAACAACCAACTTTGAAAACTGAACTAATCATTTCAAACATGAAGCGAATGGTTGGGGATCTGATTGGATCGATTCACACCTGAGCCGATCGGTTGGGACACCTGAGCCGATCAGTTCAAGCATGAGCCGATCGGTTCGTGGTCCTGATCAGTTCCCGATTGACTTTTCCTCTTTTGTTTCGAATTGATCCAAATACCAATGCTTGTTCCAATCAAATTGGACAAGTGAAACGAAAGGAAATTTCTCACCAATCTAACTTTCCAAACTTGCTCATTTGGACCAGTTGAGTCGATCGGTTCAACCCTTAAACTGGTCGATTCAGCCTGTCCTGAGTCGATCAGTTCATCACATGAGCCGATTGGTTCAGCAACCTGAGCCAATCGGTTCATCACATGAGCCAATCAGTTGGGAGTGTAGACTGTGCAAAATCAGTCAATTGCAATTTCAATCAATCTGATACTCTAATTAATCGGTCCAACACCTTGAACACTATAATATTGAGCTATGAATTGATTGAGTGTTTAATTGAACTACTAAACTCCTTTAGCAATCAATCTAAACATCATTTGTGAATGAACTCCTCTTCCAGGGTAAATCATATGTGTGTGACCCTGTAGGTCCATTTCACGTTGGTAGTGAAAGTCCATAACACTTATGACTTCACAAGCAAAGAGTGATGCCTAGTCACACATCAGTGCTACCCAAGTGAAAAGGAAAGTTGGAGAACAACTTTCAATCCTACAATCCGTGAATTGTGTTACAGTGAATGTATAATTCCTTTGTCACTGATATCCCAAATGAACTCGAGGCATGGAACAGTCATCCTGTCAACATTCATTCACTTTCTTGATCTCAGAGTAGATTGGAGGAGATATGTATGACATCAATATCACATACTGATTCACACATGCATGCATGCCTATCTCAATCCTACTCATCAAGTGGCCATAGATATCAAACTCCCTCAGGAGGGACAAATCCCATTTCTATCACTCACCCCTCAAAAGCCTCATGTGTCAAAGCCACCCAATCATCACCTTTATAACAACCCATGTTTTAGGACTGCATTTGATGATGTCAAAGTGGACCCAACGACATGTGTTGAGTGTAGTGATTTCAGGTTAAAGAATCACACTCACCACCATCACTGTGAGAACTGACTGTGACTACCATATCATGGTTCCATGCATGTGTCAAACTCACGGTGGGTCTTCCTGGTACACTTGTTCTCTAACAAGTACCAATGTGTTTGGTTTGATATCTCCATATCATGACTAATGAGATTTTGTCATCAACCAACACCAGAATCTAGTCTTGTGTATCATTTCTGTCTATCTACCTTCCACAATGACATCTGATTAGGGACATATTAAGAATGTACAAACTCTCATCATCTGTTTGATCTCATCGTTTTGGTCCGCAACCTGAAAGCATACGTCATTGAGTATTTTCATTCTCTAGACATTCAATATGTTCTATCATTATCTCATATGATGAACCAGAAAGAATTGGAAGCTTTCCCTTGATGTTTATCAAATCAATCTTAATGTATCCCACCAATCATCCCATGATTGGCTCTCAGGGCATACATACCAACATGAACCACCTTGAGTGTGACATAAGTATATGTGGAAATAATGGAGTCTTATAATTAAGGACATCTAAGGTTTGTCATTATCACCTCCTAAACACCTTCTCAGACAATTCACTCTGAATATAATCCTTTAACTTATTTTTCATTAATGTAAGTAATGATTTGATCATAAATTTTTGTCCAAGGAAAGAATAATGGTTTGGATAGCAAATTCAGTGATAAAGAAAGGAGAGCGGCAGTAAGGTGGTCATGGAGGTATCTAAAACCTAGGAGAGCTCACAATATTAGCATCTTGACTACATGACATTGAACCTAGAGAATAACTATTGAAATTTTAGTAAGTATTTTGATACGTCTATATTGACAATAGTATCTTACTTGTACCCAGAGATGAATAATGATGTGCAAGGTAAAGGTTAGGGTCCAATAGAGTAAATAGGCAATTGAGAAGTTGGTTAGGAAACTAATGAGTCCAGGGAAGTTACCAAAAATGTAAGATATTTCATAATTTTGAGTTTTTGACTACATGAAATTTGAAACCAAAGATTCATATAGTAAAAATATAAATAAATGAATAAATGAATAACTCTATATTGACAGTAGTATCTTACTCATTTTCTAAAAAATTATATTCTTTGTTTCTATTTAAACATTGCTTATTTTTTAAGAAACCAGATCTAGTGGATGGTCATTTTAGATGTGTTATCTGAAGGATGTAATCAGTTTTCTATGAGTGTATTGTTGGTGGACTTACCATACTATCAAGAGAAAAGGCCATAATTATATATGTTCAATCAAATATGGCATGTTTTAGTTCCAATATAAAAAACAGATGGTAAATTTTGTTGGATAAATTGGACATTATGATAAATCCCTTTGTTTCGATGATGACAAACATTTCATTCTTATTAATCTAACGAGCTACTTGAGTGTGCAGGATTAGGTGAATAACAAAGCAACTAGGGAAAATCCAAGAACTTACATATTTATATTTCCATGCAATGTAATCACTGTTGTAAAAACTTGTACAAATATATAATGTACAAGTACTTAGAATCGCATGTAAATCAAGCGTTAGATCTTCCCTAGCTACACACCATAGTTAGACAAGTCATCCCTTCCAAAAGGATCACATTATGCACACTCATAAACACACACTTAGTATCTTAATTAAAAGATTGAAAACAGAGTCAATCTCGGTCGACCACACTCCTCGACCGAGACACTCTCGGTCGACAAACTTCTCGACCGAGATTGACCAAAAGTAGCCGTTAGACACAGTAGTTGACAGTTGCAAATAAACGTTAATCCAGAGAGCCTGTCGGTCGACGAATCCTCGACCGACTGGGCATCTCGGTCGACGAGTCCTCGACCGAGATGGTCTCTGACAGCAACTGCAGAATTAATTAACTAGCCGTTGCTAATGCGCCTAACTTATTCCTAACGGCTAGTTAAGCACTAGGAACCCCCTAGAAGTTGTCTAGAACGTCCTTAAGCATACATAGGTCATTCCTATAAATAGGACATGCCTTAGGTCACCAAAAAACACCTAAGATATACTTGTGCTATACTTGAGCTTGAATACTCACTTGCAATCTGTTTTAGAGCAATAGAGCAATTCCTACACTTGCCATTCATTCCTATTGCTCCCATTTCGTGTCCTATAGGCTAGTATCTCCTATCCACTACAATCACATTGTCATACACATTGGTTAGGAGATCTAAACGCTTGATATAGGAAAATCAAGCCTTGTGCTTACAACGGTATTGTAATTTCTGTTTTCCTTCTTGTTCCTTTTTATCTTTTGTACTCTCCTTGCTACTCCTAGGGTTGGAGGCTGCGGATTGGAGAGGGTTGACTTCTCAGGTGGAGAAGGGGACTTCAAGCTACTTCAAGAAGGCTATCGCACGGGAAGCTACTTCAGAAGGCTGGTGCAACGGGAGTTGGTGCATCTACTTCAAGGGAAGGCTGCTTCAAGGTTGGGCGATTACTTCTAGGTGAAGGCTGCTTGAAGGGTTTGGGAAAAGAAATTGTATTTTATGTAAAGTCCTTGCGAGGTAATAAAATAAATTTCTTTTCAAATCCCGGTTGGGTAAGCAACCGGGTAGTGGACTGACGGCTATAGTATTTGCTATAGTTGGAACCACTCTAAACCTTGTGTCTCCTTGTCCAATCTTTCTTTGTGGTTGCTTGAGTTTAATTTATTTTAAAATCTCTATAAAACTCTATTCACCCCCCCTCTAGAGGTTTTCAATTGGTATCAGAGCAGGCTTCAAGGAGCCCTAACAAGGTCTTGAAGAGATGAAGGGAGGAGGTGACTACAACCAAAGAAGCATGGGCAAATGTTCAACAAGTTGCAATTGGTGCTTAGGAACAAAGCACTCTACATCTAGATGTCCATGGAGGTCAAAGAAGGAAGATGCACATAAAGAGTGTCTCATTGCTACAATCAATGAAGAAGAAGAGGAAGAGGTAAGTCTTTTAGATTTATCAAAAGAAGATCTAATTGCTAGTCTAGAAGAAATGCATGAAAAATACATTGAGTGCAAGAAGAAATTGAAGAAATCAAATAAAGTAAATGATGATTTAAATACTAAACTTCTTGCTCTTGAATCTGAAAATGAAGATCTAAAAAGGGGAATTGAAGAACGTGATCTTAAATTGAAATCAGTAGAAACTAACTGCAATCTTCTTTCCCTTGAAAAGACTAATTTGCAGACTCAAGTAAATGATCTTCAAAAACAACCTATATTGTGCACCCACGTAGATTATGACAATATAGTTAAAGAAAGAAATATATTATCATCCAATCTAGACCAAGCAAAATTAGATATCAAGAAAAGAATGGATGAGATCACCAAGCTACAACAAAAAGTTAGAAGTTTAAATAACAATGGCATCCTTGATCAAATATTAGATAATCCCTATCATCAAATTGGGAGAAGAGGACTAGGTTATAAGCCTAAGGGGAAATCCTATCAACAACCTAGTTGGAGAAGGACACAAGCGAGTCAATCCATGAATGTACATAGAGGCAAATATACATTTGTACCAAAGAACAACCTAGATCAAAATCATAGAAAGAGATATGAGGTTGATTCTATATGTTGCCACTATTGTTTACATCTTGGACATTACTCCTTCTCCTGCCCATACAAGAAAAAGGATGTTGAGTTGGTATGGGTTCCAAAATCCCCAAATTGATTTGATTAGACTAAGTTGAGATATGACCAAAGCCTTTAATTTGCATATCTTTATGTCTATCTCAACTTAACATGTAGGGATAATAAATCGGAACTTAAAAGATTTGATTTAAAGGTTATCTTGATCTAACTAAACTTTCAAATTGCATAATTGAATTAAAATAATCTAAATTTTACTTGAAAACTATTACTGAAACACATTTCAGAAACAATACAGAAACTTCCTTGGTCGAGAAACTGTTCGACCGAGAACACTTTCGGTCGAGCAATAGTCGACCGAGCAGATTACTGTTTTCAAGTTCTGCTGTATCCATTGTTTTTAGTGTTGCTATCAATTTGTTATAAATGTTTGATCAAGATTAAATTGCAGGAAATATTTTGAATCAAATCATATTGATCTCTCTACATCATGAATATAAAATCTTTAAACATATTGCAAAAATGATATATGAAGACTGATTTTTGAACAAACTTTACTCCTTGGTTAAGAAAGTTTATTAAGCATGTTCATAGTTTGTCTTAAAACTGAAAACTCATGAAACATGAATAAGATTCTTTTGGACTATCATCAAATTGATTTGAAAATGAATCATGTTTCACATGGATTATCCTAAGTATTTCTTGATCTATGTATGCAAACCATGAATAGTCATTGTTCTTTATCATTGTGATTCAGTTCATATGAAGATATCATTCTGCACAAATGATAAAACTAAATGGCACAAATGCATTTCACATATAAGTACTCAAAATTGGAAATCTACAGTAAAATTGCTGAATAATCTTTTGACGAATCTATGTGCCATCTATTTGTTGTTAATGACTATTTTACATGCAAAACTAGTTGAAGATCTTTTTGATATCATCATGTTTAGAATTAACTATTTCACATGATTTTCTAAAGTATCTCCTGGTCTATCCATATAGAAATCATGTGTTATGACATGATTACAATTACTGTATCTCATGAAATAATTATGGTTCTATCATTGCATCATAGGTATGCTTTCACTATTTTATCATTCAACTCATAAAAATGATGCTATGCTACATAGAACAAATGGAAAATGATTATTGTATACATGACTTCTTGATGATTTATAGCAAGCAAATGTGTTATTGGTGAGTTATTGCTTAGACATAGAACTTTAAGGTTTGAAATAAAATGAAGAATTTCTCAATAGGTATCTATAAGAAATTGAGATATTAATCATGCCTTCATTGTTAAGAAGATGTTTTCATATTAAGTAACACGCTTCATTATGTTTTGATTCATATATACAAATCTTGAATGATCATTATAATTGTATATATCATAAAAGCATCTTAACATAATAGAAAATAATTGTGGACACAGCTTGTGATGATGATGGTTCTATGACAAAGCCAAAACGGTACTTCTTAGAACAAAATATTAATGTTTTTATCTATTTGCTTGTTCTAAGAAATTAAAAGCAAAAAGCTTGACTTTAAGATATAAATCTTGCTTTCAAAATATATGTTTAAGAATCTTATGATAAGGGTATAATAAGAAATGGGATTTGATACTCATGTACCCATCGCAAAGCATACGAAACATCATGTAAAACATGCATTCTAGAAAAATCAAGGTCAAAGACTTTACTATGATGCTCATATATACTTCAAATTGATATTTATAAGCTATCTGCAGAAATGAATGTCTATCTTGGAAATCTACAGTATTTGCCTCTTGGTTAAAATTAAAATTGACCAAGGGGCGCTATGGTCGTAGTCAAGGGCGACCTAAAATAAGCTTTGACAAGATGCTTATTTGGACATTATTCTATTGTACTTAATCTTAGTATACTCTTGATAAAGGTCAAAATCAAAATTTAAAATCATCTGTGACCTTAGAAGCATTAAATTGCTTAAATCGTAAGATTAAGGGGGAGCTTATAAAAACAAATTTGATTATTTGATTATGAAGCTTACAAAAACATTGTTAACATCATTTGGAGTTTGTTATGACCTTCGGATTCTTAAAAGAAATTTGCATGAAAAAGAATTTCATCAAAATGATATATCTTGCTCTTAAAGGAACTCTCTAAACAAATCAGGGCTTAACATCCCTTGTTTTGGTTGGAGACATTTTTTTTCTAAGCTTAAAGGACTCTCATTTCATTTCAGGGCTTAACATCCCTTGTAAAATGAGTGAGAAATCAATATACATATGCCATGAACCTAACATGATCTCATATCATTTCAAGGCTTAACATCCTTTGCAAATGATTGAGAAATAAATTGTGGCTAAATTAGACAAAAATGACATAAATCCCTGTTCCTAATAGGATATCTAATTAAGGGGGAGCTTAATATAAAATTAAGGGGGAGAAGAAATAATATGTTTAACCTGGATATCTTTTTGAAATGACAAAGGGGGAGAAAGAATATAAAATCAAAAATATAAATATACATGAGTTTCATCTTGATGGCCATCACTCACTTGTAAAACAAGAATGGCTACAAAAGGTAATCCTCAGGTATGAAACTCACATGCTTTATATTTCCTTATTTCATATTTTAGGAAATGTTTGTCATCTTCAAAAAGGGGGAGATTGTTGGATAAATTGGACATTATGATAAATCCCTTTGTTTCGATGATGACAAACATTTCATTCTTATTAATCTAACGAGCTACTTGAGTGTGCAGGATTAGGTGAATAACAAAGCAACTAGGGAAAATCCAAGAACTTACATATTTATATTTCCATGCAATGTAATCACTGTTGTAAAAACTTGTACAAATATATAATGTACAAGTACTTAGAATCGCATGTAAATCAAGCGTTAGATCTTCCCTAGCTACACACCATAGTTAGACAAGTCATCCCTTCCAAAAGGATCACATTATGCACACTCATAAACACACACTTAGTATCTTAATTAAAAGATTGAAAACAGAGTCAATCTCGGTCGACCACACTCCTCGACCGAGACACTCTCGGTCGACAAACTTCTCGACCGAGATTGACCAAAAGTAGCCGTTAGACACAGTAGTTGACAGTTGCAAATAAACGTTAATCCAGAGAGCCTGTCGGTCGACGAATCCTCGACCGACTGGGCATCTCGGTCGACGAGTCCTCGACCGAGATGGTCTCTGACAGCAACTGCAGAATTAATTAACTAGCCGTTGCTAATGCGCCTAACTTATTCCTAACGGCTAGTTAAGCACTAGGAACCCCCTAGAAGTTGTCTAGAACGTCCTTAAGCATACATAGGTCATTCCTATAAATAGGACATGCCTTAGGTCACCAAAAAACACCTAAGATATACTTGTGCTATACTTGAGCTTGAATACTCACTTGCAATCTGTTTTAGAGCAATAGAGCAATTCCTACACTTGCCATTCATTCCTATTGCTCCCATTTCGTGTCCTATAGGCTAGTATCTCCTATCCACTACAATCACATTGTCATACACATTGGTTAGGAGATCTAAACGCTTGATATAGGAAAATCAAGCCTTGTGCTTACAACGGTATTGTAATTTCTGTTTTCCTTCTTGTTCCTTTTTATCTTTTGTACTCTCCTTGCTACTCCTAGGGTTGGAGGCTGCGGATTGGAGAGGGTTGACTTCTCAGGTGGAGAAGGGGACTTCAAGCTACTTCAAGAAGGCTATCGCACGGGAAGCTACTTCAGAAGGCTGGTGCAACGGGAGTTGGTGCATCTACTTCAAGGGAAGGCTGCTTCAAGGTTGGGCGATTACTTCTAGGTGAAGGCTGCTTGAAGGGTTTGGGAAAAGAAATTGTATTTTATGTAAAGTCCTTGCGAGGTAATAAAATAAATTTCTTTTCAAATCCCGGTTGGGTAAGCAACCGGGTAGTGGACTGACGGCTATAGTATTTGCTATAGTTGGAACCACTCTAAACCTTGTGTCTCCTTGTCCAATCTTTCTTTGTGGTTGCTTGAGTTTAATTTATTTTAAAATCTCTATAAAACTCTATTCACCCCCCCTCTAGAGGTTTTCAAATTTAAAATGCCTTTTGGGGTTTAGCCCATCTATCCTCAAAAAAGGTCACTCATGTAATTGAATAATGATAGTATGTTTACTATGACTTATTTGTACTTAGTACACATTTCATACGAATTACCACAAGACTTAACAATACTTCTATGTTCAAATTTATAGGAATAAATATATGGAAAACTAACAACTTGACTTTTTTTAATTATTTCTTGATATCTTGCTTATAGATATTACCAAAACTGTGATTAGTTTTTATCTAATCACATGAGATGGTATATTGAGGAAGATGAAAGTAAAGAAATGTAGTACAAAAGAACTACCAAGTATTAAATATTATGAGCTCAATATAGTGGTGAAAGAATCTATTATTTTACTATTGTTTCTCATTTTTTGCTATGAGTCCTAGTGAACTATCATGAGTGTGATATAGCCACATAGATATTTGTGCAAGAACGGGTGTATAAAATCATGGATGTGTAAGTTTTGGATTTATTACTACCCTAGTCACCTTCTCAATAAAATCTCTTTCGGACTAGGCCATAACCTTGTTTTCTTATATTGCCTAAATACCTTTACCATAAAATTTAGGCAACATGATGTATAAAGATTTAGGAATGCAAAAGGCAATTTTCAAGCCAGGAGAGAGACAATTGAGAATGTGTTTGGGAGGTAACGAGCCCAAGAGAGGTATCTAAAATCTATGAGAGTTCACGATGTCAATATTTTGATACATGAAATATGGACCCAAATGAAAAACTGTGAGAAAATATCAATAATGAATAAAAAAGTTTTTTAGGAACAAAAATATCTTACATAATCTCTAGATATTTAGTTTTCTTTGTTTTATACAACACATTATTGACATTTTAGTGCAACATGGCCTAATGGATGCACATATAAAATGTTCTATCTTGAAGGCTATTATTTTTTCATGTGTGAATGGTGGGTGGGGTTACTGTCAAGGGTAGGAGAGAAGGTCTAGAAAAAAAAATTCGTAATAAATGTGGCCTATTATAGTACTAATATGGAACAACAATGGTGAATCAGAAACACCCCTTTGCGGATTCATCCTTTTATCCACTACAAAGCCCATTCGAACAATAAAATGTATGTTGGAGGATTAGAGTGACACATTTATAACAAGTTGTCATCTCAAGTACAATAAGGGAAATACTTTTATATTGAAATATCTAGGGCTATTTGTAAAGAAGACTATTTGATATTTCTTTTATGATTCCTTGATTTCCTATTTCTGATAGTATCAAAATAATGATAAGTTTTTATTTATTGTTGTATATTGTAAATTTTGGGATTACAAAATTCAAGATATATAGAAGATAATAATTACCAACTACTAAAGTCAAAATGCAATATTTGGTGAAACTTTCACCATTGTTTCTATACTTTTTCTTAATGTCTTTTGCTTAAAATGTGTTATACAAACTATCATGTGTGGGATGGAGATATATGTTGCAAGAACAGAGGATTACAGTTATGCACATCGAGATTTTGTCTTTATCACCTTTCTAGTTCCCTTTTCAGTCACCCCTCTCTGAATATAGGTCTTAGCCATATTTTTCATTAATCTAAGCGATGATTTGATCAAACAGTTATGGCATAGAGCTGACAAATGATTTAGAGAGTCAAGGTCAGTGCCCAAGTGAAGAGAGAGAGAGAAAAAAATCTTAAGGGTTCTTAGGATGGGAACGAGTCAAGAGGAGGTATCTAAAATCAAGAAGAGTTTACAATGTCAAGATTTGGACTACATGAATATGGACCCCTATGAAAAAATGATAAGTAATCCAATGCATGTACAATTATTTTTCTATACAACACATTATAAGTTTTTTTAAGGAATTGTATCTAAAGGGTGGACATATTTAATGTCTTATATTGAAGTATCCAACCAAATTTCAATGTGTATTTGATTGGGTAGGGTTACCATCAAGATTAGGAGAGAAATCCAAGCTCAAAATTTTTGAATAGAATGTGGAATATTGTAGTTCCAATATGGACCAATAGTTGTCACTTATGTAATTAAATATGAGTTGGATGTTTACTCTAATACTTTTTTGCTAAGTATTTGTCTCACAAAAATTATATAAGACTAATGTTGCTTGAATGTTTAATTACCTAGGACTGCATATACGACAACTCACTATTTGATTTTTCTTTAATAATTTCTATGTCTCCAATTTGGTTATATGCTTAAAATTGGAAATAGTGTTTATCTAGTCACGAGAGATTGTTAATTCCAGATGATAAAACTAATGACGTGTATAACACAAGAACACCCAAATTATTGATTTTTGGGTACATAATTTGCTTATGTAAGAATATATTATTTTACTGTTGTTTCTCTATTTTGTCTCTGAGTCCTACGTTTCCAATGTAATATGTGAATTTAGCATGACTGAGGTAGAGATATATGTTGAAAAAATGCAGGACTGCAATAATGGACATCCATACAACAATTTTGTCACCTTTCTAGTAACCTTCTCATTCACCTCCTTCTAGGATATTTATATATTTTCCATTAATCTAATTAATGTGTGTTCATACAATGTAAGCCAAGATAAAAACTGTTTTGAAAACCAAATTTTAGTAGCCATGCTAGGAGAGAGGTGATTGAAAGTTCACAATGTCAAGATTCTGACTAGACGATATATGATCAACAAAGAATAATAATGTGAAATAGTAATTAACCACCAGATACATCTATAGTGATAAATGTTCTCTCCTATTTTCTAGAAATTTCATTTTCTTATTTACTATAAAACATATTATCATCATTTTTATAATAATGACAAAGAAATAGATTTAGTCAGACCAAAATTTGACCATAGTTGAATACTGCATTAGATTTACAAGTTCTAGGAGACTTGTCAAAGTTTCAAGACATAACATGGATTGTGCCCAGAAGAAGACTTCAGGTCTGGATACAGATGGTTTCACCTTCCCCTCATGAGAAGAAACACGACATATCTCTCAGACAACATGTTGTGCCCTCTCAAACAAAGTTATTGCCATATTTTCTGCCAAACAAAATGATTTTTGTTTTTTAGAATACAGTATGTTCACACCATTGAAGATTTTCACCAACTATCAACAAAATAGTGTGTCTCTTAGATGACACACCATGCACTCTTCGGGCAGGGCATTTTTGACACCAGTTTCTCAAGGTGACACACTATGTGCCTACTGCAACACGCCGTGTCACAATCAATTTCTAGTATTTTTTAAAACTATCTTACCTCATTTTTAAATAAAAAAGTCCACACAAGGGATGGTTATGTCTTGTCATATAGAATAATTTTCAACTATAGAAAAAATCAGAGTAGAGAAAAAGTGATTTTAGGAATAAGATGTGGTTACTGGGGAGAGAATCCTTTTCTCTACTCTATTTCTTCAGCAAATTATAGCAAGGACATCCATTCTCCATTCCAACCCTTTGGGAGAGAAGGTTGTTGGAGAAGAAGCTTTAGTAAGGGTGAACCTCTAACTTGGGACTTCATCTCCAAGTTGGAATTCTCAATCATTTCTCTTCTTTTATAGATTTCTTTACTATTTTACTGTTCTAGTCATATTTAGGGTCATCTTCCATCTCTTATACTTGTGTTTGCCATCATGAGTGAGTAGACTTTCATATCTTGGGTGTGGAGGAGTGTTATGCGCCGAAGTGCACTACAATCCCTAAGATAATTATCCTAGAGTTTAGTCATTTTTTACTTCCCAATTAAGGTTAGTATAGAAAGGGTCGATCCCAAAGGACAATGTTTAAGGTTGTTAACTCTAATCTCAATTTGTTTTGAAGAACTTTTTTATTTCTTTTTGGTGCTTTTGTTTTTAGAACAGAAAGTAAAGATCGAGTTTGTAGTCGGGTGATTATCACTAAAGAAAAAAGGAAATAAAAGAACAAGATTGCACTTAACAAAAAATAAATTTGCCCTGCCACAACGAAAATTGAGATGATTGTTAGCAAAAATAACTATTATGAATGAAAGGGCTAGAATGTAAAGAGAGAGGATTAAACACAAGAATAAATCAAGAGATGGGGAATTGAGGCTTTTAGGGGTTTTCACCACCTTAGCCTAGGCAAGAATAAACTAAATCCTTTAAAATGATGAATACAATAAAGGCAAGTGAATTAATTAAAACCCCTAAAAGATGGAATCCACATGAGCCCATTGGTCCTGGTGCTCATGTTTCTTAGTTCATCATCCAAAAGAGGAAGATCCATGGTCGTTTCAAAACCCCTATGCGATTGGTTTTATTGTTCTAAATCTTGATTTCCATGGTCATTTCCATACAGATTAACATGTGATCAAACTAATTAATTACTTTGATAGATCAACAATTTTATTAAAACCAAAAACCATCTATAAGTTGTTCTAAAGGATTAGTCAATTTAAGTCATGGCTATGGAGCTATTCCCCTTGCCTCGATTGAGAACTACTAGCTCGTGCTTATGGAGAAAAGGGAGATGGAGGAAAGAAGTGTTGTAGCCATATTCTAGACTGATTAAAGGATAGTTCCTTATGCTAGAGGTAATGAAATGGCCGACACTTAATTCCTTGCTTCGGTCCACAGAAGACGAAGAAGGAGACAAAAACTAGATCTAAACAAGCAAGGTAAACGAACAATAATTGAAGGAACCACTTAGCTTGCAAAAACCAATCTTTATTGATGAGTAGAACACAAGAATGATTTCTCAGAAATCCCCATACAAAGATGATCCCCATGAGGAGGAAGTGTCCCTCCTTTTATAGGGGAAGGAGGAGGCTTTTACAACTAGGGTTGTGGACAAATGGGGCTGGTGGCTGCAATTTTGAACTCGTTGCGCACTGCCAACTGATCTGTTGGGTGGTTGAGCCAGTCAGTTGGGTGCCTGGTAAGGGCGGGAGTCGGTGAAGTAATCAACAACCCTAAGTCCCGGGTGACGATGCTCTTTGACCGTCTTGGTTTTAGGTGGGAAAACTCCCACTTTGAGAACTAAAACGGTTGTTTGATATTCAAATGGTGTGCCATCTAGACTGGACATTTGGACGAAGCTCAGTGGTTGAGGGATGGATCAACTGATCGTCTGGAGTGGGTGAGCTGATCAGTTGGAATAGGTGAGCCGATCGGCTAGAATAGTGAGCCGCTCATCTAATGTTCTGAGTCTACAAGAAATGCATTGATTTTGGTGAGATTCAAGTTTAATTGTGATAAAAGGCAGCAAATAGAAAATGTTTTCTTTTCAGTGGATAAAAATAAGAATTTCCATGTGAAAATACTTAAAAGACTGTGAAAAGGGGTGCGAAATCAGCACACATCAAAATACCACAGACTTTAGCCTTTGCTTGTCCTCAAGCAATTAAAATATCAAAATAATTCAATTTTTTTGAAACATCTTCATCCTCCTTTAATTAGCAATATATTTTATCCTTTTCATGACCAAGAAACCCATCTCCTAGAATCACAAAATACAAGTTCTATATGTCTTATAACAACATTTTTCATAACTTTTTCTTTCAGACCTATACTTTGCAAAAGCAATCTTAATCCTAGCTGCGCTTCAACACTCAAAATTATTATATATTTTTTTCTTTTTTTGACACAGGAATGAGAAAAGGTGAAGTGTGGAAGAAGGATCCCTCCTCTATTCGACTCAGGATTTTTAATCTCATGTATTTTTTCCCTTATTAAATTTATGAGGGGTGTTGAAGAATGATCCCTTCCCTATTTGACTCGGGTTATTGACCACAATTTTGTGTGTGTACTCTTTTTGAAATCTTTTGGTGGTACTCTCCTATTAGAGTTACGAGGGGTATGGAAGAAGGGAGAGAGGAGGAGCATGCCACCCTAGAATTAGGGTTTGACGTGTGGATTATTTTTCCCGTGATTTTTTTAATTTTTTGCGAGTGTTGTTGCATTAGTAAGAAAAATGATGTAAATACATTATATGAGAAAGATTTATTAGTTGATCTAATTCTACAGATAAGAAAGTTTGCATTGATTCTATTTGATACTCTAAGTCTTGCCTTCTTTTCCAAGAATTTTTCTAATTTGGGTATGGAGAACTTGTCATTTTCAGAAAAAGAAATGAAAATTTTGAATAATTTTATGAAATAAAGATTGATATAATTTTTAAAAATGAAGATACATCAATTGGCCAACTAGATAAAGGCCAAAGTTTTGAAAAGTAAAAAAACACTAAATTATGAATTACAAAAGTAAAATGCTAAAAGGGAAGATAAGGGGTGGAATACATACCGCCCACCCCCACCCTGGACTTAGAGTTTTGCTCAACATGAGAAAACCCTTAGACCGATATGGAGGGAAGAAAATCACTGTGGTGGTGGATGCTGGTGGTGGGAGTAGTAATTTCCACAGTAAGGGGAGTGGGGATCTGGGTAGGCCTGTTGGGCCCCATACTCCTCATAAGATGGGAAACTAGGGGCATAGTGGCCACATTCCACATGCCAAGACTCCTATGAATGTTGCATGAGATATATGTGGTTGAGCTGGTGGCCCTGGCACTACTACTTGTGCTGAATCTCATCCAGCAGCTACTGGACTTCATAGAACCTGTATGCACCTGTGTCGTCATCTGGTCTCCTCCTGGTATGATGGCAGGTTGGTGGTGGTGGACCAGAGGCATCATCGCGAGCCTCCAAAGAAGCATGCTCCACCAGTGGGCCTGTGGCTCAGGGACGTCATCTGAGTTTGGGTGCTCCAGACTGCACCTCTGGATGTGCCCTGGTAGATCGGAGAGCTTGTAAATAAGGTTTTCTACAGAAAACCTTGCATGCAGAGGAAGATGTAGAACCTCCTGTGAATCCTTGAAAAGAAGGTAGTATACACCAGTGGCACCCATGCGAATGAACTTGCTGGTTTTCAGGTAGTAGCTGTCGATCAGGTGGTTTTTGAGTGGGAGTGGTGTGAAAGGGATATGTGTGTAGCCACGAAAGATGGCAAGCTAGGTGATGAAATGGCCCATGAGGAAGGATGATGAGGTGGTATGGCTAGTTTGGATGCTTAAGTGTTCCAGAACGACATTCCCCCAGTTGAAGGGTTCTTCATTCAAAAGGCACGAGAGGGCGTAGAGCTCAACATAGGTAATGTCTCCCTGGGTACCTTCTCTACTAAAAATGGTGCAAGCAAGGATGCGATGGAGGTATCATATCACTGGGTTGTGAATTCTAGAGGCCTTGGGCCCACTAGGAAGGTAGGGAATGAGGCTGGTGATCTCAGCCTAGAACTTGTCTCTGTCATACCGGTCAGGGTAGGAATCATGGGGTGGATCCATACAACGATCAAACCAATAGTCGTTGCCTCTGTCAAGGATGAAGGAAGTAAACTGGAAGGCAGAGATCTCAAGATTTTCCCCAAAAATCCCAATCTTGCAACTGGAGTTGCCTTGCGAATAGTAATAGCGGTGGAAGGTAGACAAGAACACAAGAATGTGATCACTATACACTGAGGTACATGGTAAGGGAAGAGGAGAATGTGGTTTTTATAGAGAATGTTGTCCGTGCTTCACAAATTCTGAGGGAGTCGAGGGTAGTGTCACATGCCCAATGGGGGAGGGAGACACCTATAGAAAACATGTTTTCATAACGTTGGAGGTGGTCGGTGTTGGTGAATTGGACATAACTTACAGGGATGGGGGCTATGTGGGGTGGATGGGGGGTAGTGGAATATGGGTCATTACTTGCCTTCTGGTTGTTCTCCATCTCATGGAGAAGAGTCTCTTCCTCATTGATGTCATTGAGTATTTCCTCATTGAGCTTGGGGGAGGATTCACCAGTGGGGGAGGGTGTGAGGAACTAGATCCCTGTGTGAGATCGAGATCGGCGAGGTGGGTCCCGAGAGGAAGAGGAGGTGGACTTCCCTTTATTCTTGTGGATTCGGTTGAACATGGTTACTGTGGGAGGGGTGAGCCATTCGGCTTGAGTGCTAAGCTGAGTGGTTGGGCTGGTCAGACGGGCATTTTGTGGGTTGAAGAAGGGAAACAATACTTGTCACGGTGGGTCAAGGGTGCATGTTGGCCGAATGGGTCAGACGCTAGGTGCTCAGCTGGCAAGATGCATGGCAAGGGTGTAAAACAAGTAGCTCAGGTCTGAGATGAGCAGCTCGCAGAGCGTCTGAGGTGTGGAAAAGGCTTGAGATGAATGGTTTGCGGAGCAGGTGAGGCTGACGCATAGGTGGCGAGATGAGCGGCCAGTGCACTAGGCGGGCGGCTCGCGACATAGGTGTGGTCAAGTAGCGGAGCAGAGGCGGTTGGCTGGGTAGGGAGTGAAGAGGGTGGTTCATAGTGGGTAACCCTCGCTAAGAGGAGGAGCTTGAGTAGGTGAGGTGGGTGGCTCACTTAGCCACCAGTTGGTTGAGGAGGCAGCGTAAGTGGCTCGCTTGACCACTGGTCGGCTGGGGGCGAAGCTCGGGTGCATGAGAGCTCAGGTGGTGAGAGGGGTGACTAGGTTTAGAGAATAATGGATGAGGATGACGCTTGTAGTCGGGGGAGGTTATATAGCCAAGTGAGGGTGCCGAACCGTTCTGCTGGTGATCGAGCCGATTGGTTCAAGGTGTTGATCAGCGCATGCATAGAGTGAAATCTGAGGTGTCAGGGCACTCACGTTCGACCAACGGTCAGTTTGAGGGATGCTTGATTGCATTGGGCGATCTATTAAGATGTCAACTGATTATTTAAGCTACAAAAAGATGCATTGTTCAGGAATCTTGAACTGATCGTTTGGCTTATTGAGCTGCTTGGTTGGTTTTTCAAAAAGAAGAACACATAATAAGATGAAATAACAAGGTAAAGAAAATGCAATAAAAGGAAGATAGTGATGGTTTTCTCTCAACAAGCGCCTTGTTTAACGTCATAGGCTCGACATATGAGAGACCAGTTTATTGTGATTCTATGGGAGGCTGAGGGTCAGTCAAGTTGAGATCTTCTAAGGATGAATGTTTGTTGGTATCTGAAACGACAAGGTCTTTAGTGGTGATGTATATTTTAAGTCGATGCCCATTAACCTTAAATTCACCCAAAATTTTATCCCAAAGAAGAAAAGTGCCATGTGGATAGACACACTTGATGACGTAGGGACCATACCATCTAGATTTAATCTTTCCAGGAAAAAGTCTTAGTCTAGAATAAAACACTAGAACATGGTCCTTCTCTAATGTGCTTGCGCTTGATGTGACCTTCATGCCATAGTTTAGTTCAATCCCTGTAGATTCTCACATTTTCATAAGCGCTCATTCTAAATTCGTCCAATTCATTCATTTGGAGAAGACAGTTTTCTCCCACAGCAGAAAGATAAAAAATGAGGCTTTTGCTGGCCCAGCTGGCCTTGTGTTCGAACTTTATCAAGAGATGGCATGATTTGCCATAAACCAGCCTGAAAGGGGTGGTGCCTATGGGTGTCTTGTTGGCAGTACGGTATGCCCACAGAGCGTCATTGATTTTCAACACTCAATCTATTCTAGTGTGTCCAACAATTTTCTCTAGAATGGATTTGATCTGCCTGTTGGATACTTCAACCTACCCACTATTCTGAGGATGGTAAGTAGTGGTGACTTTGTGGTAAACCCCATATCTCTTCAATAGAGCCTAAAAAATTTTCTGTAAAAAATGGGATCCCCCATCAGAAATGATGGTGTGAGGGACTCCAAATCTAGGGAAAATAATGTCTTTAAAGAGTTGCTTAACAGGTTTAGAGTCACAAGTTTTAGTGGGTATAGATTCAACCCACTTTGACACGTAATCGATTGCAACTAAAATGTTAGCAAACCCATAAGAAGAAGGAAATGGGCCCATGTAGTCAATCCCCCAGACATCAAAAATCTCTAATTCCTACCAAGAGGTTAGGGGTATTTGGTCACGCTTGGAAATGTTACCCTTCCATAACATTGGTCACATGAGAGCACATAATCATATGAGTCTTTGTTGATGATGGGCCAATAAAAACCACATTGTAGGACTTTCCTGGTTGTTTTCTGGGAACTCATGTGTCTACCATAGGGGCCAGAATGACATTGTTCCAAAATGTTAGTGCTTTCTTCTTGAGAGACACAGTGACGATATAGAATTTCGACACAAAGTCTAAACAGATAAGGTTCATGCTAGTAATTATTTTAGATTTCATGTAAAAATTTATCTTTAGAATGTCCCTTGTACTCAGGGTGCAATACATCGGCAGCTAAATAATTTACAAAATCGACGAACCAGAGAAATTGGGAGTCAAATTTGAGCAGTTGGTCATCATATAAAGATTCATTTCTGGGGTTTTCATCGATTGGGCTATAGCTAAGTTGACTTAGGTGATCCGCCACGATGTTTTCAGACCTCTTTTTGTCTAGGATCTCTTGATCAAACTCCTACAATAGAAAAATCCATCTTATGAGTTTGGGTTTGGCGTCCTTTTTGGTCATGAGATAGCGAATGGCTACATGATCAGTATAAACAATAACTTTGGAGCCAATCAGGTATGAGCAAAATTTGTCAAAAGCATAGATAAGGGCTTTTCAATTCCAATTTTAGGGTTTCTTTGGAAATTAGGGTTTTTACCTCCTCTTTCAATATTATGATCCTTAATTTATCAAAACTACATGAAACCCCTAATTTCTCATTATAGCACATCTTTATCAAGTTTAGAATCTTTATTAAGCATCTAATTTCCTTATTCCAAAAGAATATGATTTTTATCTCCTTTTATCCCAAATTAGGGTTCCCATATAGATTAACCTTCTTTTATGGATTACAACTCTACTTTAGGCCTCTTTGCATTCAAAACGGATAATCAAACCACTTTTATCATTAACAGGGTTAAACTTATCAATTTGACCCATTAACACACCCTTTATACTCAATTAGGGTTCTTCATCACTTTTAAAAGCATATTACCAGCAAATTAAGGTCGTTTTACAAAACAGAGTAGAACTAGCTTCTCAAATCCTTTTTATCAAGTTCCTCGTATTTTTCTACACAACTTTCATGTATAAATTTTTTCCATTGGATACTCCTAGTAATTACTACTTATTTTGCAAAATAAATCATTTTCTGGATTATTTGGTCAGAGAGTGAAATTACCGAATATTATCGATCGTTGGATGCTCTACGGTCCACATTGGTCCGCTGATCAGACGATCCACGTCAATCATCTCCACTCAACCGCCTACTCACGTGCTTTTATGCCCGAGCCGTTGGATTACCCTGAATCCATGATGGACTCTCGATCTATCGGTCTACAGTTTGAGCAGCCTTGATTGGGTCGGCCCTTCCTAGTGCCGTCAGATCCCAATCGAATGACGAACACACATCGTCTTCGTTCTTTCTCTGCTGCTAGCTCTACGGCGGCATACCTGCCGGAGTGAAGTCAAACGAGAGATGGAGAGGGACACAGACTTTGGAGAGAAGTCGTTCAAGGTTGTGGCGAGTTGAGGGACTGAGGGGTGCCCTTATATAGGCAGTGGGAGGTCCCTGCTAGGGTTCCCAATCCTAGCCACAACCCAAGTCCTAGCCCATTTGGGCATTTCACAAGGTGAGGTTGAAACCTTAGCAAACCAGGGTCGGGAAGCTTCTATTCTCCCTCCTAAACTCAATGGGACTCTTCCTATGAGTGCTCGTTCATTAGATCGATTGGAATCAAGGGAAGAAGATTCCCCTATCACGGCTACAATCCTCATCCCACTGGGACTTGGACAATGGGCAGCACCTGTTGGATCTGCATCCAAGGGCTCCCATGATACACATTTGAATAAAAGGAAACCAATTTCCTATTATTTCGAAATAAATTCCAAATTCAAAGACAATCTTGGAAAAAACACAACTCCCAAACTGTAATTCCTTTTCAACTCAAATTTTGAGGAAACCTTATTCGTACTTTTACTTTCCATCCTTCAAAATTTGGGATTATTATCTCAAGGAAATGATTCCTTTTCTTGGTTTTCAAGTTATCTTTCAATTACTCATATTTTCCATATCCTTTCTATTCCTTTTACCATTATTTTGTGATTCTGGGTTCCTTGAACCTCAAGGAATCCTAACAACTCGGAATTCTATATTTGGAAATTATTCCTTAACCTTTTGTTCATATTTCCCTGTGTATTCTTTTATCTATTTGAATTCCTTGTTCCTTTCTTTTTATTTTTCCTTCAATTGGGCTCAATGGCCAATAAGGCCCAAAAAGAAAACACACAAGCCATCATACACAAAATTCATTCAAATCAACATATTACATCAATCATGGATTTCATTTATCTTTAAAAAGAGATTTAAAATCTCATTACATGTTCTGGAAAATTGGGGTTATAAAAAAGACACTCTTTATTTAGAGTCTCCCAAATTCTTCATTTCTGACACACACTCTCTGCATCTGGCCTACCCCAATTCAACCAATTTTGGTCCATTAGAGAACTTGATATGAGGTCCATATTGATTAACCCATGGGAGTTTCCTGGTGGACAGAGTACGAGTCATGCAATTAGTTGTCTTCGACCAAAAGTATTCAACATTAGGGTTCATTAGTGAGGAATGCATATATGAAAGGGAACCCTTGTTGTCCATTCTAAAGGGTCTATAATCATTTTCAAAAGCCACATTTTCACAGAGCGATCCCTATCTAGGACCAAGGAGGCAGTGGGTGCAGTGGACATACTGGTCTTTCTGCACTAGGAAACATGGTCCCTTCCATTGTTCTACCTATCTTTCCACTGTTGTATCTCTCCATGAGCAAGTAGAAGTCTGTGTTGGGGCATGGGGACTTGCCCCAACAGACTGTATTTTATTCTAGCTTGTGTCTAAACTCAACAAGACTATTCCTAAATAAAGTATTTTACTAATTATCTCCTTTCCTTGAAAATTGATATGTTGCTTTGCATATATGTTATAATCATGGATGTGTTGGTCTCTATACTCACAATTAGAACTTCAAAACTATCTTGTTATCTTGGACTATGCTTGCATCAGGTTGTAGGATGAATAAATAAGGCCTAGGTTCACATAAAAAAACTATCTTGTTATCACCCTCAAAGTGTCAGCAAGGGATAGTGAGGTGATTGGGATACAAACTTCTAATGTGCTAAGATTGGTCGGCCATAGTTAGGGAGTGCAACTGGATGACTAGGAACTTGGGTACCGAGACTGGTCGGTTCTAAGGGAGATTAATCTATACAATGATCTATATCCCATGATGGTGCTATACCTAAGCATGTAAAAAGTAGAATATTATGTAGTAGTTTAAATCTTGATGGAATGATTATGTAGGTTTTGTATAGTGAAACCCCATGCCCAGGTCCTTTTTATTATCATTTGTTTACTTCTTGAATCATTGTTTTTACTGACAACAATTTAGTTTAATCAGTCAATCAACTTTCTCGGTGATAAAGATTGCTCTTAATACTTCTGATATATATATATATATATATATATATATATATATATATATATATATATATATATATATATATATATATATATATATATATATATATCTATATATATATATATATAAAAAGTGCTTAAAGAGTTTGTCCTTTGGGTTCGATCTTTAAGTATATTGCAGTAGGGCTTCCATGCATGTGGAGTGCAGAATTAGTGCACAACATTTGGTTAAACATAAGGATTATTCCCTTAGGATTTTTATTGGTGCGAAGTAGGGAGCCCCATCACAAAACATGAACAAGTGAACTAAAGCTAGTTGGATCTTGGATCCACTTTTGTATCTACTTATTATTATCTTATTTTCATTATAAATAATAGAAAATGAAAATGCTAGAAGGACCAAGTGTAGGCCAATCCAAGCCACCAAAGGTATCCTATTCATTGTATCTCTCTCATTTTTTCAGTTTCATGTTTGGTTTCTGGTAGAGTCTTCACGCGTATAGTATGACTCGGTAGTGCAAATAGGATAGAGCCCACATTTGTATAATTAAACTCAGTGGTTCTTGCATACTGTGATACAATATCTACATCAGGGATCAAAGAGGTGGGCTTACAACCTCCTCACTGTGTGCTACATTGTCACTAATGTGGATCTCCTAATTCGCCATGTGAAGTGTGGTGAAGAGCGAGATGCTCAAGAGGATACCCATGGTGGCCACAATGTTACATCCGATGACAAACATTGTCCCTACAACCTACTTGGCGAGCTGTACAATGCCACCATCAAAGAACATGCCTTGGGCTCCCAGGATGAGAGAATCATGTGGCGAGTTATAACTTAGCTAGTAGGCCCGTCAAGAAGCCTCCCAAGATATCAACAATATTGTAGGTGTGAAAAACCATTTTTCTGTTGTCCATGTGGAGAATTTGGGTTGTGTGAGTTGATGGATCAAGAAATGGGGGAAAAATGATGGTTAGGGTCAAGGACATGTAATGTATATCCCTTGAGGGAGTGAGTCAATGGTGACAACATACGTTCCATGGGAAAGCAAATTCTTTTGTAGTATCATCCTGGTGAACCAAGGGATTCTACCATAGAGGATGCCCATCACAACGGTGACCCACCGTTGAACCACTTTTAGGGTCATTCTTACTGACAACATGGAAGCCTTAAAATAAGTTGCAGACACCAATGAATGTCTTATTGGACAATGGTGGGGCAAATTCATCATCAACAACACACTCACCACATTACCATAAATAATGATGACTTGCCAAAATTGTTGAAGTGACTAGACACGTGTCTAGAATACTATCACCAATGTCCACACCAAAGGAAGAGGTGACTACAATGGCGGTTGAGGGGGTGCCTAGGTGTAAGAGTCTTAGGATCTACGGGTAGTGGGGGATGTGGAGGTCCTGAGTTGAGGTAGATGACATAGGGGTGGGTATGGATGAGCAAAATATGGTATGGGAGGATGAAGGTTGATTACCCGTGGAAGGCAGTGGTATAGGCCTATAGAAAGATAGCTTGTGACTGCATGCCATCATAGGGAGGGACTAGGATATGGGTGGCATATTAATATTCACTTGTGTCATCACACATTAACACATGAAACAATAGTGTAGCAGAGTCACCAAGAAGGTTTCTACTCGAGCGATAATGACAAACATAGCCAGAGGGTGACTAAGTGATGGTGTTGAAGTGAAGCTCGATGATGGTGCCGAGAGGTGGATCTTCATGATCGTGTTTGGCAGGAGGGCTAAGTTACATGCTTGTATTGGAAACCCTTGGTTGCAACAATGTTGGGTTGCAATGCTCTTTTTTGATTTTAAATGGTGGATTCCCTACCTTTTTGTTCTCGAAAATTTACATCAATATTAAGAAAGAGGCATAACCATGTTCAATTCAGGCCCTAACAAGGATTGAGTAGAAATTGCTTGAAAAAAGTATATAGTTCTAAAAATATGCGGATGTTGTGGACCTTATATTTGAACAATTGGAAAAAGATTGTGCATGGATGTAATTGTGTTCAATTCACGTAAGAGAAAGTCACGTCAATATCAGACCCAACCCGCCCCCACTCCCCTAATCACCCACATTGTTGTTTGGAGGTAGAATCATTTTGATGCGTCAAAAAAGCAAACACACTATAAAAGAGAAAAAAAGAATAGATAGAAATATGTTTTGCTCATAATAATTTAATTCATAATGACTTCTTTTACTGAAATAAAAATTTAGACTCATCATAGAAAGTACTTTTTAACAAGAACAATATTGACATACTTCGGAGAAAAAATAATATGAGAAGTATAAAAAGAGACAAGGGAAGTAAAAAAGGGTACAATACCCCAAGACACAGGTACTCTACCCCAAAATGAGAGTATCATTAATAACATACCCCAAGATGAGAGTAATATACCCCAAAACATTGGTACTAAACTCCCTAATATATGTGATATACTTGGATAGATAAATAAGAGGGGTATAACAAATGTGTTTTGGTGTACAATACTCACCATTTCGGGGTACATTACAAATGATTTCTTGCTGATGTATGGCACCCATAAAACATGTATTATATGTTGGTATGTATGCCTAAAGATCCAATCATATGATGATTGTAATGTGGCAATAGATACCTGATTTGATAATGCAAAAAGTAAATCCATCTGTTATGTTTGTCTCAATAATGAGGTAATGTCACAAACACAATATACGTCTAAAGAATGATGTTACTTGATGACAATTGTCTTTAGGTTTAGGACCTGGACAATGATATTATATGTATGATAAGAGTACATGCATTCTTGTTTTGTCCCTATTTGGATATTACTATGGAAGAAAAATAGACAACATTAATACATAAGACTAGAGTATGTGTTGGCTGATGACAAAGTCTCATTAGTCATGATATGGGATATAAAGTCAAACACATAGGTACATGTTAGAGAACAATGTATCAGATAGACCCACCTTGAGAGTGATGCATGAAGAGCATGGAATGGTAGTCATAATCATCTCTGACAATGATAGTCGTTCTTTGACCTCAAGTCACTACACTCATCACATGACGTTCAATGTATTTTGACAACATCCAACATGACATTGAATAAGGATTTCCATTAAGGAGATGCTCAGGTACATTGTGACACATGGGGATTCACTATAAGTGATCTAAATTGGATTTATACCTCCTATAGGAGATTGATATACTATCTACTTGATAAGCAAGACCAAGAAATGTATGGCCATAGTAGTGTGACTCAATATGTGATATATGATCTCAGATGCATCTCATACAACCTACTCTAGTTCAAGGATCATGGATCAAATGTTGAGATGATGATAATTCCATTCTGTGAGATCAATCTGGACATCAGAGATAAGGAACTATATAATCACTATAATATTGATCACAGATTGTAGGTTGAATTTGTTCTTCAACTTTCTAATTACTTGAGTAGCAACAATGTGTTTCTAGATAACTCGCATTGCTAGTTATCTCATAAATTGGTTATGGACATTCACTGCCAATGTAACTTGGGTCCTATAGGGTCAACCACAAAGGATGCACCTGGAATAGGAGTTTACTTATGAATAAGGTTTAACTTGATTACTAAAGTATTTATGTATTCAATTTAAACAACATAGGATGAAAATTGGTTGACTAGAAATGTGACTCGACTAACTCAAGTGTTGGGTCGACTGACTCAAGTGCTGAGTGAATTTAAACTACATTGGTTGAACATTGGATGATCATTGATCGGTTCAGAATGTGAGTCAAACAAGTTCAGATTGAGAATCATCTAGTTCAGAATGTGAATCGATTGGTTTAGAAATCTATAAGATAATATAATGAATTGAAGCTAACATCATGTTGGGCATTAATCATCAAATTGAAGGGCAATATGTTTGCAAACATGAAATATAGTGAATCAATGGATTCAAGTGTTGATTCGACTGATTCCCATGAAAATTGATTGATTGAAATGTGAACCGACTGATTCATGATTCACAACAGCCACAAATTAGTGAAAATTTGTCTTTTCAACTCCTAGTTGATCTCAAACTCCTGACCCTGACCCTCCTATAAATAGAGGTGTAGTTAGGGCTTTCAAAAGATACAACAAATGCTGACAAATGTTGTCATCTCATAGTTGTAGTAATGTTAGATTCCAAGCAAGTCTTACATATAAAAGGGAGATATAGTAAGGGATATCAAGTCAATGCTAGCACATTGACATCAAAGGGACAACTCCTTCCCATTGGATATAGGAAGTAGGATGAGGAATTCCATGTGGTCTGCATGGTTATGGATAAAACCCTTGTGGATATGCATTCTTGGTTGTATGTTTTCTTTCATACAATTATTTGGATTGCTTCCCATACCTCTCTCCTTTCCAAACATAAATTAATGCCCTCCTTCCTATACTCCCCTTGAAAGTAACTTGAGGTTTCTCTTTAACAATCTAATAAGTAAATAAGGATAAGACAATTTTCATTTTTGTTTTGGGAAAGATAAGACATTCTGTACTAGATGAGTCGACTGATTGGGAAGTCGAGTCGATTACCTGGAGGACTAAGGAGGGCAGTCGATAGAAGGAGCCTATCGATTGACTGGAGGCCCAACTGATCGTCTGGAGGAGTCTAGTCAACTGCATGAGACAAAAGAGTTAGTCGATCGACTGATGTAAGCCAATCAACTGACCAAGCATCCAAACAATCAACTGGAGGGTCCATCTGATCGACCGTCCTATTTCAAAAACTTATTTTCAATACATATTACTACATTTGATGTGGACCTTAGGTGGTAGCAATTCTTTGTGGCTCCAAAAAATTGCATTAGTATGTCCATAACCATTTCTATTATATTTGTGATTGCATGTTTCATTTTTGGATATAGCATGTATATGATACATATAATTTGTATGTGGTGATTGGTTATGTATATGTATTTATATAAAGATATCACTAGATTTTAAGCCTAAGATGCTTACCATAAGTGACACACATGAAATGCTTGATAGACAAAGCATAGATTACACGAAAGGATGGCGCGTTGTCTATCTCATAGAAGTGTGATGATAGATATGTGAGTCTACCAAAGCAGGGTGCATGTTCTATCGCATTGGCTTTTGGATCAGGCTTAACAAGTGGACTTAATGAAATTCTCATTATGTGCCTAGAAGAATACATATGGATAATGGAAAGGAGTTGTGCATACCTTCTATCCAAGAATCACATGAGATACAATTGGCAAATGTTGCCTACCATGATAATTGGTCATGAACACCAACATTGGATGGGTAATAACTTAATTGTTTTGGATCTTGGCTCACTAGAAGATGGTTTGCTACATTCTTCTGAATTGTTAGATCGACTTTCAATCTAAAGAAAATAGTGGGAGTGATAAATAATTTTAAGGACTAATCAATATCATTAATGTAATCAAATCAAATCAAAAGTGTATTGAAAAATGCAAAATTTTCTTTTGTACAAACTAATAGCAAACACAAATACATTTTCCTTATAATCTCTCCTTGAGAAGGACAAAATAAATGAGAATAACTTCCATGACCGGTTCAAGACTTTGAGAATCATTCCCACTTAAGAGTGTGAGCTCTATGTCCTGGTGAGACCAGAGCCAGATGAACCCACTCCCATCATGCTTAAGACTTCCAGGGATGCTTACAAGAAGCACTTTGAAGATGTCATAGATCTCAAGTGCTTGATGTTGTTTTCAATGAAATATGAGTTTCAGAGATAGCATGAGAACATGGATGTTATTTTTATGGTAACACATCTCAAGAACATGTACTAAGATCAGGAAAGACACGAGTGACATGATGCCTCAAAGGCGTTATTCAAGTGTAATATGGCTAATATCCAATAGGTCCTCATGTGCTCAATTTGATTGGGTATGTGGAGAACCTTGCTAGACGGGGATTTCCTTTAGGACAAGAATTGACCATAGATGTGATTCTACAGTCACTACCACAGTCATAGAACTAGTTCGTCATGAACTACAGCATGAACAATATTGACAAGCCATAGTCAGAATTACTAGGCATGTTGACGGCAACTAAAATATTAATGAAGAAGGAAAAAAACCAAATTTGTGATGATGATGAACAAATGCAAAGGGATGTCTAAGGGAAAAAGGCAAAGATAAGAAGAATTCTAAAGCTATCCAAAAACCAAAGTCTTCTGCACTAAAAGCTACGGGAGGATCGAATAAGGAAGGGAAGTGCCACCACTATCACCAGTGTGGACACTGGGAAAATAGTTTCTCTCTTTATATTAAGGAACATAGGAAGAATCATAGTTGGAATCTGTCATTTTCTAATGGGCATGTAATAGAATTAGTGAATTTCTATTATGTACTTTCCATTAATTAAAACATCATGTATCTTGTATGGACAAGAGTATCATGGATTATTGATGTTTTTCTTAAGATAAGATCTTATATAGAAGTTCCCTATGTCTCATAATCTATTCTTGGTAGTTTTAAAGACAAATATGTATAACACATATATTGAATAACTCGATGACTCAAATAACAAATACATATAACATTGTCATCTAGAGCACACAATTGAGAAATGCATTTCTAGACTCATAAAGATGGTCATATAGACTCTTTCAATTTTTGAACCTATAGATACATGTGAGTCTTACTTGTTGGGAAATATGACAAAATCTTTCACTAGAAATAGTGGGAGAGTGAGCATTCTATTAGGGCTAGTACATACTGATGTACATACACCTTTTAGAACAAATGCTAGAAGTGGTTACAAGTACCTCATTATATTTACTGATGATCTCAGTAGATATGGTATTTTGTATTCAATGAAATGCAAGTCTTAATATCTTGAAGTGTTAAAGGAAATCATAAATGAAGTACACAACCGGCTTGGTATAAGCATTGAAACACTTCAATATCATCGATGTTAAACATTTTGATCAAAGAGTTTGAGGACCATCTGGGAGACCTTGATAATGTAAGACAATGAACTACACCTGAAACATAGTGATTTATTAGAAAGAAGGAATAACACCATATTAGTGATGGTGCAACCATCAATATATCTATCTAATCTTCCAATTACCTTTTCTCGACATGCTTTACACTAAACGATGTGTTGTCTAAAATTGGTTCAAAAGACTGTTGGTATGTATGCCCAGAGAGTGAATCATATGATGATTGTAATTTAATAACTTGTAAATGAATCGATTAATAATAAAGGCAAGCTTACAATTTATAATGTTTTATTTAGTTATGAGATAAAGAAGTAACATAATAAATGTCTAGAGAATGATATAAATTAATGATGTATGTATTCAAGTACGTGACTTGAACAATGAGATCATACAGATGTTAAACGTATATACATTCTTGTTATGTCCCTAATTAATTGTTATTGTGGAAGGTTGATATACAAAAATAATACTTAAGACTAGAGTGTGTGTTTAAAATCTCATCCGTCATGATGTATGATGTCAAACGAAGAACATAGATACTTGTTAGAGAACTTTGTATCAGATAAGCCCACCATAATAGTGATACATATAAAAAATAATTGGTAGTCAGAATGATCTCTTATAGTATTTTGATGGTGATTGTGGTTCTTAAACCTGAAGTCACTACACTCAAAACATGTTGATCTATATACTTTGACATCATCCACCGTGATCCTGAATAAGGGAGGCCATAAAGGTGATGATTGGGTACACTATGACAAATGGGGATGATTGTGAGTGATGTAGATGGGATTTGTCCCTCCTAAAAGAGTATGATATCCTGAACACTTGATAAGAGAGATTGAGAAATGCATGGCCATGCACATGTGAGTCAATATGTGATATTGAGATTACATATATCACAAACAGTCTAGTTTGGTCCATGGAACATGGATTGAATGATGAAGAGTATGAATATTCCATCCCTCAAGTTCAATCCAGATATCAATGATAAAGGACCTATAAAAATTGTAACACGAATCACAGATTCTAGGTTGAAGTTGTTCTCTAACTTTCCATTTTCTTGGGTAGAAATGATGTGTGACTAAGAACCACTCTTTTCTTGTGATGTCATAAGTAGTTATAGACATTCAATACCAACATAATAGGTGACCTATAGGGTTACACACATCAGATATACTTAGAAGAGGAGTTTGACCATGTATTATAATTGATTTGATTACTAAAGTGTTTAGGTACTCAATTCAAGCAATAAATCAAATAATTGGACTCCAAACCACCGATTCAAGTGTCAAACTTACTAATTGGAGTGTCAGGTTGATTGGATATTGCATTGGCCAAATTTTGGATGAGTTGGGGAGTGAAATGACCAGTTCTCTTAGTGAACCAACTAGTTCATGTTTGGGAGACGATCGTTACTTGTAGCGAAACACCTGCTTCATGGTGAAATTCAATTGCATCAAGGATTAGTGATGATGTCATGTCATGTGGTGTGTTTCTGCTAGAGGTGCCACACACTAGCCGATTTGACTCGACTAGATGTGCCCCACGAGATTGGAACACACGTGTGGGAAAACTTTTGATATTTATATTGGTCCTAACCAAGTCGATCACAAAAACTAAATAGGTCACCCGCAAGCGTACGGGGTACTGTTGTAGAATAGGTGATTGGAAAGATAAGGGGTCGGTCCACAGGGATAGAGGGAGCACTACAGTTAGGTTTAGTGTAGGCTATGTTCCTAGTGTAGAGATTAGGGTTTGAGAGTTTTAAAAGGGTTTGGTTGTTAATTACTCTAATTGAGCAAACAAGAAAGGCTAGATAGAAACTAAGTTATGAAAAAGCTAAATTACCCTAAACAAGTTGAATCTAAGCAACTAGGCTAAGAAATTAACCATAGGAGAGCAAGATGAACTACACTACTCTAGAAAGGCAAGAAGAAATTAAGAATCTAAACTAATCACTAGCAAGAGTAAGAACCTAAGTTAACACTAATGATCAAGACTAAGCAATTTAACTAAGTTAATATAAAGCAACTAAACTAGACTAGAATGAACAAGCAAACAAAGCAATTTGGGTTTTAACAAGATTATTAAGGTAGGTGGGCCATTTGGGGGACGTAAATTTGATATTAGTTAGGGGATGTTATTAGATAAACACGGCTCTCATTTTACATCTAGATTACCAAACCAAACAATAAGACCAATGCTATCAGAATGTACCCTATACTGCTAGTAGAAGACTAGGGTTAGGTGTAATTCTAATAGGATTAGACAAATATAGGTTTCTAGGATAAGTTATAATGAGTAATTGAGGGATGAGGGTAGAGATGGGAGTAGAGATGAGGATATTTGACCTCATGCCGCTAGCCATTCTAGCCTTTAGAAGGCCCTAGGCAATTACATCAATTTCACTTATACTAGTAACTTAGGTCTCATACCAAGTAGTAGAAGAGGAGATAGGCATGTGGGAACAAAGGGGTTTAGCTAGGGATCCCCTATTGGGACCTAGAAATCACTCCTAAGATTGCCACATGTATCCCAATTCTCCTAGAAACATGGTATCATCAAGCATTCTTAAATAAGAAATTAATGACAAAAAGCACAAATTACAAGTATGGTAATGGGATAAGAGACACAAGCATGGAGCAATCATCATAGATAAAAATGAGTTCATTACAACCCAAAAATTCGCCAACCTGGTATCAAAGTCACATTTTAACCCCAAACAATGCACCACTAGGGGCTTAGCTACACATAGTCAAAGAAATAACAAAAGAAAGGGGTAGAAGAGGAAGAAACACCATGGAGCTCAGGCAAGTGGCCTTCTTCTTCCCCTCCTTGCTGTTGTGTACGACCTCCCTCCTCCAAGGGTGTAGGTGAGCATGAAGATATGGGGGGTTATGGTAGAAAACCTAGAAAACTAGGTCTACAAGGTGGAATGGAGGTGGAAATGGTAGATGGAGAGCACAAATGCAAAGGAAATGCACTAAATGCTCAAGAGGGGTGAGTGGAAGCTTGGAGCAGCTGTGGGGTGTCTAACCTTTGTGCCCCAGCCGCCATCTATGTATATATAGGTGGTGGAGAAGCACTAGGGTAAGTAGGGGTAGGATAGGAAAATCTGTGTAAAAGTATGGTAGGGTAGGTTGGTCACCACGGTCGTTTTGATGTGCCACAGCCGTGGTGAGGGTAGTATGGGACGGTCATGGAGTAGGAACACAGGCATGGTATGGAGAGGGTGGTGATATGCTAAGGAAGGTGGTGGCCACGGCCGTGGCAGAGTGCCACGGGCGTGGTGGGTGAGTGACACTACGGCCGTGTTGGATAACACAGCCGTTTTGGAGGAGGAGGTTGTGGTCGTGGAGAAGAAGCATGGTCGATGTGATCTTAAGTGGCCACAGTTGTGGCAATTTGGGGGAAAATGCTATTGAAATGTTGATTCTTCATCATAAATTCACATGACCGTGGGGGGTTCCCACGACTGTCTTTCATTCTTCTAACCACGACTATGCGGATGGCCATGGCTGTGGTGACTTCAAAGGGCCACGGGCGTGCTGGTGGCCACGGTCGTGGGGATATGAGGGCAAAATGTTGTTGCATTTGTCACTTCATTGCCAAAAAAAGACACGATCGTGTTGGGGTCTGCATCACTTGATTGTCCTTCAAACTTCATCATTTATGGATGTCTTTGCTTGATGATGACCCTTATCCATTGGAGGTAGGTTGAGGGAGATTTTGGGGCCTTCTTTGGTACCCCTCATGAGACGAGGAGCCCTAGAACTGCTTCCTTCTCTCTTGTACATCTAAGGCATGGTCCAAGTACCAGAAAATAGTGTAAAGAACATCCATAAGCACATTTGGCAATGATAAACATATTAGGGGAAAAAGGCTTGTAATCTAACATGTTTAAATATGATTTAAGTACAAAATGGCACAAGATGGAGCCCTAAAATAGGGCTACATCACCACCCCAAACTTAAAACATATTTGTCCTCAAGTATGCTCCAACTCGATATCTCTTAAAATTTTCCACAAACAAGAAATGACGAATGCAATGTAAAAGCTAATTATTGCTAAGTGGGATCAAATATGACTGAGTGCATGCATTTCATCTCTCTTCTTTCCTACTTTCACAATCCAATCATGAAAAGAGCACATAGTATATGAACTTCAAATATAGCACATAGAATACATAAGTTATCCATATTTCTTCCATAAAGTTTTGGGTAAACTGTTTCATGTTGGCATTAGTTGAGGATGACTAGGAGTGTTGTTTCACCTTCATGCATTCAATCTTATATTTCAAATCACACCAAACGACCCACGTGGCTCCGGAAAAGGGCAAAATGAGCTAGGTTTGATGCTTCCTAGCTTAATGGGTATGAAAGTGGAAGAAAGGGTTACAATAAGATTTTTGGAGTGCTATTGCACACTCATCTTTTCTTTATTTGAATGCTCTTAAACATGAGTATCCTTTTATTTTTTTTGCTTTTCTTTTTCTTTTCCCTTTTTTTTGTTGCCCTTGGTGTAAATAGGGCATATGGTGGATAGAGTGAAGCGATGAGATAAAGATATGGCCACCCAAAACTTTTGGAGGTGGACAAGGCTGATTATGTGCACTAGGGCATCTTTTTATGAGGCAGAGGGGAATGAAGATGGTGGAAGAAAAGTCAAATCAAAGAGGGGTCATTGGTATGATTTTCCACATAAGACATCCTACATGAAAATTAATCCAAAACTTCATCCTAGATATCACTCCACATGAATGAACAAGATGAAATTGATATATCAATCAAGTGATTCCACAACCACTAAGCGTTCAAAGCTTGCTCAACTTCACAATTCAACCAAATCGATCACAATCATAAGCGAGGTAATGCACATGTAAAGAGTCAAACATTGATACCACTTAGCAATGAAGCATGACATTTCATTTGAATTTGTCAAAGTACGTCATTTTCACTCAAAACAGTAGAGATTGGGTCAAAACATACTTTCTAGGCAAGAAAATTTAAATTTGGGAAAAATTGGCCAAAAGGGCACCAATTTGCATTAAATCACATCTAAACCAACTTTAGGGAATTTCAAAACATAAAGCAGCAAATCCTAATTAAGATGCACAACAAATTACAAAAACCTACATGAGAATGCAATGCATGATATGGAAGAGCAAAAAGAGCAAAAACTTTGAAAAATTAGGCAAAAATTGCATGAAACTAACTACATGCTATGCAAAAATGCAATAAAAAGAGCAGTAATGAGAAAATTGAACTAGATAGAAAAGGTGGAACAAAATGACTAAGAGAGAGATAGGATGGTGCATACCGCCCTACCCACCCCAAATGTTAGAATCATGTTGTCCTCAACATGAAACTATAGCTTAGGGTAGATAGGGGAAGTGTCATGGCTGCTGTGGTGGCTGATCAGACATGTGAGGAGGATCTAGAGGAGGAGCTGAGGGAGGAGTTGAGACTGTCGGAGGATGCTGGTAGTAATGTCCCCAGTAGTCATTCTGGGGTGGAGGGTATGTCTCGCGATATCCAGCTATGCCACCCCAAAAATATCCACCCCATTCAGGGTTTCTTACTGCTTGGGCATGGTGGTAGTGATACAAGTGGTTGACCTAGTTGTGCATTTGTTGTTGGTCTTTCCAAATGTATTACTGGATAAGCTGCATATAACCCTACATCTTCTGAATGCTCTCAAGTTGCGCCTGGATGGTAAACATGTTGTAGGTGTTCACTGAGGGCTGCTGCAGCTAGGATGTCCCTTCATCCCTCCTTCTTGTTCTTTGGGGCTGCCTGGTTCCTTCAGTTTCTTGATCCTGCCCTTGCACATTGGATTCAGCTATATCTTCATGTGCAACAACGACTCCCCTAGTGTATGTCTCGCTCGGGTTTTCTTGTTGCCATTTTAGTAATTTTTCCCTCAATCTGTAGAAAACCCCCAACACAGATAGAAGTGGCACCGCATGGTATGGCAACTCAAGCTCAATGTCTGGCACACTAATTGTGAGATAAATCATCCTTTTGTCCTTCATCTTAATAGCGTGCAAGCACAAAAGGTAATTGAGGCCAACAAACTCTGCCTCACGTGCGTCTTCAAACCCAAAAAGATCATACCCCAAAGCGAGTGCAATTGAAGTGACAAACCCTCCCATAACAAAAGGTGTTGTACTCTTGAAGGGCATGGACTTCATGTGATCAATTAGTAGCACTCCAAGGTCTATATACCGTTTGTGGTTCATAGCCATCAAGACAAACATATCATTTTGAGAAATGGAGCCTTAGTTATCATACCTTCCCATAATGGTATTTGCTAAGACCTTTTGCACATAATGGATGAGGGGGTTCTTAATGAAGATTGTTTGGACCTCCCTCTATTGTAATCATCTCTTCCAGTTAGAGTCTTCTAGAAATGTGCATAATCAAAATATGCCTTTTTTTCTTGCAGGCTGTCATCCATCTTCTCGGCCTCTTCAGGATTTGCAGCAAAAACATAGTTTAACTCAGTAGATGTGAGGGTGTGCATGTTTCCCACCATGGAAAACTTGATAGCTTCACTGCCTCTCACCTTTGTCTTCTCTAGAGTGGAAAACAACTCTCTAGTAAGAGTGGCGTAGGTTGCTTGGGTGTGAAAAGGACGTTCCACATCCCCATTTGCTTTAAACTTCCTTCCACTGCCTCCTTGATTCCTAGTTCATCAATAATCTTCTCACTACCATATCTAGTGGGGACGAATCTTTGTGTAATGCAATCCGAGTATGTGAGAGTGATCTTTCTTTGCTTGTATCCTCTGCCATAGGACACTCCTGTTGGGGCCTTACCTAAGGCCTTCACTCTATCTGCCTCCAATTGTTCCAGAACGTCATCTTCCTTAGGCACCAGCTCCATCTCTTCCTCCTCACTTTCATCTTCATCTTCCTCCATTCTATATGATTGAGACCCAAAACTTGTATCAAGGTTGTACTAGTGTGCAAATTGTTGTTCATCATGACGTAGTTTCTGCGAAGGTTGCAGCTGCACACTACGCCCCACCTCCGTATGAGACGTCAAGTGGCGGGCTAGAGTGGGATTTGGCGGTAGCTTAGATGAGGACGGTGTTTCTTTGGATCTTTGGCTTCTTTTTGTAGCCACCGTCTTGACCTCATCTATGATGTTGTCCATGTCCATTCCCATAGACTCCTATTCTTCTTCCCCCTCATACGTGGCGTCGGTGATGTGATGACTGTCGGATGAGCGGGAGTGGGATACGCTCACCGGTTGTGAGCGGCGGAGGGATTGGTAGGCGGAGGTGGTTGGTGAAGGGGTATTGGAGGGCATGGAAACATCAGAGGAGGCATTTTTGGAACACCGCTTTCCTCTGGTGATGATATTGGCCCCCTTGGTGATAGCCTTTCCAATCTTCTTCATGGTTGGGTTTGGAAGTGGAGGTGAATTTTAAATTTTGGTGGAGGGGGTGATGTGGATATGGATTTGGGTGTGGAATGGAGGGAGAATGATGTTTGGATGGTGGATGTGGGGTTTGTTTTGGAATTGGGCAAAAATGGAGGGTTTATATGGAGGTTTAGTGGAGGGGGGATGTTGGGTGGATTGGAGATGAATGTGGAGATGGAGGGGTGATTGAGAGAGAATAGGTGGTGGAAATGGAAAGGGGGTGGTTGGGGAATGATTTGGGATCGAGTGGAGGCCGATCGGGGGTGCTTTTGGTGGTAGGAGATGGAGATTGGGGGAGCACGGGTGAGCTCCGTGCCGCCACGGCCATTTGCTGGAGGAAGAAGATGAACATATGAAGGTAGTGGTCGGGTTTGGACGTTAAAAAGGTATATTTTTTTTGCTGAACTGGGCTCGACCACGGTCGTGGCTAGGGCATGGTGGCACGGCCGTGGCGGGTGCCACGGTCATGTTGTCGATGAAGAACACCCCAGTCTGACCTTTCCATGGTTGTAGTAGGGAGCCACGGTTGTGGCCAATCAACTTCAACACAGTTGCGGGGATGGGCCACGGTCGTGGCTATTCTTGTCAAAAACACTGACATGTTTTGTAACTTTGATGAAATAAAACCCATGACCGTGGTGTCTGCCCATGGTCGTGGCCATGCTACCTTGACACGGTCATGGCAGGTGGCAACGACCGTGGCCATTCTTCCAAAAACCCTGTAACTTTGGCCAAATTGATGCTAAAAATACCCACGACCGTGGCAGGTGGCCACAATCATGCTTGTCCACTTTTCCCACGGCCGTGGTTGAGCTCCACAACCATTTTGGGGGTGCTCCTTCAGTTTTCTCAATTCAAAAACATGAACTTCATTTTATTTTTCATTTGGCCACAAATCTGCCTTAATGACCATGACTCAGCTTCTATCCGTTCTCTATCTATTGTCTAGCACCTTCCATATCATTAAAACTCAACGAAAAACTATTAGACACAAGTATGAGTGTATTTGTGTAAAATAAAACCAAAGTATCAAAAAGGAAGGTTTGAGAATCTCAAACCACATGGGCTGCCTCCCACTAGCACTAAATTTTACACCTTCAGTCAGGCTTATTGTTTCTTCACTTCTTTCACTTCTTTAGGATCCTCAGGGCATCATTGTAGTAGATTCCTTTCTCATCCACTTCCAAGAACACTTCTTCATTAGATTGATCTTCTACTAGCATAAGAATATCAAAACTTTGATTGGCCTTGTCCGGTCTGATTTCAGCAACGGGTTTTAATATTTTTCCATTGATGGAAAACTCTTTTTCCCCCTATTTTTCACATATCAAAACAACCCCGGATAGGTACACTTTCTTAATAAGATAAGGTCCTTCGCATCTAGACCAGAGTTTTCTGGGAAAGAACTTCATTCTTGAATTGTAAAGCCATTCCCAATTTCCAGGCTCAAATTCCTTATTTCTAATCATCTTATCATGAAGGAACTTGGTTCTCTCCTTACAGTTTTTTGACATCTCATACGCCTCATGGCGCATTTCCTCTAGCTCATTAAGTTGAAACTTCCTCTTAATTCTGGCATTTTCCCCATCAAGATCCATAGTCTTTAAGGCCCATAATTCCTTGTGTTGCATTTCCACTGGCAAATGGCAACTTTTCCCATAGATGAGCTTGAATGGCGTAGTGCCAATTGGGGCTTTGAATGCAGTCTGGTATGCCCATAAAGCCTCATTGAGGCGGAGTGACCAATCCTTGCGGTCAGGTCTCACCGTCTTCTATAAAATAAGCTTTATCTCCCGATTGGCCAGCTCAAATTGGCCACTAGTTTGAGGATTATAAGGGGTGGCTACTCGGTGGTTTACTCCATGCTTCTTAAGCAACCCCTCAAAAGTGCGGTGAATGAAGTGACTTCCGCCGTCACTTATCATGGCTCTAGGAATGCCAAAACAGCTGAATATGTTCGATTTCACACAGTCACACACCACATTGTGATCATTAGTCTGGGTTGCAATAGCTTCTATCCATTTTGACACATAGTCCACGATGACCAAAATGTAGACGTATCCAAAGGAAGGACGGAAAGGACCAATGAAGTCAATCCCCCATACATCAAACACCTCCACCACAAGAATGGGTGATAGAGGCATCATGTCCTATTATGACCCCACCTCCCGATAACCCCCAATTAAGGGAGACCGAGAGGTCAAAGCCGCACCCATGACTTCCGGATCAATGGTTCGACAATTAACCAAGAATAATTATCTAATTTTAATAGACTATACTGAAAGATGTAAGAAAATAAATTTTCGCATACCTTTTTGAAAACTTGGATCTATAAACTTCTATCCACACCAATACTAATCTATCTCATCCTCCTTTGCACTTTAATTCTCATTTAGTACCACATGTGCCACTTTACTGTTTGCTCTTTTCATTGTACCTAAAATGCCGACAAACAAAACGTCGGTCAGCCGAAGCTGGTATGTGGGGGAAACAAATAATGTTCAACTATGTTAACAATATAATCACTCAATTAATCATTTAACAATCAAGATTGCATTTTAAGCCAAACTACTCAATCCATACCTATCCACAACTCTGTGTTGTCCCTGTAAGGACTTATATGGTACCTCTATAAAGGTGACTTGATGGACCTACCCTCTAGGCAGCCAAAGTCTTTCATGACCTGATGGACCTACCCTCTAGGTAGCCATGTACTAGGCCAGTCATTACGACACAGAGGGGACCATGATATGAGCTAGTAGGCACATATCTTATGTGATAATCATAGTCACTTTATAGTTGCAAGAAATAAATAAACATCCAACATTTATTTTCAAGCAACTGATTAAAACTTCGGGAATAGCCGTGAAACTAGAGTGATTATTCATAAGCGTAACCACATACCTGATTCAGTAGATTTCTCAAGCTAATATCAATTCCAACCAAGAAAGCAATCCAAGGAAGTAATTCAACCACATAATCAAGAATCCTGAAAAACACATGTATTCCATTTACTACACACTTTATGAAGAACCTACTTTATTAACTTGGATTCACTTTCTATGGTTTCTAATCCACATTAAGGTTTCGTTACTATTCATTAGGGTTTCTTAGATCAATTTCTCAAACTTTATCCTTTTTAAGTTAACAAACCCTAAAATATCCTTTTCCATTTGTATGAACCTTAATTGCTCAACTATTCATTTTAATAGTCTTTTATACCCAATTGACTTAGGATCATCACATCCCTATTTATTCATGGATTTGAACAATTAAAAGACATATTCATCTAAATTAGGGTTTTCAAGCTCATTAGTGCATATTCATGCACGAAACCCTAAACTAAGCTAATTAAATAAAAAAAATCATCTTTCTAGATATTATTCTCACTTTTATTAACAACAGGTTAATATCAACTTGAATTATGTCATTAAGACCATTTACCATCAAATCTAAGGGTTTTCCTTTAATTAAAACACTAAAGATGATAACTTTATGTACTTTTCCAATTTCAAGCATATAAACTCTAAATTAGACTAATCATGTGCAAAGTTCTTCTTTTTTTACCTTTTTACATTTAATAGGTTAACATCAACTCTAATGATCCATTAAACCCTATTAAACACATTAATTATATCAAAATATGGTTTCATAATCTTTAATTCATTAAAGATGATGATCTACACTACTTTTCGCATAGAAAGAGGAATTAGCTTATGAACATATTTTTATTGCATCCTCTCGTTCTCTTGATCAAAATACATATATTATTTGTATTTATCCGAGCTACGGTTTATTAGATATGAAATTTGCAAGGTTACTTACTTTTGGGCCAATGGCATGCTGACACGTTAGCATACCCCATGCACCACGCCTCATCGGGAAATATAAACAGATGATGATGTTGCCCTTGTATAAGAGATCGGTTCTTCAGCCCGCTAAGGGGCAGAACGGTCCAATGTGACCTTCTCCTTCTTCCACCTCGCGCAGCCGTGCAGCGCCACCCTAGCCGTGATGGAGCGACTCTTCCTCTTCTTCCCTGGCCTTGTCGGCCATCAGGGACGGTCTCCCTGCCTCCGACGCCCTCTGCCATGCCTTCCAAAGCTCCAACTGGGGTACCAGTCGGCCGGGTGCAGGGGCATAGGACCCGCGACTCGTGGTCACACTGCAGACTTCCTGCAGCAAGTGCGCGAAGGTGCAGCAGTGCAGCAAGCACACACATACCCCACACCTCTTCCACGACCTGGCGTAGCTTGATTACTCCAGGAACCTTTGTCATCCCAGCTCAAAGTTCCATCGACCATGACCAGCCCGTGACCAAGCTCCCAAGTTGCGATGAGGTCTGTCGTGGCCGAGAAAGGGGAAACAGATTCTGGGAAAAACCCTAAAATCATGGGGCAAGCAGGCACATAGCCACGTTGTGGTGGGAAGAAGGGTTGTGCAGCCGTGTAGATCTATCCCGTTGCTATATATATACATTGTTGGGTGTATCGATCAATGAGATCTGCCTATACGTAGTTGGTATGACTTATTCTCTTCTTTTCTCAGAATGTATATAAGTATATTCCCTTTACTTTTCTTTGTGCACTTCCTTTTTTTTTTTTTTTTTGCTTGACTGAATAAACACCAACTAAAAGGCAAGGCATATCTTCGAAAGGAATATATTTATATATATATATATATATATATATATATATATATATATATATATATATATATATATATATATTCCTCTATAAACTTTTAAATCTTAAAAGGAAACATGAATTCTTATGAAGGCTTTGTTTGCATTCTAATCCATTAGCCACGAAAATACACTTTCTTTTTAAGAAAACGACATCACCTTTTTGATATCATCAAAAGGTCATTAATGATGTCTCACATTATCCCCTTATTTTATGTTATTTGCCTTTTCTCTTTCTTTCTTCTCCATTGGGACTCCTTGAATCCCAAGAAACACTAATAATTCGAAATCCCTTTTTAAGGATATGAATTATCCTCTTGCATGCATTTATTTCTATTATTTCTCATTATCGTGTTTATTTCTTATGAAAATATTTCCTTTTGGGGATTTCTCTTTATTTATCTTTTATTTTCCTCATTGGCATTCCTTTTATCATTAGAAATCTCATGGATACGAAATTTCCCCAAGAAATCTTATTTATGCCTCTTTCCACTCATTTTCCACATTTTATCATTATTTTCAATTTATTTCTTAATAAAGAAATACTTAATTACTCTTTTCTTTTCTTATTGCTTTCTTTTTGAAACCTTGGACTCCTTGGTACCCAAGGAACCCAAGAGGCACGAAATCCTCTCTGGATGTGCCTTCTAGAGGTTTCTACATATTTCTTTTCTTAAGAATTCAATTATCCATTTACTAATTGAGTTTCCTTGTTATTTGGGCCCAATAGCCAATAAAGCCCACAACACAGACATCAAGGCTATTGTAAACAAAATCTATGTATTTGAAGCAAATTATATCACTCTTTGTTCAAATATCTTTAATATGAGAAATTACATTTCTCACCAAATGAACCCAAAAATTAGGGTTGTAACATGTCCCTTTTGGAGATAGTGCCCACCTTTGGGCACTTCAAGCATCTTTTGCAAAACTCATGTGAATCTTTGAACAAGGATGGCCAATAAAATCCACATTGAAGAACCTTTGCATCCATGCATTTTCCTCCAAAATGACCTCCACATATCCCAGAATGGCACATGGAGAGGATGTCTTGCTGTTCTATTTCTGGCACACATGTTCTTATGAGCTAATCGAGGCAATATTTAAAGAGGTGAGGGTCATCCCAAGCATAATTCTTGACCCTGGAAAATATCATTTTGCTCTCCTCCATAGTCCATAAGCTAGTTATCCTCCCACTAGCCAAGAAATTTGCTATGTGTTGATACCACGTCCTTTGAGTGGATGAAAGAAGGAAGAGTTGTTCATGTGGCATTGTTTCCTTGATTCGACTTGTTTCATCAAAGGGGAAATAAATCCAGGAGTGATGGTCGGAAGTGCCATTTTCCACTCCCTTCTTATCTACAGTCTCCACATCGAACTCTTGAAGCAATAGAATCCATCTACTCAACCTTGTCTTTGAATCTCTCTTTGACATAAGATACTTGAGTGCAACATGGTCCATATATATCACTACTATATTTTGCAAAAGATATGAGCAGAATTTGTCAAGTGCAAAGATGACAACAAGCAACTCTTTTTCTGTAGTTGTGTAATTTCTTTTTGCTTCATCTAAAGTCTTTCTCGCATAATAGATAGCATGAGGAATCCGGTCAACTCTTTGGCCCAGCACAACCGCCACTGCCATGTCGAATGCATCGATCATGATCTCGAATGGAAAAGAGAAATCCAGGGGCTACATGATCGGAGCAGAAATGAGTCTTTCCTTCAAGTGATTGAAAGCTTCAATACACTTGTCATCAAAATGAAATTCAACATCCTTTTCAAGTAACTAACATAGAGGTCTTGATATTTTACTAAAATCCTTGATGAAGCGGCAATAGAAACTAGCATGTCCCAAGAAAGACCAAACATGTCTTACAGTGGAAGGAATGGTGAGAATAGAAATGAGGCCCACTTTGGCATTGTCAACTTCAATTCCATCTTTAGAAACCTGGTGGCCTAGAATAATGGCTTTGGGCAGCTGATGGAGCTTCCACTTGTGTGGAATTTCGTGCACCACTAAAAATCCTAAAGATTGTAAGTCTTTAAGTTTAGCCTTGCTTATACTAGATAGAAAAATCCACCCACATATGCTAAGATACGTGGAAGTCTTATCGTAGTATAGTTAAGGGTCGAATCCTCGAGACAACGGTCTTGTTGTTGCCAACAAGATGGAAAACATAATAATTTCACTTAACCTCTTTAGTAGTTGGTATTTAGATCAAAAGGTTGATTTGGTTGTTTTTTTAGCTAAATGCAAGTAAAGTAAAGAAAGCAAATAAATCTATGAGTTAAACTATGATAAAAGTTCACTAGGGTGTGATCGGTTTTTCACCGCCACTACACATGGATCAACACATGCAAGGAAAAAACATAACCTGCAAAAGAGTCTAGTCAGTTAGTATCCTTGTAGACTTAGCTTCCTTTCGGAGAACTAACTACGAGAAGTGCGGGAATGTTACAATGCCAGCCATTCCCGAACAAATGGTCACATTACTTTGCATCATTCCCCTCGCAAAGTGTGTTCCTCGACCTACCAAGGTTTCACTTCCATACGTCAACTGATTCCATTTCATAGTATGAAAGTGCAACAGATGGTAGTGAGTTTAATCCACTTCTTGAGATACACTTCTAGATACCGAAACAGATGCATGGTGGATACATGCACCAAGAACCAACATACAAACGAGTTTCAAATCTAATAGTACAAACGTAGACAATTCATACTAAAAGATAAAGTATAACACAAGTTGGAGATCAAGCAACAAGCATTCATTAATCGTTTGATGTCGAACTGAAAAAGATAAGAACTCTATATTACAAGATATGGATTACATTTGCATGATATGAAAACATGGGTAGCGGGGCTACTCCCCGCACCCTAGTGAGAGAGACTACTCTCTCATGTCTAGGACAAAGAAGGAGGCAAGAAGAGAGAGAGAGAGAGCATCATCCCCATGAAGGAGATTGGAAGGTCAACCCCTTGGAGAGAGAGCAACGATCCACTAGTCTTCAAAGGTTGCGCGATGATGAGATCTCCCCTTCCCACCTTCTTTGGCGAAGAAGGAGAAAGTAGCTTCAAGATGGAGTACGGGTCTCAGACTGGAAGCCCCAGGGTGGAAGATGGAAGTAGCAAGAGATCTGGAACGATTGAGGCAGCCTTTGGGCGTCTGAAAACTCCCCCTTTTGAAGAGGACCCTTGGGGTCTTATTTATAGGCCTTAAGTGAAGTCCAAACGGTTTGGAGACCATTTGGACCTCAAGACCATTTGGGACCTCAAGACCGTTTGGGACCTCAAGACCGTTTGGACCGTGACACCATTTGGCTTAATGCGGTCTCGGGACCGCATGAACTCCATGCTGTCTCAGGACCGTTTGGCTTCATGCGGTCATGAGACCGTTTGAACTCCATGCGGTCTCGGGACCGGTTGGCTTCATGCGGTCTTGAGACCGTTTGAGCTCCATGCGGTCTCAGGACCAGTTGGCTTCATGCGGTCTTGGGACCGTTTGACTCCATGCGGTCTCGGGACCGGTTGGCTTCATGCGGTCTTGAGACCGTTTGAACTCCATGCGGTCTCGGGACCGGTTGGCTTCATGCGGTCTTGAGACCGTTTGAACTCCATGCGGTCTCGGGACCGGTTGGCTTCATGCGGTCTTGGGACCGTTTGACTCCATGCGGTCTCGGGACCGGTTGGCTTCATGCGGTCTTAAGACCGTTTGAACTCCATGCGGTCTCAGGACCGGTTGGCTTCTCCATGCGATCTCAGGACCGGTTGGCTTCATGCGGTCTTGAGACCGTTTGAACTCCATGCGGTCTCGGGACCGGTTGGCTTCATGCAGTCTTGTGACCGTTTGACTCCATGCGGTCTCGGGACCGGTTGGCTTCATGCGGTCTTGGGACCGTTTGAATCCATGCGGTCTTGAGGCTGAGTTATTGTTTTGTGATTTTTGTGCTTTTTTTCTGCATATATAGAAAGGAAAAGTTAGTCTGATGGTATATTTACAAAAAAGGGGTAAAATTAGGATTATGTATAGTTTAATCTTAAAAAGAGTATGGAAAACTTAAAGAAAAAGACTAAGTTAATCGACTAAAATAGGAGGTTATCAGCAGCATGAAGTGGCTTTTCACCGAAGATAGCACAAGGTGAACCTTCACACATCTCTCAAGAACAGCAGCTAAATGTAGCAAGCACTCATCAAATTTCTTACCAAAAATTGAGAAGTCATCTATGAACACTGCCAAAGACAAATCAAGCGTATTTGCAAAGATCGAGGCCACATATCTCTGAAAAGTAGAATGGCCATTACACAACCCAAATGGCATTCTCCGGTAGGCAAAGGTGCCACTCGGGCAAGTGAATTTTGTCTTCTCTTGATCTGCAGGATGCACAACAATTTAGAAGTATCCAGAATACCCATCAAGGAAGCAATATAAGCTTTGTCCTGCTAGCCTCTCTAGAATCTGATCAAGAAATGGGAGGGTGCAGTGATCCTTCTTAGTCTTCTCATTGAGCTTTCGATAATCAACACACATTCTCCATTTTGACTGTTCTCTCACCGGCATAAGCTCACCATCGGAATTCTCTACAACAGTGATACCACCCTTCTTGGGTACAACTTGGATGGGGCTCACCCATGTATTATAAAAAATGGGGTAGATTATCCCAGCATCAAGCAATTTCACAACTTCTTGGTTCAGAACCTCTTTGAACTTTGGATTCAACTGCCTTTGCATATGGTGAGTAGACCTTGCATCATCCTCTAGATATATTCTATGTACACATATGGAGGGCTCTATATCCCTCAAGTCAGCTATAGACCATCCAATGGATTGTATGTTCTTCTTCAAGACTTTCATTAATGCTTCCTCTTGTTCTGGTGAGATAATGGAAGAAATGATCACCGGGAGGGTGTCATTTGCCGCTAGAAAAGCATACTTCAAACCTTCTGGAAGTGATTTCAGTTCAAGAGTGGGAAGTTCTTCAAGAGAGTTCTTTAATGGTTCAGATATAGAAGGGAGGTCTTCACTTACAACCACCAAGGCTAGCTCATTCTATTCATAATCTTCCTTATCATCATTGGGGAACTCAATTATTGGATCTAGACCTCTACCTTGAGTGGTAGTTTGGATCCACATAGGTAGGCATTCCTCCACAATTTCATCTAGGCATTCAATGAGATATCAATCTTCTTCAGTCACCCCTATCACCTTGGTTGTGGCTGATGATTTAACGATGTTCAACTAGATCTTCATGTGCATGAATGTCACATACATCGTACTAGTTCTCACATGAATAATTGCATCTTCTATGGCTAGGAAAGGTCTCCCCAAGATGACAGGAACCCTCCTTGCACCTTTTTCCATATCCAAGATAATGAAATCAGTGGGGAAGAAGGCGGACGTCTCATCATCAACTCTCACAAGCACGTCATCCACACACCCTCTAGGTGTCTTTACTGATTTGTCTGCCAACTGTAAAGTACAATGAGCTGGACTCAACTGCTCCATCTGTAGTTCTATAAACACATCATACTAAAAGATAAAGTATAACGCAAGTTGGAGATCAAGCAACAAGCATTCATTAATCGTTTGATGTCGAACTGAAAAAGATAAGAACTCTATATTACAAGATATGGATTACATTTGCATGATATGAAAACATGGGTAGCGGGGCTACTCCCCGCACCCTAGTGAGAGAGACTACTCTCTCATGTCTAGGACAAAGAAGGAGGCAAGAAGAGAGAGAGAGAGCATCATCCCCATGAAGGAGATTGGAAGGTCAACCCCTTGGAGAGAGAGCAACGATCCACTAGTCTTCAAAGGTTGCGCGATGATGAGATCTCCCCTTCCCACCTTCTTTGGCGAAGAAGGAGAAAGTAGCTTCAAGATGGAGTACGGGTCTCAGACTGGAAGCCCCAGGGTGGAAGATGGAAGTAGCAAGAGATCTGGAACGATTGAGGCAACCTTTGGGCGTCTGAAAACTCCCCCTTTTGAAGAGGACCCTTGGGGTCTTATTTATAGGCCTTAAGTGAAGTCCAAACGGTTTGGAGACCATTTGGACCTCAAGACCATTTGGGACCTCAAGACCGTTTGGGACCTCAAGACCGTTTGGACCGTGACACCATTTGGCTTAATGCGGTCTCGGGACCGCATGAACTCCATGCTGTCTCAGGACCGTTTGGCTTCATGCGGTCATGAGACCGTTTGAACTCCATGCGGTCTCGGGACCGGTTGGCTTCATGCGGTCTTGAGACCGTTTGAGCTCCATGCGGTCTCAGGACCAGTTGGCTTCATGCGGTCTTGGGACCGTTTGACTCCATGCGGTCTCGGGACCGGTTGGCTTCATGCGGTCTTGAGACCGTTTGAACTCCATGCGGTCTCGGGACCGGTTGGCTTCATGCGGTCTTGAGACCGTTTGAACTCCATGCGGTCTCGGGACCGGTTGGCTTCATGCGGTCTTGGGACCGTTTGACTCCATGCGGTCTCGGGACCGGTTGGCTTCATGCGGTCTTAAGACCGTTTGAACTCCATGCGGTCTCAGGACCGGTTGGCTTCTCCATGCGATCTCAGGACCGGTTGGCTTCATGCGGTCTTGAGACCGTTTGAACTCCATGCGGTCTCAGGACCAGTTGGCTTCATGTAGTCTTGTGACCGTTTGACTCCATGCGGTCTCGGGACCGGTTGGCTTCATGCGGTCTCGGGACCGTTTGAATCCATGCGGTCTTGAGGCTGAGTTATTGTTTTGTGATTTTTGTGCTTTTTTTCTGCATATATAGAAAGGAAAAGTTAGTCTGATGGTATATTTACAAAAAAGGGGTAAAATTAGGATTATGTATAGTTTAATCTTAAAAAGAGTATGGAAAACTTAAAGAAAAAGACTAAGTTAATCGACTAAAATAGGAGGTTATCAGCAGCATGAAGTGGCTTTTCTCCGAAGATAGCACAAGGTGAACCTTCACACATCTCTCAAGAACAGCAGCTAAATGTAGCAAGCACTCATCAAATTTCTTACCAAAAATTGAGAAGTCATCTATGAACACTGCCAAAGACAAATCAAGCGTATTTGCAAAGATCGAGGCCACATATCTCTGAAAAGTAGAATGGGCATTACACAACCCAAATGGCATTCTCCGGTAGGCAAAGGTGCCACTCGGGCAAGTGAATTTTGACTTCTCTTGATCTGCAGGATGCACAACAATTTAGAAGTATCCAGAATACCCATCAAGGAAGCAATATAAGCTTTGTCCTGCTAGCCTCTCTAGAATCTGATCAAGAAATGGGAGGGTGCAGTGATCCTTCTTAGTCTTCTCATTGAGCTTTCGATAATCAACACACATTCTCCATTTTGACTGTTCTCTCACCGGCATAAGCTCACCATCGGAATTCTCTACAACAGTGATACCACCCTTCTTGGGTACAACTTGGATGGGGCTCACCCATGTATTATAAAAAATGGGGTAGATTATCCCAGCATCAAGCAATTTCACAACTTCTTGGTTCAGAACCTCTTTGAACTTTGGATTCAACTGCCTTTGCATATGGTGAGTAGACCTTGCATCATCCTCTAGATATATTCTATGTACACATATGGAGGGCTCTATATCCCTCAAGTCAGCTATAGACCATCCAATGGATTGTATGTTCTTCTTCAAGACTTTCATTAATGCTTCCTCTTGTTCTGGTGAGATAATGGAAGAAATGATCACCGGGAGGGTGTCATTTGCCGCTAGAAAAGCATACTTCAAACCTTCTGGAAGTGATTTCAGTTCAAGAGTGGGAAGTTCTTCAAGAGAGTTCTTTAATGGTTCAGATATAGAAGGGAGGTCTTCACTTACAACCACCAAGGCTAGCTCATTCTATTCATAATCTTCCTTATCATCATTGGGGAACTCAATTATTGGATCTAGACCTCTACCTTGAGTGGTAGTTTGGATCCACATAGGTAGGCATTCCTCCACAATTTCATCTAGGCATTCAATGAGATATCAATCTTCTTCAGTCACCCCTATCACCTTGGTTGTGGCTGATGATTTAACGATGTTCAACTAGATCTTCATGTGCATGAATGTCACATACATCGTACTAGTTCTCACATGAATAATTGCATCTTCTATGGCTAGGAAAGGTCTCCCCAAGATGACAGGAACCCTCCTTGCACCTTTTTCCATATCCAAGATAATGAAATCAGTGGGGAAGAAGGCGGACGTCTCATCATCAAGTCTCACAAGCACGTCATCCACACACCCTCTAGGTGTCTTTACTGATTTGTCTGCCAACTGTAAAGTACAATGAGCTGGACTCAACTGCCCCATCTGTAGTTCTATAAACACATCATACGACATGCGGTTGATTCTAGAGCCCAAGTCTAGGAGAGCTTGGTTTGTGTGATGTGCCCCAATGTAGCACGAGATGATAGGAGCACTGAGATCTTTTCTTTTTCTTAGCATGGTGTGATGTAGGATTGAGCTCACTTGCTCGGTGAGCTTCACTTTCTTTGGGGTTCTTCCTATAGTCTTTATTGAATGTGCAGAGATCTTTCAAGAACTTGGCATAAGAGGGGATTTTCTTGACTGCATCAACAAAGGGATGTTGATTTTCACTTGTTTGAAGGTTTTAAGAATGTCTTCAGTGTGCTTCTTCCTTCTCTTCTCAGCAGAAGGCTCCTTAAGAGCCTCAGGAAACGGGGGAAGTTGGGACCCCATATGGTCCATATCAACAATATCATCAACAGGAATCACATGAATCATAGTATCAACACTCGGTATCATAGTATCAACCTTGCCTCTCGTCATAGTATCCTCAACTTGTATCTCAGTATCAACCTATCCAACCTCAGTATCACCTCTGTCAACAACAACTGTATCACAAGGGTGATCCAAAGTCCGGCCACTCCTCAACGTACTCACTTCCTTCACATGCTCATGGTTAGTAGAAGAAGAGGCTTGTGGAGGTAGGTGTGGCTGTTGAGGTGGTGGACGCCTTTGGTGAGGGGAATTTGGGTTTTGGAGGATGAATTACAATTGTGGTTCTTGTTGTGGATGGGGGTGGTATTGCAGAGGTGGTTGTTGGTATGTATGAGGTGGAGGTGGAGCATATTGATAGTTAAGAGGTGCTTGAGAAGGTGTTGGAGCATAGGGATTTGGTGGGGCTTGTTATGATGGCAGAACATATGCACTTGAAGTGCTCGCTAAGAAAGAACCATCATTGTTTGGATTGGGCATTGGTTGAGATGGTAGTCTTCCTTCTTCCCTCCTTACAAGAGAGAGAGAAATCTGATCCAATCTTTGCTCAAGGCGGTGGATGGACTGCCCATGTGATGTCACATCCTTCTTCACATCATCCAAACTTCTTAACCTTCCTAGCACCTCCTCTTCAAACTTGGAACTGTAATGTGGCGTTTGTTGCCCTTGCCCTTGTCCGTCCTCAATATGTTGTTTCCAAGAAAAGTTTGGATGGTTCCTCCACTCTGGAGTGTAGGTGTTGGACATGGGGCCTTGATTGTTGCGGCTACCAAAGGAGTGTAAAGCATTCACTTCCTCATCCACAGAGTCGACTTCCATGGTGGATTCGCTAGGAGAGCCACCAGCTTGATTCTTCATCATTTTCATCATGTCTGCCATCATTTTCATCATATCGGGGTCGGTAGCATTGCGGGTTGGAGCCACGGAGGAAGACAGAGGACTGTAGCTTCGACTGCAATGCCCCCTTTTGTAGAAGCACGATGGCATGAGTTTTCAACAAGGTGTTCGAACAAGGGCCATGATTCTTTGGGCGGCTTTTCCATGAAAGTACCTCCGCAGGAAGAATCGACATTGTTTTGGCTTTGCTCTTCCAGCCCGGTGTAGAATGCCTGAACAAGTTGCCACAAGGGTACATCATGGTGAGGGAAGTCACACAGCAATTTTTGGAACCTCTCCCACGCCTCGTAGAAGGGTTCATTTTCCTTCTGAGCAAAAGAAGTGATGCACCTGCTCATGTAAGACAACTTTGCAATAGGAAAGAACTTCTTGAGGAATTTGTTTTTAACTTCATTCCATGTGACCAGTTCTGGCTTTGACACATACCACTCTTTAGCTTTTTCTTTTAGGGAGAAAGTGAAGAGTGTCCTCATGATGGAATCATCAGTGGTGGTGGGGGTGTAGAAGGTTGAGCATGTCTCAAGGAAAGCGTCAATGTGGTGATATGGGTTCTCATTCTCCATCCCATAGTAGGTAGGGAGGAGTCCAAGGAGTGCAGGTGGGGTGGAGAACTATTGACCCAACATCTGGTCAACCAAGGTGGCGATGGGGGAGTTGTAGTTCCCCAGGGTGAAGTATTCATGGAGCGGGCGGTGCTGTGGTGGTTGATCATCCGGTTGCGGGTTGTTTTCATCCATCTCAGCCTCTCTGTGCTGGTTGTGGTGAGCTTGGAACCTCCTTCTACCAATCTCAGGGTCGTACAACACCAAGTCAGTACAAGTAGAACGTGTGCGGTGCATGCACAGCTGTCACCTATGCAATACACAAACAAACAACATGAAGCCAAGCTAGCAAACCAAGATGCAAAAGTAACACAAAGAATAAATAATAGAAATGGTGAGGGCAAAAGGAAAGGCTAAGCTACACAATCTAACTAGGTCGAGCGCCTCTATCCCCAGCAATGGCGCCAGAAAGCTTGGTACGTTTCTGCTAGAGGTGCCACACACTAGCCGATTTGACTTGACTAGATGCTCCCCACGAGATCAGAACACACGTGTGGGAAAACTTTCGATATTTATATTGGCCCTAACCAAGTCGATCACAAAAACTAAATAGGTCACCCGCAAGCGTACGAGGTACCATTGTAGTATAGGTGATTGGCAAGATATATGGGTCGCTCCACAGGTATAGAGGGGGCACTAGAGTTAGGTTTAGTGTAGGCTATGTTCCTAGTGTGGAGATTAGGGTTTGAGGGTTTGAAAAGGGTTTGGTTGTTAATTAATCTAATTGAGCAAGCAAGAAAGGCAAGATAGAAACTAAGTTATCAAAAAGCTAAATTACCCTAAGCAAGTTGAATCTAAGCAACTAGAATAAGCAATTAACCAAATGAGAGCAAGATTAACTACACTACTCTAGCAAGGCAAGAAGAAATTAAGAAGCTAAACTAATCACTAGCAAGAGCAAGAACCTAAGTTAACACTAATGAGCAAGACTAAGCAATTTAACTAAGTTAATCTAAAGCAACTAAACTAGACTAGCATGAACAAGCAAACAAAGGAATTTGGGTTTTAACAAGATGATTAAGGTAGGTGGGCCATTTGGGGGATGTAACTTTGATATTAGTTGGGGGATGTTATTAGACAAGAATGGTTCTCGTTTTACATCTAGATTACCAAACCAAATAATAATACCAATGCTATGAGAATGTACCCTATACTACTAGTAGAAGACTGGGGTTAGGTGTAATTCTAATAGGATTATCCAAATCTACATTTCTAGGATAAGTGATAATGAGTACTTGAGGGTTAAGGGTAGATATGGGAATAGAGATGAGGATATTTGACCTCAGCCACTAGCCATTCTTGCCTTTAGAAGGCCCTAGGAAATTAAATCAATTTCACTTATACTAGTAACTTATGTCTCATACCAAGTAGTAGAAGAGATGATAGGAATGTGGGAACAAAGGGGATTAGCTAGGGATCCCCTATTGGGACCTAGGAATCACTCCTAAGATTGCCACATGTATCCCAATTCTCCTAGAAACATGGTATCATCAAGCATTCTCAAACAATCAATTAATGACAAAAAGCACAAATTACAAGTATGGTAATGGGATAAGAGAGACAAGCATGGAGCCATCATGATATATAAAAATGAGTTCCTTACAAGCTAAAAATTCCCCAACATGGTATCAAAGTCACATTTTAACCCCAAACATCCCACCACTAGGGGCTTATCTACACATAATCAAAGAAACAACAAAAGGAAGGGGTAGAAGAGGAAGAAACGCCATGGAGCTCAGGGAAGTAGCCTTCTTCTTCACCTCCTTGCTACTATGGATGACCTCCCTCCTCCAAGGGTCCAAGTGAGCATGAAGATATGGGGGGTTATGGTAGAAAACCTAGAAAACTAGGTCTCTAGGGTGGAATGGAGGTGGAAAATGGTGGATGGAGAGCACAAATGCAAAGGAAATGCACTAAATGCTCAAGGGGGGTGACTGGAAGCTTGGAGTAGTTGTGGGGTGCCTAACCTTCGTGCCCCAGCCACCACCTATGTATATATAGGTGGTGGGGAAGTGCCATCCCTTGGCGGATCCGGCGAGGTCTTGGAGCGCGTGGCTCCTCGACGCTACGGGGGTCGTACCGCTCCTCCCACCCCTGCTCTGGACTGTGGTCCGGGGCTGCTTTCTTCACCGCGCGCTGGTGAGCGGCGGCCCCTACCCCGCCTGCTGGTGAGCGGCGGTTTTCCCCGGCCGTGGACGGTGGTCCTGGCTTCTTCTTTTCCCCTTTCGTGGTTGTCCGACCCTCCGCTAGGGCGGTGGGTGCCCCTCTCCGCCGCGCATGGCATCGTCTTGGCTCCGGCGGCCCTGCCTCGACCCGGTGCTGTTGCGGCGACGTGGTGCCTCCCTTGGCCTGGCGTGCTCGCTATCGTCACCCTTGCTGGGTTGCCTTGGTGGCTGTGCCCAGCTAGGGTTTGGGTTCCCTTGGGCGAGCGACCTCCTGGTTCTTCGTGGACCGGGCGGTCCGGCCCGCTGGACCGGCTCGGGTCGGTTCGTTTGACCCGGCTCGGACCGGTTCGGCTGACCCACCTCGGCGGCCCAGTTGTTCTCATGCAGGCGTCTTTGGGGTCCTGCGTGCTCCGTCCTCACCCCGGCGGTACGGTGCTACTCCCCTCTGCCGCCTGTGTGCCCGTTCGTCTCTGTCGCGCCCATCGGGCCCTTGGTGGTGCCGCCGCATTGGTGTGCAGCAACCCCGCGGCTTTGCGCACCTTCACCCTGGTAGGTTGTCTCCTTCTTGGGCGGGCCATCCTGCCCCGCCGCTGGCTTCACCCCTGGACGGTGGTCCAGGCTTGCTTCACCGACGCTCTGCTGCTCCCTTCCGCTTTGTGGCGCTCTGCCTGCTCCGTGCCGCGGTGCTACGGTGATGGTGACAAGCCGCTCGACAGCCACGGCGGCTGACCTGGGCCCTGGCGGTCGGGTGTATTGCCACTGCCTTCCGTGTGGTGGTTGTTCCTACAGGTGTGTGTTGCAGGTGTCTGTGAACGTTGCTTCTGAGGGTCCTGTGCTATGACGACCCCTGCGTGGGTCTAGTGGCCCGGCCCTGTGCCGGGTCCCCTTGGTGCCCTGCATGGCCGTCGGGCTCCGGCCTTCCCTTGACCCTTGTGTGGGTCTTCGCCCCTGCGTGGGTTCGGGCCTCGGCCTTGTTCGCCCTCTCCTCTGGGCTCTCTCGTGGTGGGTGGGCCTTTGTGCCTCCCTTAGTTTGCTGCTTGTGTGTGCCCAGCCACGTTGGTGGCTGATGCCAGGGCCTCCCCCACTTGCTCTTCTGGAGTGGGGTCGAGACGCGTACGCCCTGTGTTTACCCCCTTCTAGTGACCTGTGGTTGGGCCTACCCGAGTGGCGGGACACGTTTGTAGGGTGGGTGCTTTCGTATCACCCTTTAGTTGCGGACGTTTTTGCCTCTTTGGTGGCGCGACATCGGTGGTTTTCTCATCTGTTGCACCTTGTCCTGGTGTGGTGCGGCTCGGTTGGTCTTCACCCCTGCTTGGGTTGCGGGCTTCGGCCGTGTTTTGCCCTTTCCTTTGGGCTTGTTCTGTGGAGGGGTTGGCCTCTGGCTTCCCCTTTTGGCTTTGTCGTTTCGGAGACGTTGCCTCCCCCTTACTTACGGTGAGGGGTCGAGTGCACCTCTGTAGTTTCGCCCAGTCGTACGCGACTGCGGCCTGGTCTTCCCCTCACCTTTGGTGAGAGGTTGAGCTACCCTTTTCGAGTCGGGACCGGGCCTGTCTCTTTTTGAGGCCTGCGTCGTGGTTTGGACGTTTGGGTCTGCTCAGTCCCGCTGGTGGCCGACGTCGGGGTCCCCCTCCACGCTCGGCGAGGGGTGTTCTTCCCGCCCTGTGTGTTTTTCATCTTGCGCCAGTGGTTGGGCCACCCTTATGGCCTCGCACGTTCGCCTGTTCCAGTGTTCTCCACCTCGCTGGTGGTTTGCTGAGAGGGCCCCACTTCTCGCCCCGGGTGGGTGCCTGGTCCGAGCTCGAGCCTTACGACCGGGGGTGGACTTCCTGGTACTATAGGCCTGTGTTTCTTCCTCGCTTGGGGTTTTTCGGGGCTTGCCCCGCGCATCGTTGACCTTACTCCCCCCCTACTCGTTTCACCTGCCCCTAGGAGTGTGGTGGCCCCCGGCGCTGGGGCCTGATGGCTTTGCGGTCCGTCTACGTATCTGCTCCCTGCCTGGCTGGGCCTGAGTGGTGGGACGAGTGCCGGGGCTTTGGCTTTGTACCACGGCGGGGTGGGTGGGTGGGACTGGCTGATCCTTATGGACATGATGCCCTCCCTGGTCTTCGATGGAGTGGTCTCTTCGGAGGGGTTTCCACTCGTTCTTTGTCGTTCGTTGCGGTACCTTCTTCTCTCTGTAGGTACCCCAACCCTTCTGGTGCTTCCCTCCAGGGGCTTGTTGTGGCGCTTGTAATCATAGCCTTGGTACGGCTGTGGTGTAGCCTGGGTGGGACTAGTCACCCTATCTAGGTTGTAGAGCGCTTGACTTGTGCAGTTTCTGCTCGGGTCTGTGGCAACCCGGTGGTTTGGGGCGGGAGCGTGGGGTGGCTTGTACTGGTGCGCGCCTCCGGGTGCCCTTGCCTTCGGGACAGTGGCCTCCCCTCCTCTCCCCCCTATTCTTGGTCCCGCGACCTTGTGGTGGTCAGCCTTGACGCGTCGGTTAAGGATCCTTTTGCTGCTTGGGCCCCCGGCCAAGTGGGTGCAGCCTATCAGTTCCAGCTTGTCGTGGCAACAGGTGGTGAAAATAGGTTGTTCCCTCCCTACCCTTTTTACTTAGATGGCCCCTGCATGGGTTCTACCTTTGTAATCTGACCCCTGCGTGGGCCTTGCTGCTCCTCGGGCTAGCTAGGGGTTTGTCCTTCTAAGGGTCCCCGATGATACTCCCCGAGTGTAAGGTGTGGCTTTTTGCTTGGTGCCGTTGGGCGCGGATGGGTGTTGGCCTTGTGCCCTCACCCATGTCATGTAATATTTGGAACCAGGGTATCACCTTTTGGTGGTCTCCTCATCTATTTACCCGTCTATCTAGTAAAATAGATAGACCATTCCGATAGGTGGTGGGGAAGCACTAGGGTAAATAGGGGTTGGATAGGAAAATCAGTGTAAAAGTATGGTAGGATAGGTTGGTCACCATGGTTATTTTGATGTGCCACGGCCATGGTGAGGGTAGTATGGGATGGTCATGGAGTAGGAACACACGTGTGGTATGGAGAGGGTGGTGATATGCTAAGGAAGGTGGTGGCCACGGCCGTGGTGGAGTTCCACGGTCGTGGTGGGTGAGTGACACCACGACCGTGTTGGATAACACAACCGTTTTGGAGGACGAGGTTGTGGTCGTGGAGCAGCAACACGGTCGAGGCGATCTTCAATGGTCACAGTTGTGGCAGACGGCCACCGTCGTGGAGATTTGGGGGAAAACGATGTTGAAATGTTGATTCTTGATCATAAATTCACACGACTGTGGGGAGTGCCCACGACTGTCTTTCATTCTTCTGACCATGACTATGCGGATGGCCATAGCCGTGGTGTCTTAAAAGTTCCACGGCCGTGCTGGTGGCCATGGCCGTTGGGATCTGAGGGAAAAATGTTGTTGGATTTGTCACTTCTTTGCCAAAAAAAGACACGACCATGGGGTTTTGCCAACGACCATGTTGGGGTCTGCATCACTTAATTGTCCTTCAAACTTCATCATTTATGGAAGTCTTTGCTTGATGACGACCCTTGGCCATTGGAGGTAGTGTGATAACCCGGATTTTTGGGTTTAGATACCCCATATAGAAATTGAAGACCATGAATGTTATGTAGATGTTTAGTGCCAAATTGAGGGGTTAATCATTCAATTTTGGACTCTTTCACTTAAAAAGGGTAAGCATAGATGCAATGAATGATTATTAGATCTATTTGAAATCCATTACAATGAATAGATTTTTATTCACAGACTTGGATACTTATGAGTGCAAGAGGACGATTTAGTAGTTGTAATGAAATCGAGTGATCAATTGATGAGCCTTGATGTATTTTAGGATCATAACGAGTGTTGTTGGACTTGTTGGACCAATATTTGATGATTGCTTAAATTGAATTCAAGGCATATACATCTATTTTATAAGGTTGTTTGGAGAATTAATTTTCATGACCAATTAATGGATTTTTGTGCCTCAAACTTTGGTGTAAAGAACTTTAGGATATCTCGAGCATATGTCTAAAATTATAGGATGTTTCGATCTTGTTGTAAAGAGATATGATTGCTTGAAGTTGATGACATTCATGAAATAAAAGTGGTAGGACTTTGTTCTTTTGGTTATTGAGTTAGTACCCGTGACAATTTGATGTTACATTGAATTATCCTTTCTTGGGTATGCCTTTTAGCACAGAATGCATGGCCAATATCTCACACTTAGTTGAGAAGTGAGGGCTAGATTCGAACTTTGTGGATCACGAGACTGACTAGGCCTATATTGTGCCTTCTTGAGCGCATAACCTGGATATAGGTGATCAAAAAGTGATCACGGTGGCAGTGTGAGGTTGCCTCATCAAAACTGCCCCGTAACCCCACCTGTAGCTTGGAACCTGGAGACCGGTGGCACCCAAACCCCACTGCCCTTTCCTTCCTCCCTGACAACTATGAAATGGATGAAGACATGCATGGAGAGCCGGCACAGAGGACTCCACCATGACCAGGCTGAGAGGAGGCTGTGATCTCCACAGATCCCTCCCCGTCTTCCCCCTACATGGAGGCACCCAACCCAAGAGCCCTCTCCAGATCTGGACCTTACAGAGATAGCTGAGAGCAAGCAGAAGGCCTTGCTCGAGCTTTGAGGAAGCACTAACAGCAACAAAGGTTCCCCAACGCTTCCTCTGGCGGTGCTACATCCAGAGGGCATCGTGGCTGCGGAGGTTGCCAAAGAACCATCCACCATCACCTCCAGCCACTAGGTCTCAATCAGGTGGTCTGCTCACTCAAGAGCTCATCAGAGGAGATGACGATCATTGAGTTCCCAGCCTAGCCTGGTCCAGGCTTTCACAACAGTGACAATAGGGGTCAACGAGCTGACCACCCTGCAGATCTAGGGCCATTACCACTTGGGCGGGTGACCAAGGTCCTCACGTCGGAGCTAGGGAATGTGAGTGAGGCTCGCCGGAGTCTGCAGCCGCGGAGGTGCTAACCTCGTCTCGGTGTTGACCTCCCAGACGGGTCAGATTACTTCTATAGTGATGGCGGCTTCATCTCTAGATGTGGAAGACCCAATCTCCATATATTCCTTGCCGCCTCCTTCCTTCATGGTGGCGGCCATGGCGCAAGATTGGAGGGTTGGGCATGATAGTAAGAATGGGAGGGAAAAAGGAGAGGGACCGCACCCCTTCCACCGTGGAGTCTTCCCTCCAGAGATCCTCGCCGCTGGGCATAGATTCACCTGTAGTTCCTTACCATGATTTGATGGCCTCATCCAGTGTTGTGGTCATTGGACATCGCGGAATGGGAGAAGAGCATATCACCGCGAACAGAGCATCGAGCCTGGAAACCCTCGAGTGGGCATTGACGAGTGAGGGAGCGAAGATGGGTCCAAAAACCAGACCGTCTAGTTTAATCTTGAACCCAGCCGGCTCAAGGAAGGAGAAACATCAATTTCGGTACACGTGGTGAACCTTGATAGACTCTCTAAGGTAAATATCTCAGTTAATTCCCAGATCTTCAATAATTCTTAATAATTAGCTAGATGATCAAAAAATTACAAATAAACTTTTAAAATTCTCAGAAAAACATGCGCTTCATTACTGGACCCCTAGATCATCTTGTTGGCACACATTTGCTGATCATATCTAATGTAGATGACAATACTCCTTTAAGGGTTCATTAAATACAAAAATTGTATCCAGTCAATATAAGTTCTCAGAAAATTATTCTAGAAGGCTAATTATTATCAAAATAGAATCTGGCCTAAATATATGACATCTAGACTGGTCTAAAAATATAAGAAACAAGTTTAGGCCATTTTGAACCTAGGTTTGGCATAAACCCTAACTTAGACCTAAAATATCAATGACTTAATGAACCATGTATTAATGATGATTTATTGCTATTAATCAGGTGATGACCAGATTGTCTAGATGATCAAGGATAGCTATGATTCTCTGAACTCAGGTACATGAATATTAGTATATGACTAGTTTCTACTGGATGATAATTATGAGTAATTTCTTGCATGTATTTGAATATATTATTGGATGTACATCTATATGTATTGTTGTTTCCGCCTTGAACACTAAGATCACTAAGAAAAGAAAATGGAATGTAGTTACTGATGGTTCATTAATCTCCCTATTAGAGAGGGAAAGTATTAATGTTGACTAGCACCTCCCTAATGGTACAAGGTACGTAGGGAGATCCATAATGGTACAAGGTACGCGGGGATAGGCCCCAATAATGTATGTTTGTGCTAAGTCCACCACAGTAATACATGTCCATTGAAATATGATTAATAACTTGGGTTTACCTGATTTTCCGCTATTAAATAATGTTTCTTTCTCTCTTTCTTCTTTTTCAAGTATTTCAATATGCCAGCATAGTATATCTCTTTAATTCCACATACCAACTTTTGTTGATGTTTTTGTTTCTCGTATTTTCTAGGTCCAGAGCTAGAATGGGATAAAGTATTAGGATGTGAGCAAGTTGTACATGTTGTACCTTTTGTCTAAGATCTTGTTAGCATACATGTTTAGTCTTGTGTGAAATTCTCTTTCAATCTGTAATTGTAAATAGTTATGTAATAATTCATTTGTAACAAATTACAAGTTGAATGTTGAGAAATGTTATGGTTGTATGTTCATGTATGCATATTATGCTTCCGCATCACGTTCTGATATGATTGGATGATGTTTTCAGATTCTAACATCTCATACCCAATAGGGTTTGGAGAAGCCAAAATCCGGGGACGTCACAGTTGGTATCAGAGCATGAACAATAGCTACACCTAACAATTGCTCACCATGAAACATAAAAAAAAATTCACCTTTCACATTAAACCCTAGAAACTTAATAAGTTGTTCTATAGGAATACGGTTTGACTTAGCCTCTAAGTTAGAACCCAGATGTTTGAGAACTAGCTTTAGACAAGTGTCTAAAACCCTTTACATATAGAGCTCATATGTATTGGGTAGCTACACTAGTCTACACCATGTTCTCACCATTTCATATTACATGGCACATGACTATCTACTGTGTGTTGCACACTCGAGTTTGCTGGTTTGGTTTTGTTTCCCAATCGGCTCTCACCTCGACAGTTTTCTCTGGCACCTTCCTTCTCGAAGAAAAACTATATAATATTTATTAGATATATGTAAATATAAAAATGTTTCCCTCACACAGGAGAGTAGTGGGTGTTCATGCAATATAAGTGAAAGGGAGTGACATGATCAATCTAGAAGACAGAATATATCTAGAAAGGGAATATGAATATCACACCATAGGGTGAAACCCTAATGGTCAAACATGTTACGTAAGCCCTTCTTAAGTAGAAAAAAAAAATTCTAATATCAAGGGTGAAGATAAATGTACTCTAATCTGGAAATCATTGAAGATGTTAATGATGTTAGATTTGAACGATCTGAATACCATGGCATATAAATGAATTCCTCTTGAACTTTAAAGGTATGAACAAAACACATATCCCTAGGGGTGATGTAATCCTAAGATATCATAATGTCATGTTATGGCTAAGACATTAAGTGATGCTTCCACATATATATAAGGTGGGGTGGACACACCCAAGAATCTTTAGACCCTAAGATGACAACTTAGAGTGCATGCAATTATAGTGGTCTTAGAACCTAAGCAATGATGATGTACACAAAGCTGAACTCCTAGATAACCTCTTAAGGATGACATTAGCTGAATTTTGAGGGCAAATTTCTTTTTAAGGTGGGGTTAATGTGATAACCCGGATTTTTGGGTTTAGATACCCCATATAGAAATTGAAGACCATGAATGTTATGTAGATTTTTAGTGCCAAATTGAGGGGTTAATCATCAATTTTGTACTCTTTCACTTAGAAAGGGTAAGCATAGATGCAATGAATGATTATTAGATCTGTTTGAAATCCATTACAATGAATAGATTTGTATTCACCGACTTGGATACTTATGAGTGCAAGAGGTTGATTTAGTAGTTGTAATGAAATCAAGTGATCAATTGATGAGCCTTGAGGTATTTTAGGATCATAACAAGTGTTGTTGGACTTGTTGGACCAATATTTGATGATTGCTTAAATTTAATTCAAGGCATATACATCTATTTTATAAGGTTGTTTGGAGAATTATTTTTCATGACCAATTAATGGATTTTTGTGCCTCAAACTTTGGTATAAAGCACTTTAGGATATCATGAGCATATGTCTAAAATTATAGGATGTTTCAATCTTGTTGTAAAGAGATATAATTGTTTCAAGTTGAGGACATTCATGAAATAAAAGTGGTAGGACTTTGTTCTTTTGGTTATTGAGTTAGTACCCGTGACAATTTGATGTTACATTGACCTGTCCTTTCTTGGGTATGGCTTTTAGCATGGAATGCATGGCCAGTATCTCACACTTAGTTGAGAAGTGAGGGCTAGCTCTGAACTTTGTGGATCACGAGACTGACCAGGCCTATATTGTGCCTTCTTGAGCGCATAACCCGGATACAGGTGATCAAAGAGAGATCACAGTGGCAGTGTGAGGTTGCCTCATCGAAACTGCCCCATAACCCCACCTATAGCTTGGAACCTGGAGACCGGTGGCACCCAAACCCCACTGCCCTTTCCTCCTTACCTGACAACCATGAAATGGATGAAGACATGCATGGAGAGATGGCGGAGAAGACTCCACCATGACCAGGCTGAGAGGAGGTTGCGATATCCACTGATCCCTCCCCGTCTACCCCCTACATGGAGGCACCCAACCCAAGAGTGCTCTCCGGATCTGGAACTTACAGAGATGGCTGAGAGCAAGAAGAAGGCCTTGCTAAAGCCTTGAGGAAGCACTAACGGCAGCAAAGGTTCCCCAACACTTCCTCTGGCGGCGCTACATCCAGATGGCATCATGGTTGTGGAGGTTGCCAAAGAACCTTCCACCATCACCTCCAACCACCAGGTCTCAATCAGGTGGTATGCTCATGCATGAGCTCATCGGAGGAGATTGTGATTGTTGAGTTACCAGCCTGTCCTGGTCCAGGCTTTCACGACGATGACAATAGGGGTCAGCGAGCTGACCACCCTACAGATCTAGGGCCATTACCACTTGGGTGGGTGACCAAGGTCCTCACGTCAGAGCTAGGGAATGTGAGTGAGGCTTTCCGGAGTCTGCATCCACGGCGGTGCTAACCTCGTCTCGGTGCTGACCTCCCAGACGGGTGGATTACTTCTATAGATAGGTAGGCTTTATCTCTAGATGTGGAAGACCCAACTTCCATATATTCCTCGCCGCCTCCTTCCTTCATGGTGGTGGTCCTGTCGCAAGATTGGAGGGTTGGGCATGATAGTAAGAATGGGAGGGAAAAAGGAGAGGGACCGCACCCCCTCCACCGTGGAGTCTTTCCTCCAGAGATCCTCGCCTCTGGGCATAGCTTCACCTGTAGTTCCTTACCAAGATTTGATGGCCTCATCCAGTGTTGTGGTCATTGGACATCGTGGAACGGGGGAAGAGCATATCACCACGAGCAGAGCGTCGGGCCTGGAAACCCTCGCGTGGGCATTGATGAGTGAGGGAGCGGAGACGGGTCCAGAAACCAGACCGTCTAGTTCAATCTTGAACCCAGTCGGCTCAAGGAAGGAGAAACATCAATTTAGGTACACGTGGCGAACCTTGATAGGCTCTCTAAGGTAAATATCTCAGTTAATTCCCAGATCTTCAATAATTCTTAATAATTAGCTAGATGATCAAAAAATTACAAATAAACTTTTGAAATTCTCAGAAAAAACAAGCCCTTCATTAATGGACGCCTAGATCATCCTGTTGGCGCACATTTGCTGATCATATCTAATGTAGACGAAAATACTCCTTTAAGGGTTCATTAAATACAAAAATTGTATCTAGTCAATATAAGTTCTCAGAAAATTATTATGGAAGGCTAATTATTATCAAAATAGAATCTAGCCTAAATAATGACATCTAGACTGGTCTAAAAATATAAGAAACAAGTTTAGGCCATTTTGAACCTAGGTTTGGCCTAAACACTAACTTAGACCTAAAATATCAATGACATAATGAATCATGTATTAATGATGATTAATTGTTATTAATCAGGTGATGACCAGATTGTCTAGATGATCAAGGATAGCTATGATTCTCTAAACTCAGGTACGTGAATATAAGTATATGACTAGTTTCTGCTGGATGATAATTATGAGTAATTGCTTGCATGTATTTGAATATCTTGTTGGATGTACATCTATATGTATTGTTGTTTCCGCCTTGAACACTAAGATCACTAAGAAAAGAAAATGGAATGTAGTTACTGATGGTTCATTAATCTCCCTATTAGAGAGGGAAAGTATTAATGTTGACTAGCACCTCCCTAATGGTACAAGGTACGCAGGGAGATCCCTAATGGTATAAGGTATGCGGGGATAGGGCCCAATAATATATGTTTGTTCTAAGTCCACCATTGTAATATATGTCCATTAAAATATGATTAATAACTTGGGTTTGCCTGATATTCCTCTATTAAATAATGTTTCTTTCTCTCTTTCTTCTTTTTCAAGTATTTCAATATGCCAGCATAGTATAGCTCTTTAATTACACGTACCAACTTTTGTGGATGTTTTTGTTTCTCGTATTTTCTAGGTCCAGAACTAGAATGGGATAAAGTATTAGGATGTGAGCAAGTTGTACAAGTTGTACCTTTTGTCTAAGGTCCTGTTAGCATACATGTTTAGTCTTGTGTAAAATTCTCTTTCAATATGTAATTGTAAATCGTTATGTAATAATTCATTTGTAACAAATTACAAGTTGAATGTTGAGAAATGTTATGGTTGTATGTTCATGTATGCATATTATGCTTCCGCATCGCGTTCTGATATGATTGGATGATGTTTTCAGATTCTGACATCTCATACCCAATAGGGTTTGGAGAAGCCAAAATCCAGGGACGTTATAGGTAGGTTGAGAGAGATTTTGGGGCCTTCTTTGGACCCCCCCATGAGTGGAGGAGCCCTAGAACTCCTTCCTTCTCTCTTGTCCATCTAAGGCATGGTCCAAGTACTTGAAAACAGTGCAAAGAACATCCATAAGTGCATTTGGCAATGATAAATATATTAGGGGAAAAAGGTTTGTAATCTAACATGTTTAGATGTGATTTATGTACAAAATGGCACAGGATGGAGCCCTAAAATAGGGCTACATCATCATGCATTAATTGAATTAGAATTATCAATTCATATGCAATTGGGAAACATGATGAAATGATCAGTTCACTCGATGAATTGATCAGCACGCATGCCAATCGATCGGTTTGCTAGTGAACCGACCATTTAACCATTAGCAGTTTTCAAATTTTTGTGAGATTTTGGTCCCTTCCACTCCCACACAGACTGAGAACCGTGACTCTGACCCTCCTATAAATGGAGTAGTATTGGGGGCTTTTTAGACACATCAACTTCCTCTAACAATTTTTGGTTTTATCATTTGCATACCATGAGAATATTATTGTCCTTAAATACCACGTATAATCCCAAACTAACACACACACACACACAAATATATATATATATATATATATATATATTCAATTTACATGTCACCCTAAAAGTTAGTTTTGATGGTGGATGTGTAGTTTGGTTATGGCAAATAACCCTATTATTTGTGCATGGTGTTTGTGTGTTTATTCCTATTATATCTCAGTTTGCATATCGAGCCTCTACCTTATCTTTTAATTATAAAAGTTTTATTCTCTCCTACCTTTTCTTCCTTCGAATGTAACTCAAGTTTTCTATATAATCATGTAATATTAGGATAGTTTATATCCTTGTTACAATAAAGAAGATGATCTGAAAAGATTGAGGACAAAGAAGGACCAATTGACTAGAGGCCCTGCCGATCAACTAGAGTACCCAAATGGTTGTTGACCAGAGTCTAGAGTATCGGTAGATGACCAGTTAACCAGCCAGGAGGTGAGCCGACTAATTCAAGCAACCCAGATTGGCAAGCCCAAATTTTCGTCAATAATAGGTTTATACATGTGTTGTAGATCCTAGGTTGTGGTAATTCCTTGTGGCTCCAAGAAATTACGTTATAATGGCCATAACCATCACTTTTTTTATTGTATGTTTTGATTGTGGGATATGACATGTATATGATACATACTATATATGTGGTGATTGGATAATTTATATGTATTTTTAAATACAGTCTCCCTCAATAAAATATGAAGTCTAAGATGCTTTCCATTAGATACATACATGAAAAGATTGATCAACTAAGACATAGGTTATACCCTATCTTGGTGTGATGTCCATCTTAGTGGAAGTGTGATGGTAGTAATGTAGATCCGCTAAAAAATGGTGCATTATTGTCTTGTTGGCTTTTGGGTCAGGCTTAACAGGGTGAGCTTAATAGGATTAAGCACCTAGAAGCATGCAAATAATTATGGCAAGGAGTTTCACATGTCATTTATCCAAGAATTGCATAAGATGCAATTGGAAAATTGTAAGGACCCTGACCTTCATTTAGGGCTTACCCTATTTGCTTTACTTAACCTTGGTGCTTTGGTGCTTGCTAATCACCCTTAGTGGTGATTAGGGTTTGGTTGTGCTTTGTAGAGAGTTGGAGGTGCTACTTGCAAATAACCCAATTCTAGGGTTTTGTAGGAAAGTTAGCCACCTTGTAAGGTGTTCCTCCCTTTCTTTGCCTCCTCTTATATAGAGAGGTAGGCTTGGGATCGTTGCTTGAGTTATTTTGGGCCTTGTTGAGCTTGTTGGGCCTTGAGGTGCCTTGCTTTGCTTAGGTTTGAGCCTTGTATCGGCCAAGTATGGATGTGTATCGGCCAAGAAGTGTGTCGCCCAAGGAAATAGAGTGTGTCGCCCAAGGAGAAACATGTTGTGTCACCCATGATGCTTGACCTAGCCTTGACCTTGTTTAGTGGACACTTGGAACACATCTTGGACATATGTATGGAGCTTGCTAGAGTAGTGGCTTGTGCTCTAGGACAAGTGTCCCTAGGCAAGTGACACCTTGCGTGGACCAACCTTGTTTTCTCCTCCCTTTCCTTCAATATAGGCGTGTCCTTCCCTTTGCTAGGAGTTCCTTTGGTCCTTTGGATCCTCTCCACCTTGTTGCACGACACAATCGTCTTCTTTGCTTGTGGTGGCTGATACCCCCTTGGAGGAGTAGCTTGGTGGCCGACACACCTTGGAGAAGCTAGTGGTGGTCGACATCCCTTGAAGCTGGGAGCTCTTCTTCCTCTTTGGAGCTTGGAGCTTAAGGCGGGTTGCATAACTTCTAACCCTAGCTACATTATCTCTTACTTTGATCTTGGTTATACGCATGTTAGTAGCTTAGTTTCCTGCTTTAGTATCCTTGTGGCCGATCACCCATGTGGTCTAGTGTTTCTTGTGATCTAGGGTTTAGGGAGCAATTCTCCTTTCTCCCCATTGGTTTAGAGGAGTGAGTTTGAGTTTCTAGTGTCATGAGCAACACCCCTCTTTCCCTTAACCGATTGAGGTGAGCTTCTGTCCTAGTTGCTTAAGAAACACTCTCCTCTTACCATGGGCTAGAAGGGTGAGCTCGTTGGTAATGGTTGATGTGCAAGACCCCTCTTTCTTAGTTGATTGAGGTGAGCCATCTTCCTAGGGATTTGAGTACCTTGTGTTTGAGGGAGAAGATGACCTTGTTGGACGATATCTCTTGACTTAGCATGTTGGGCGATAGGCCAGTGAGGTGTGTGTTGGCCGACAGGCCTGTGTTGGGTGATAGGTTGAGGGGACGGGCGACACCCTTGGCTCTGGTGACGGGCGTCACAACTCTTCCATTGTTGTGTTTTGGCCATTAGGCTTTGCTTAGTTGGTTGCATGACATGTGCATGTGTTCTCTCTCTTGGACGCTAGCCTTTTTTGGGTGACCTGGTCAACATCACCCTGTGTTGGGCATTGTTGGGCTCCTTGTGACGGGCGTCACGTTACCCTTGTATCGGCCGACAGGCCTAGTGGTGATGGGCGTTGCCTGATAGGTGTGGAGTGCCAGACAAACACCCCTTGACGCGTGACGTGGCATCGTCCTGCTGCACGCAACGTAGTGTTGCTGCTTGCTTATATATCTGCCGTTGTGCGTTATGCTTTGGGTGATGGCTGATGGCCGACACAGTCTTTTGGTGAGGGTTCATGATGACCTATAGTGAGGGTTCCCGGTACTGTTAATGGCGGTTCATCTCGTTATGCAAACAACCTTTTGGTTATGATCTTAGTAGAACGATGGTAACACCTTATATAGATAATGATGCTTGTTATCATAAGTTTGTTCATTTACCTTAGCCTGGCTACACATATGAAAGTGATTATCTATGCTAAGAATGGTAAATGGTAATAGCATGACTATATGCATGAAGTAATCATCATGTTTATGTAAGGAGAATAGTGGTAGTAACACTAGTGGTTTGCTTAATAGTGTGCTTTATGCACTTGATCACCAGATAATGTAAGATTTATAAGTGTAGCATCTTGAATGTCATTTCATAATGGTAAGCATAGTCCTTATGTGGAAACTATGATTATTGTATACCCTAACCATGCAGGTGATGATTAGCCATGAAAAGGCTATGAGAAATATGTGATGAGTAACATCACTTTGATAATTACTCTTGTGAAGAAGATTGCATATGTAATGTGTTTGTCCCATGATGATGATGATGTAAGCCTTGAAAGGCAGTGGCACTATATGATGAGGGATTAAGATCCCATGGTATGTGATGATCCTTGATATGGATCCATATGATGTGAATTGTAGTAAAAGCATAATGATGAGATTATGTTGTTTATTTCCTTTTATAGCTTGCATGTTATACAACTTGGTTGAATCTTGCAATCCATCTCAAAGATACTAATTAATCACAGTGAAATCTATCATGTAGTTTGCCCTGGCCATAGATCCATCATCGTCAAGATTTGGTGATGGTGAAACGAGTTCTTCTGTGGGTTAACCTGGAGCACATATTGTTGAATATGCGAGGTTTCTCCTAGCCTAAAGTGAGGAGGTAATAGTGAAACTACGGTTGTAGACTCAAGGGTGCAGATTCAGGCCCATAGCCCAGTTGTGATGAAGAGCATGGTGAACATGCCCATGGCTCAGGATATGTGATATGAGGAGCATGAATGCGTTCATGGCTCAGAGCACGGTGAACATGCCTGTGGCTCAATTTTACTAGCGCTGAGACCTGTACCGAGGCGGGCTAGGCAGAGGGTAGCCTGTGGAGCTGACCCTGTGGCTAAGACCACTTTAGCATGAGACTGCGGTCCTGCTTATGTTGTACTCATGCACTGACCATGAGGCAGAGAAGGTCGTGGAGTCCGACTCTTACATTGACCTTATATGGCACCGGCTTTGGCTTCACAGCCGAAGGTTGGATTTGAGTGGTACGACTCACTTCCTCATGGCATAATAATACATAATTCAGCCGAATAGTATTACTTCTTAAGACAAACACGAAACATTGGTTGAGGCCTTGTTTGTGTAGATAATTCCATCATATCTTGCAGTTGCTTATATGTTTCTCATATGTGGTAAATCTTGTATATCTTGTCTTGATTATCATGTCCCATAAAGAAATACTTGAGTATATGCCTTTCATATATCTGGTAAGCTTGCTAGCTTGAACAACATTACTTCATTAACTACTCTTGTTATACTTCTCATCAGTTACCTACTTTATCTCTATACCTGAGGTTTTATAGTTTTGGCGGGGAGTTATGTTTCCCGCTGGGACAATGTTCAATTGTCTCACTCCGCTGAGTTACACCCCTTTTAGGTGGTCGAGCTAGATGTGGTGGTGGTCGCGGTGTTGTGTCCGAGTAGCAAGAAGATCAGTAGAAGGCAAGCGTTGGAGATGCTGCTGTTTTGGATGTTTTGTAGTAGAGTCTAGAGTCATCCATGTACTCTCAGGTCCTTGGCAGTGTTTTGATGTTGTTTCACGATATACGATCGATGATGTTTTGTATATCCTGATGTTGGCTGGATGTGGGCCTCTATGTATATAAACAGGTGATGAACTCAAGTGATGACTAGATAGTTGTTGCTCTAAGTTGTAGACATGTATCCAGGCTTGAATGAATGTATATAACCTATTTTCTTGCAGGATGTGGTCTGGAATGTAATAGTTTCTCAGTTTATCAGTTTTCCGCAATCAGTTTTAATTAACTGGTATTTTCGATAATCGGTGGTTATGGTGATTTCCGCACGTTTTTGCGTAACACCCCGCAGTCTGTGTGATGGTGGGATGTGTTGCCACAAGTTTGGGTATCAGAGCCTTAGGTTCGCTGTGTCTACAGGGAATTAGGACTAGGTCGTCTGTTCTTGTGTGTTGTCCAGATTTTCTTACAATCATCTTCTGCCTCCAACAGAAGAAAATCAAGATGTCTGGAAACCATGAAGAACACTCAGTTGAGTACAGTGATGCTGCTTCAGCTGAAGGACATGCACATGTAGATCGGGTGCTTGAGGTCCCCCAACCTGACCCAGCCATTCTTGAACACCCTACCTATCAACAGCCTATGGGGCAGCTGATGGCTACGATGAATCTCATGATTGAGCTATTGCCAGTGCCTCCTCCGAGAGCACAAGCTCCCCATGGAGAATCATTGGGTATTGGGAAGACCTTCAAGCGGCTTCACCGAGTCAGAGCTTTGGATTATGCTAGAACGGCTGATACAACGGATGCAGATCTGTGGCTGACAAGTCTTGAGAAGGCTTTCCGAATCCTCGACATCCCCGAAGCAGACAAACTAAAGCACGCTGTCTACCTTCTGAAAGGTAGTGTTGGTCACTGGTGGACCATCGAGGAAGAGAAGCGGCCCAGTGAGGTGATCTGTTGGGAGGTTTTCAGGCGCGAGTTCGTCACCAGATACTTTCCCAAGATGTATCTAGATGAGAAGATCAGTCAGTTTGAGAGCTTGCGACAAGGAACGATGAACATCATTGAGTACTAGGCCAAGTTCATGGATCTATTAAGGTTTTGTCCTCACATGGCAGCGACAGATGAGGAGCGGATCAGACATTTAGAGAAGGGTCTGAGTGCTGAGCTGACGACACCGGTTTTTGCATTGGAGAACCGGGAGCGGTTTGCTACGTTTGTGGAATCTGTCCAGAGGATCGAACGATCAGTAAGGGAGAAGAGAGAGTCTATGGCTCAGAAGAGACATGTTCAGTTTTAGGAAGCAGAGGTCATGGACAGCAAGCAACGACTCGATTCTATGACATGAGTCAGCAGAGGTGATAGTCAGCCCGCGAGTAGTGACAGGTCAGATGTAGTTATTTCATTTTGATATGACTTCTTCTTGCTTTATATCTGTTCTGGTTGACCCGGGTGCTACACACTCTTTTATTTCCTATAGTATGCTTGAGAACTATCGTTTACCTATTAGTCGTAAGAAGGATAGTTTGTTGTTAGAAACCCCTCTTGATGGTTCTTCGTTGCTTCGATAAGAGTGTCCATCTTGTGTCTTGTCTTTCTCGGGACACTGCATTCAGGTGGACCTCATACTACTTGATATGCATGGGTTTGTTGTTATCCTTGGGATGGATACCTTAGAGAAGTATGAGGTTGTAATGGACTGCGGCACCAAGCAGGCGATGTTTGATGATGCTGGAGAGAAGTGGATCTTCCAAGGAGATAGGAAGATTCTTCCGACGTGTCTAGTATCAGCTCTGGTGGCAGATAGGTTGTTACGACAAGGATGTGAGGCATTCTTAGCTCACATGGTGGATACCATTGTGGTTACCAAGGCGAAAGGTCTTAGACTTGAAGAGGTGCTAGTTGTCCGAGAGTTGGCAGATGTGTTTCCTAAGGAGTTCCCTGGTGTTCCCCACCCCGAGAGATTGATTTCGAGATCAATCTAGTCCCAGGGACGCAGCCAGTTGCACAAACACTGTACAAGATGGCTCCTGTGGAGATGGCAGAGCTTAAGAAGAAGTTGCAAGAGTTGATGGACAAAGGTTTCATCTGACCGAGCACATCGCCTTGGGGTGCACCAATGTTGTTTGTCAAGAAGAAGGATGGTTTGATGTGGTTGTGTATAGACTATCGACAATTGAACATGGTCACGATCAAGAACAAATACCTATTGCCAAGGATAGATGATCTGTTTGATCAGTTGCATGGTGCTACAGTGTTTTCGAAGATCGATCTACGGTCCGGATATCATCAGTTGAGGATCAAGGAGGATGACATACCAAAGTCAGCTTTTCGGACGAGGTATGGTCATTTTGAGTTCATGGTTATGCCGTTTGGGTTAACCAATGCACGTGCTACTTTTATGGACCTGATGATCCGAGTGTTCCACCCATTCTTAGATTAGTTTGTTGTAGTCTTTATAGATGACATCTTGATCTATAGTCGGGACAGGCTAGAACATGAGCAACATCTTCGTCGAACGTTGACTCTTCTTCACCAACATCAGTTGTATGTCAAGTTCACTAAGTGTGAGTTCTGGTTGGAGGAAGTGACTTTCTTGGGTCATGTGATATCTGCTGAAGGAGTCAAAGTAGACCCAAAGAAGGTGGAATATGTTGCAGATTGGGAACAACCAAAGACGCCGATAGAAGTTCACCATTTTCTGGGTTTAGTAGGGTACTACCGGAGGTTTATCAAGGATTTCAGTGCGGTTTCTTTGCCAATGACGAAGTTGACGAGAAAGGAAGTTCCTTTTGTTTGGGATAATCGATGTCAACAAGATTTCCAGAGTTTGAAGGAGAACCTGACCAGTGCTCCAGTATTGATCCTGCCAGAGCCTGGGAAGGGCTATGTTGTTTTCTGTGACGCTTCCAAGAAAGGTTTAGGTTGTGTGCTGATGCAGGAAGATCATGTGGTTTCTTTTGCTTCGCGACAGCTTAAGAAACACGAGGAGAACTATCCAAATCATGACTTGGAGCTGGCGACAGTGGTTCATGCGTTAAAGATTTGGAGACACTATCTTTATGGGGAAGTGTGTCATATCTTTACGGACCATAAGAACCTGAAGTACATATTTACGTAGCAAGAGTTGAACATGAGACAACGAAGATGGATGGAGTTTATCAACGACTATGACTGCACTATCGAGTATCATCCTGGTAAGGCGAATGTGGTAGCTGATGCACTTAGTAGAAAGTCTTCTTTTTCTTCAAAGAAGGCACAGTTGAGTTCCCTGGTATGCCATAAGCAGGATATGTTTGTCTCTTTGCGGCAGATGAATGTGCAGATGGAGGTTTCCTCGTTAGCTAGACTTCTAACACAGATGCAAGTCAAGCCTACGTTAAGACAATAGATCAAGGATGCACAACAGACAGATGATGCAGTACAGTTGATCAGATCCGAGTTTGGCAGGGAAAAGCGTGATGGGTTTCATGAGTCTGAGGATGGGCTAGTCTGCTATCGTAATAGGATGGTGGTTCCTGATGTTGATGAGTTGAGGAAGTTGGTGCTCGAGGAAGCACACACGTCGATGTATGCTATGCATCCAGGTGTCACCAAGATGTAACTTAGTCTGAAGGACTTATACTAGTTTCCAGGTTTGAAGAAGGATGTAGTTGAGTTTGTGGCTAAATGTGTGGTTTGTCAGCAAGTCAAGGATGAACATCAGAAACCGGAAGGTACGCTGCAACCCTTGCCAATACCGCAGTGGAAATGGGATCATATAACCATGGATTTTGTAGTTGGTCTACCCAGGACAACTAGGAATCATGATTCCATAGTGGACAGATTGACGAAGTCTGCCCATTTCCTACCAGTGAAGACAACATATACATTTGAGAAACTCGCTCGAGTATATGTTGATGAGATAGTAAATTTGCATGGTGTGCCAGTAACGATAGTTTTCGATAGAGGTCCTCATTTTATGAGTCGGTTCTGGGAACAACTGCACAAAGTGTTGGGAACACAGTTGAGATTCAGTACCGCCTTCCATCCGCAGACAGATGGACAGTCTGAGAGGACTATTCAGATTCTAGAAGACCTCCTTTGAGCTTGTGTTTTGTAGTTCCTAGGCAGTTGGGATGTGCATCTGAGTTTGATAGAGTTTGCTTATAACAACAGTTATCAGCGGAGCATTGGCATGGCTCCTTATGAGCTTTGTATGGGAGGAAGTGTAGATCTCCTTTGTGTTGGTATGAGCCTGGTGATCATCAGTTGTTGGGTCCTGAGTTAGTACAGTAAACAACAGAAAAGATCAAAGTGATACAACAACAGTTGAAAGTGGCACAGGACAGATAGAAGTCTTATGCAGACAATCACTGACAACCTTTGGAGTTCCAGGCAGGAGACAAGGTATATCTTAAAGTCTCGCCATGGAAAGGAGTGTTGAGGTTTGGCCGGAAGGGTAAGTTGGCACCCAGGTATATGGGGCCTTACTCAGTTATATCATGTGTTGGTAAGGAAGCTTATGAGATAGAGTTACCACCAGAGTTGCACAGGTTGCATCCAATGTTCCATGTCAGTATGCTGAAGAGAAGCCATCCAGATTCAGGAATAGTGATACAGCCAGTTGAGGTTGAGCTGGATGAAGATGCGACCTACGAGGAAGGTCCTGTGGCGATCCTTCACAGAAGAGTTAAGAAGTTGAAAAGGAAGGACCTGGTTCTGGTAAAAGTTCTTTGGCATCATCATGGCATTGAAGAAGCCATGTGGGAGCTTGAGGAAGAGATGAGGAGGAATTACCCCTCACTTTTCTCTTCGGATTTTGGCGACGAAATCCCTTAAAGGGGGTTAGATTGTAAGGACCCTGACCTTCGTTTAGGGCTTACCCTAATTTCTTTGCTTAACCCTGGTGCTTTGGCGCTTGCTAATCACCTTTAATGGTGATTAGGGTTTGGTTGTGCTTTGTTGAGAGTTGGAGGTGATACTTGCAAATAACCTAAGTCTAGGGTTTTATAGGAAAGTTAGCCACCTTGTGAGGTGTTCCTCCCTCTCTTTGCTTCCTCTTATATAGAGAGGTAGGCTTGGGCTCGTTGCTTGAGTTCTTTTGGGCATTGTTGAGCTTGTTGGGCCTTGAGGTGCCTTGCTTTGCTTAGGGTTGAGCCTTGAATCGGCCAAGTATGGATGTGTATCGACCAAGAAGTGTGTCGCCCATGGTAATAGAGTGTGTTGCCTAAGGAGCAACATGTTGTGTCGCCCATGATGCTTGACCTAGCCTTGACCCTGTTTAGTGGACACTTGGAACACATCTTGGACATATGTATGGAGCTTGCTAGAGTAGTGGCTTGTGCTCTAGGACAAGTGTCCCTAGGAAAGTGACACCTTACATGGACCAACCTTGTTTTCTCCTCCCTTTCCTTCTATAGAGGTGTGTCCTTCCCTTTGGTAGGAGTTCCTTTGGTCCTTTGGATGCTCTCCACCTTGTTGCACGACACAACCCTCTTCATTGCTTGTGGTGGCCGATACCCCCTTGGAGGAGTAGCTTGGTGGCCGACACACCTTGGAGAAGCTAGTGGTGGTCGACATCCCTTGAAGTTTGGAGCTCTTCTTCTTCTTTGGAGCTTGGAGCTTAAGGCGGGTTGCATAACTTCTAACCCTAGCTACGTTATCTCTTACTTTGATCTTGGTTATACACATGTTAGTAGCTTAGTTTCCTGTTTTAGTATCCTTGTAGCCGATCACCCATGTGGTCTAGTGTTTCTTGTGATCTAGGGTTTAGGGAGCAATACTCCTTTCTCCCCATTAGTCTAGAGGAGTGAGTTTGAGTTTCTAGTGTCATGAGCAACACCCGTCTTTCCCTTAACCGATTGAGGTGAGCTTGTGTCCTAGTTGCTTAAGCAACACTCTCCTCTCACCATGGGCTAGAAGGGTGAGCTCGTTGGTGATGGTTGATGTGCAAGACCCCTATTTCTTAGTTGATTGAGGTGATCCATCTTCCTAGGGCTTTGAGTACCTTGTGTTTGAGGGAGAAGATGACCTTGTTGGATGATATCTCTTGACTTGGCATGTTGGGCGATAGGCCAATGAGGTGTGTGTTGGACGACATGCCTGTGTTGGGTGATAGGTTGAGGAGATGGGCGACATCCTTGGCTCTGGTGACGGGTGTCACAACTCTTCCATTGATGTGTTTTGGCCGTTAGGCTTTGCTTAGTTGGCTGCTTGACATGTGCATGTGTTCTCTCTCTTGGACGCTAGCCTTTTGTGGGTGACCTGGTCAACATCACCCTGTGTCGGGCGTTGTTAGGCTCCTTGTAACGGGCGTCACATTACCCTTGGATCGGCCGACATGCCTGGTGGTGACGGGCTTTGCCCGATAGGTGTGGAGTGCCAGACAAACACCCCTTGACGCGCGACGTGGCGTCCTCCTGCTGCACGCAGTGCAGTGTTGCTGCTTGCTTATATATGCCATTGTGCATTATGCTTTGGGTGATGGCTGATGGCCGGCACAGTCTTTTGGTGAGGGTTCATGCTGACCTATAGTGAGGGTTCCCGGTACTGTTAATGACGGTTCATCTCATTATGCAAACAGCCTTGTGGTTATGATCTTAGTAGAACGATGGTAACACCTTATATAGATAGTGATGCTTGTTATCATAAGTTTGTTCATTTACCTTAGCCTGGATACACATATGAAAGTGATTATCTATGCTAAGAATGGTAAATGGTAATAGCATGACTATATGCATGAAGTAATCATCATGTTTATCTTAGGAGAATAATGGTAGTAACACTAGTGGTTTTCTTAATAGTGTGCTTTATGCACTTGATCACCAGATAATGTAAGATTTATAAGTATAGCATCTTGAATGTCATTTCATAATGGTAAGCATAGTCCTTATGTTGAAACTATGATTATTGTATACCCTAACCATGCAAGTGATGATTAGCCATGAAAAGGTTATGAGAAATATGTGATGAGTAACATCACTTTGATAATTACTCTTGTGAAGAAGATTGCATATGTAATGTGTTTGTCCCATGATGATGATGATGTAAGCCTTGAAAGGCAGTGGCACTATATGATGAGGGATTAAGATCCCATGGTATGTGATGACCTTGAGATGGATCCATATGATGTGAATTGTAGTAAAAGCATAACGATGAGCTTATGTTGTTTATGTCCTTTTATAGCTTGCATGTTATACAACTTGGTTGAATCTTACAATCCATCTAAAAGATACTAATTAATCACAGTGAAATCTATCATGTAGTTTTCCTGGCCATAGATCCATCATTGTCAGGATTTGGTGATGGTGAAACAGGTTCTTCGGCGGGTTAACCCGAAGCGCATATTGTTGAATATGTGAGGTTTCTCCTAGCCTAAAGTGAGAAGGTAAGAGTGCAACTGCGATTGTAGACTCAAGGGTGCAGATTCAGGCCCATAGCCCATTTGTGATGAAGAGCATGGTGAACATGCCCACGGCTCATGATATGTGATATGAGGAGCATGAATGCGTTCATGGCTCAGAGCACGGTGAACAGGCATGTGGCTCAATTTTACTAGCCCCGAGACCTGTACCGAGGCGGGCTAGGTAGAGGGTAGCCTGTGGAGCTGACCCTGTGGCTAAGACCACTTCAGCATGAGACTGTAGTCCTGCTTATGTTGTACTCATGCACTGACCATGAGGAGGAGAAGGTCGTGGAGTCCGGCTCTTCCATTGACCTTGTATGGCACCGGCTTGGGCTTCGCAGCCGAAGGTTGGATTTGAGCGGTACGACTCACTTCCTTAGGGCATAATAATACATAATTCAGCCGAATAGTATTACTGCTTAAGACAAACACGAAACATTGGTTGAGGCCTTGTTTGTGTAGTTAATTCCATCATATCTTGTAGTTGCTTATATGTTTCTCATATGTGGTAAATCTTGTATATCTTGTCTTGATTATCATGTCCCATAAAGAAATACTTGAGTATATGCCTTTCATATATCTGGTAAGCTTGCTAGCTTGAACAACTTTACTTCATTAACTGCTCTTGTTATACTTCTGATCAGTTACCTGCTTTATCTCTATACCTGAGGTTTTGTAGTTTTTGCGGGGAGTTATGTTTCCCGCTGGGACAATGTTCAATTGTCTCACTCCTTTGAGTTACATCCTTTTTAGGTGTTTGAGCTAGACGTGGTGGTGGTCGCGGTGTTGCGGCCGAGCAACAAGAAGATAAGTAGAAGGAAAGCGTTGGATATGTTGTTGTTTGGGATGTTTTGTAGTAGAGTCTAGAGTCATCCCTATACTCTAAGGTCCTTGGCAGTGTTTTGACGTTGTTTCACGATATACGATCGATGATGTTTTGTATATCCTGCTGTTGGCTGGATGTGGGCCTCTATGTATATAAATAGGTGATGAACTCAAGTGATGACTAGACAGTTGTTGCTCTAAGTCTTGGACATGTATCCAGGCTAGAATGAATGTATATAACATGTTTTCTTGTAGGATGTGGTCTGTAATGTAATTGTTTCTCAGTTTATCAGTTTTCTGCAATCGATTTTAATTAACCGGTATTTTTGATAATCGGTGGTTATGGTGATTTCCACACATTTTTGCGTAACACCTCGCTGTCTGTGTGATAGTGGGATGTGTTGCCACAAGTTTTGGTATCAGAGCCTTAGGTTCGCTGAGTATATAGGGATTTAGGACTAGGTCGTCTGTTCTTGTGTGTTGTCCAGATTTTCTTACAATCATCTTCTGCCCCCAGCAGAAGAAAATCAAGATGTCTGGAAACCATGAAGAACACTCAGCTGAGTACAGTGATGCTGCTTCAGCTGAAGGACAGGCACATGGAGATCGGGTGCCTGAGGTCCCCCAACCTAATCCAGCCATTCTTGAACACCCTGCCTATCAACAGCCTATGGGGCAGCTGATGGCTACGATGAATCTCATGGTTGAGGGATTGCCAGTGCCTCCTCTCAGAGCACAGGCTCCCCATGGAGAATCATTGGGTATTGGGAAGACCTTCGAGCGACTTCGCCGAGTCAGAGCTTTGGATTATGCTCGAACGGCTGATCCAGCGGATGCAGATATGTGGCTGACAAGTCTTGAGAAGGATTTCCGAATCCTTGACATCCCCAAAGCAGACAAAGTAAAGCACGTTGTCTACCTTCTGAAAGGTAGTGCTGGTCACTGGTGGACCATCGAGGAAGAGAAGCGGCCCAGTGAGGTGATCTGTTGGGAGGTTTTCAGGCGCGAGTTCATCACCAGATACTTTCCCAAGATGTATCTGGATGAGAAGATCAGTCGGTTTGAGAGTTTGCGATAAGGAACGATGAACATCACTGAGTACGAGGCCAAGTTCATGGATCTGTTGAGGTTTTGTCCTCACATGGCAGTGACAGATGAGGAGCGGATCAGACGTTTCGAGAAGGGTCAGAGTGCTGAGCTGACGACACCGGTTTCTGCGTTGGAGAACTGGGAGCGGTTTGCTACGTTTGTGGAATCTGTGAAGAGGATCGAACAATCAGTAAGGGAGAAGAGAGAGTCTATGGCTCAGAAGAGATGTGCTCAGTTTTATGAAGCAGAGGTCATGGACAGTAAGCAACGACTCAATTCTATGCCATGAGTCAGCCAGAGGCGATAGTCAACCCACGAGTAGTGATAGGTCAGATGGAGTTATTTCATTATGATATGTCTTCTTCTTGCTTTATATCTGTTCTGGTTGACCCGGGTGCTACACACTCTTTTATTGCCTATATTATGCTTGAGAACTGTCGTTTACCTATTAGTCGTAAGAAGGATAGTTTGTTGTTAGAAACCTCTCTTGATGGTTCTTCATTGCTTCGAGAAGAGTGTCCATCTTGTGTCTTGTCTTTCTCGGGACACTACATTCAGGTGGACCTCATACCACTTGATATGCATGGGTTTGATGTTATCCTTGGGATGGATACCTTAGAGAAGTATGAGGTTGATCTGGACTGCGGCACCAAGCAGGAGATGTTTGATGATGCTAGAGAGAAGTGGATCTTCTAAGGATATAGGAAGATTCTTCCGACATGTCTCGTATCAGCTTTGGTGGCAGATAGGTTGTTACGACAAGGATGTGAGGCGTTCTTAGCTCATGTGGTGGATACCATTGTGGTTACCAAGGAGAAAGGTATTAGCCTTGAAGAGGTGTCAATTGTCCGAGAGTTTGCAGATGTGTTTCCTGAGGAGTTCCCTGGTGTTCCCCCACCCTGAGAGATTGATTTCTAGATCAATCTAGTCCCAGGGACGCAGCCAGTTGCACAAACACCGTACAGGATGGCTCTGGTGGAGATGGAAGAGCTTAAGAAGAAGTTGCAAGAGTTGATGGACAAAGGTTTCATCTGACCGAGCACATCGCCTTGGGGTGCTCCAGTGTTGTTTGTCAAGAAGAAGGATGGTTCGATGCGGTTGTGTATAGACTATCGACAATTGAACATGGTCACGATCAAGAACAAGTACCCGTTGCCAAGGATAGATGATCTGTTTCACCAGTTGCGTGGTGCTACAGTGTTTTCGAAGATCGATCTACGGTCCAGATATCATCAGCTGAGGATCAAGGAGGATGACATACCAAAGTCAGCTTTTCGGACGAGGTATGGTCATTTCGAGTTCGTGGTTATGCCGTTTGGGTTAACCAATGCACGTGCTGCTTTTATGGACCTGATGAACCGAGTGTTCCGCCCATTCTTAGATCAGTTTGTTGTAGTCTTTATAGATGACATCTTGATCTATAGTCAGGACAGGCTAGAACATGAGCCACATCTTCGTCGAGCGTTGACTCTTCTTCGCCAACATCAGTTGTATGTCAAGTTCAGTAAGTGTGAGTTCTGGTTGGAGGAAGTGACTTTATTGGGTCATGTGATATCTGCTGAAGGAGTCAAAGTAGACCCAAAGAAGGTGGAATCTGTTGCAGATTGGGAACAACCAAAGACGCCAACAGAAGTTCATAGTTTTTTGGGTTTAGCAGGGTACTACCGGAGGTTTATCAAGGATTTCAGTGTGATTGCTTTGCCCATGACGAAGTTGACAAGAAAGGAAGTGCCTTTTGTTTGGGATAATCGATGTCAACAAGCTTTCCAGAGTTTGAAGGAGAAGCTGACCAGTGCTCCAGTATTGATCCTGCCATAGCCTGGGAAGGGATATGTTGTTTTCTATGATGCTTCTAAGAAAGGTTTAGTTGTGTGTTGATACAGGAAGATCATGTGGTTTCTTTTGCTTCGCGACAGCTTAAGAAACATGAGGAGAACTATCCGACTCATGACTTGGAGCTGGCGGCAGTGGTTTATGCGTTAAAGATTTGGAGACACTATCTTTATGGGAAAGTGTGTCATATCTTTACGGACCATAAGAACCTGAAGTACATCTTTACATAGCAAGAGTTGAACATGCGACAATGACGATGGATGGAGTTGATCAACGACTATGACTGCACTATCGAGTATCATCCTGGTAAGGCGAATGTGGTAGCTGATGCGCTTAGTAGAAAGTCTTCGTTTTCTTCAAAGAAGGCACAATTGAGTTCCCTGGTATGACATAAGCGGGATATGTCTGTCTCTCTGTGGCAGATGAATGTGCAGATGGAGGTTTCCGCGTTAGCTGGACTTCTAGCACAGATGGAAGTCAAGCCTACGTTAAGACAACAGATCAAGGATGCACAACAGACAGATGATGCAGTACAGTTGATCAGATCATAGTTTGGCAGCAAAAAGCGTGATGGGTTTCATGAGTCCGAGGATGGGCTAGTCTGCTATCATAATAGGATGGTGGTTCCTGATGTTGATGAGTTGAGGAAGTTGGTGCTCGAGGAAGCACACACGTCGATGTATGCTATGCATCCAGGTGTCACCAAGATGTACCTTAGTCTGAAGGACTTGTACTGGTGTCCAGGTTTGAAGAAGGATGTAGCTGAGTTCATGGCTAAATGTGTGGTTTGTTAGCAAGTCAAGGCTGAACATCAGAAATCGGTAGGTACGTTGCAACCCTTGCCTATACCACAGTGGAAATGGGATCATATAACCATGGATTTCGTAGTTGGTGTACCCAGGAAAACTAGGAATCATGATTCCATAGTGGACAGATTGACGAAGTCTTCCCATTTCCTACCAGTGAAGACAACATATACATCTGAGAAACTCACTCGAGTATATGTTAATGAGATAGTACGTTTGCATGGTGTGCCAGTAATGATAGTTTCCGATAGAGGTCCTCAGTTTACGAGTCGTTTCTAGGAACAACTTCACAAAGCATTGGGAACACAGTTGAGATTCAGTACCGCCTTCCAACCGCAGACAGATGGACAGTCTGAGAGGACTATTCAGATTCTGGAAGACCTCCTTCGAGCTTGTGTTTTGCAGTTCCTAGGCAGTTGGGATGTGCATCTGAGTTTGATAGAGTTTGCTTATAACAATAGTTATCAGCAGAGCATTGACATGGCTCCTTATGAGGCTTTGTATGGGAGGAAGTGTAGATCTCCTTTGTGTTGGTATGAGCCTGGTGAGCATGAGTTGTTGGGTTCTGAGTTAGTACAACAAACAACAAAAAAGATCAAAGTGATACAACAACAGTTGAAAGTGGCACATGACAGACAAAAGTCTTATGCAGACAATCATCGGTGACCTTTGGAGTTCCGGGCAGGAGACAAGGTATATCTTAAAGTCTTTCCATGGAAAGGAGTTTTGAGGTTTGGCCGAAAGGGTAAGTTGGCACGCAGGTATATGGGGCCTTACTCAGTTATAGCTTGTGTCGGTAAGGTAGCTTATGAGATAGAGTTACCACCAGAGTTGCACAGGTTGCATCTAGTGTTCCATGTCAGTATACTGAATAGAAGCCATCCAGATTCAGGAACAGTGATACAGCCGGTTGAGGTTGAGCTGGATGAAGATGCGACCTACGAGGAATGTCCTGTGGCGATCCTTGACAGAAGATTTAAGAAGCTGAAAAGGAAGGACCTGGTTCTGGTAAAGGTTCTTTGGCATCATCGTGGCATTGAAGAAGCCACGTGGGAGCTTGAGGAAGAGATGAGGAGGAAGTACCCCTCGCTTTTGTATTTGGATTTTGGGGACGAAGTCCCTTAAAGGGGGTTAGATTGTAAGGACCCTGACCTTCGTTTAGGGCTTACCATGTTTGCTTTGCTTAACCCTGGTGCTTTGGTGCTTGCTAATCACCTTTAGTGGTGATTAGGGTTTGGTTGTGCTTTGTTGAGAGTTGGAGGTGCTACTTGCAAATAACCTAAGTCTAGGGTTTTGTAGGAAAGTTAGCCACCTTGTTAGGTGTTCCTCCCTCTCTTTGCTTCCTCGTATATAGAGAGGTAGGCTTGGGCTCGTTGCTTGAGTTCTTTTGGGCCTTGTTGAGCTTGTTGGGCCTTGAGGTGCCTTGCTTTGCTTAGGGTTGAGCCTTGTATTGGCCAAGTATGGATGTGTATCGGCCAAGAAGTGTGTCACCCATGGAAATAGAGTGTGTCGCCCAAGGAGCAACATGTTGTGTCACCCATGATGCTTGACCTAGCCTTGACCTTGTTTAGTGGACATTTGGAACACATCTTGGACATATGTATGGAGCTTGCTAGAGTAGTGGCTTGTGCTCTAGGACAAGTGTCCCTAGGCAAGTGACACCTTGCATGGACCAACCTTGTTTTCTCCTCCCTTTCCTTCTATATAGGCGTGTCCTTCCCTTTGCTAGGAGTTCCTTTGGTCCTTTGGATCCTCTCCACCTTGTTGCACGACACAACCCTCTTCTTTGCTTGTGGTGGCTGATACCCCCTTGGAGGAGCAGCTTGGTGGCTGACACACCTCAGAGAAGCTAGTGGTGGTCGACATCCCTTGAAGCTTGGAGCTCTTCTTCTTCTTTGGAGCTTGGAGCTTAAGGCGGGTTGCATAACTTCTAACCCTATCTACATTATCTCTTGCTTTGATCTTGGTTATACGCATGTTAGTAGCTTAGTTTCCTGCTTTAGTATCCTTGTGGTTGCTCACCCATGTGGTCTAGTGTTTCTTGTGATCTAGGGTTTAGGGATCAATACTCCTTTCTCCCCATTAGTCTAGAGGAGTGAGTTTGAGTTTCTAGTGTCATGAGAAGCACCCCTCTTTCCCTTAACTGATTGAGGGGAGCTTGTGTCCTAGTTGCTTAAGCAACACTCTCCTCTCACCATGGGCTAGAAGGGTGAGCTCATTGGTGATGGTTGATGTGCAAGACCCCTCTTTCTTAGTTGATTGAGGTGAGCCATCTTCCTAGGGCTTTGAGTACCTTGTGTTTGAGGGAGAAGATGACCTTGTTGGATGATATCTCTTGACTTAGCATGTTGGGCGATAGGCCAGTGATGTGTGTGTTGGCCGATAGGCCTGTGTTGGGTGATAGGTTGACGAGACGGGTGACACCCTTGGCTCTGGTGGTGGGCGTCACAACTCTTCCCTTGTTGTGTTTTGGCTGTTAGGCTTTGCTTAGTTGGTTGCACAACATGTGCATGTGTTCTCTCTCTTGGACGCTAGCCTTTTGTGGGTGACCTGGTCGAGATCACCCTGTGTCGGGCGTTGGTAGGCTCCTTGTGATGGGCGTCAAATTACCCTTGTATCGGCCGACAGGCCTGGTGGTGACGGACGTTGCCCGATAGGTGTGGAGTGCCAGACAAACACCCCTTGACGCGCGACATGGCGTCGTCCTGCTGCACGCAACGCAGCATTGCTGCTTGCTTATATATCTGTCATTGTGCGTTATGCTTTGGGTGATGGGTGATGGATGACACAGTCTTTTGGTGAGGGTTCATGATGACCTATAGTGAGGGTTCCCAGTATTGTTAATGACGGTTCATCTCGTTATGCAAATAGCCTTGTGGTTATGATCTTAGTAGAATGATGCCATCACCTTATATAGATAATGATGCTTGTTATCATAAGTTTGTTCATTTACCTTAGCCTGGCTACACATATGAAAGTGATTATCTATGCTAAGAATGGTAAATGGTAATAGCATGACTATATGCATGAAGTAATCATCATGTTTATCTAAGGAGAATAGTGGTAGTAACACTAGTGGTTTTCTTAATAGTGTGCTTTTTGCACTTTATCACCAGATAATGTAAGATTTATAAGTATAGCATGTTGAATGTCATTTCATAATGGTAAGCATAGTCCTTATGTTGAAACTATGATTATTGTATACCCTAACCATGCAGGTGATGATTAGCCATGAAAAGGCTATGAGAAATATGTGATGAGTAACATCACTTTGATAATTACACTTGTGAAGAAGATTGCATATGTAATGTGTTTGTCCAATGATGATGATGATGTAAGCCTTGAATGGTAGTGGCACTCTATGATGAGGGATTAAGATCCCATGGTATGTGATGATCCTTGAGATGGATCCATATGATGTGAATTGTAGTAAAAGCATAATGATGAGCTTATGTTGTTTATATCCTTTTATAGCTTGCATGTTATACAACTTGGTTGAATCTTGCAATCCATCTAAAAGATACTAATTAATCACAGTGAAATCTATCATGTAGTTTGCCCTGGCCATAGATCCATCATCGTCAGGATTTGGTGATGGTGAAACGGGTTCTTCTGCGGGTTAACCCGGAGTGCATATTGTTGAATATGCGAGGTTTCTCCTAGCCTAAAGTGAGGAGGTAAGAGTGCAACTACGGTTGTAGACTCAAGGGTGCGGATTTGGGCCCGTAGCCCAGTTGTGATGAAGAGCATGGTGAACAGGCCCATGGCTCAGGATATGTGATATGAGGAGCATGAATGCGTTCATGGCTCAGAGCACGGTGAACATGCTCGTCGCTCAGTTTTACTAGCGTTGAGACCTGTACCGAGGCGGGCTAGGCAGAGGGTAGCATGTGGACCTGACCCTGTGGCTAAGACCACTTCAGCATGAGACTGTGGTCCTGCTTATGTTGTACTCATGCACTGACCATGAGGCGGAGAAGGTCGTGGAGTCCGGCTCTTCCATTGACCTTGTATGGCACTGGCTTGGGCTTCGCAGTCGAAGGTTGGATTTGAGTAGTACGGCTCACTTCCTTAGGGCATAATAATACATAATTCATCCGAATAGTATTACTGCTTAAGACAAACACGAAACATTGGTTGAGGCCATGTTTGTGTAGTTAATTCCATCATATCTTGCAGTTGCTTATATGTTTCTCATATGTGGTATATCTTGTCTTGATTATCATGTCCCATAAGGAAATACTTGAGTATATGCCTTTCATATATCTGGTAAGCTTGCTAGCTTGAACATCTTTACTTCATTAATTGCTCTTGTTATACTTCTCATCAGTTACCTGCTTTATCTCTATACCTGAGGTTTTGTAGTTTCGGTGGGGAGTTATGTTTCCCGCTGGGACATTGTTCAATTGTCTCACTACTCTAAGTTACACCCTTAGGTGGTCGAGCTAGACGTGGTGGTGGTCGCAGAGTTGCGTCCGAGCAGCAAGAAGATCAGTAGAAGGCAAGCGTTGGAGATGTTGTTGTTTTGGATGTTTTGTAGTAGAGTCTAGAGTCATCCCTGTACTCTCAGGTCCTCGGCAGTGTTTTGACGTTGTTTCACGATATACGATCAATGGTGTTTTGTATATCCTGTTGTTGGCCGGATGTGGGCCTCTATGTATATAAACAGGTGATGAACTCAAGTGATGACAAGACAATTGTTTCTCTAAGTTGTGGACATGTATCCAGGCTTGAATGAATGTATATAACATGTTTTCTTACAGGATGTGGTCTAGAATGTAATAGTTTCTCAGTTTATCAATTTTCCACAATTGGTTTTAATTAACCCGTATTTTCGATAATCGGTGGTTATGGTGATTTCCGCACGTTTTCACGTAACACCTCGCTGTCCGTGTGATAGTGAGATGTGTTGCCACAAAAATGTTGCTTACCTTGATGATTGATTACAAACGTGGTGTTGGTAGGGTAATAATTCAATCATTTTGGATCATGGTCTACAAGAAGGTTGTACGATGCAATCTTCTAAATTGATATGTTAGTGATATCAATTTAAATAAAATAGTGGGAGATATGATTAATTAAGGACCTAATTGAATGTCATAAATTTTTCAAATCAAATCAAATCAAATAAAAAGTGTTTTGACAAAATGTAATTTTTCTCATGTAGCGTTGTTGTGATCAGTCCTTAGGAGGGAAAAACTTGACAAGAAAGATTTCTACAACTGGTTTTGCACATTGAGAAGGTTCTCAATGATGAGCATAATCTCTATCTCCTAGATAAACTAGTTCTAGAAATACCTGCTCCTAATGAGCCTAGGGCTAAAGTGGATGTTTCTTGGATGCATGTCAATGATGACTTAGACATAAAGCACTTTATGCTATGCTACATGAATTATGGTTTCATGATCAATGAGAAGATATGGGGATACTTGATATCGTGACACATCTTAGGGACCTAAGCCATTACCTCACAAAGCAAGAAAGGTACAGTCTCAAAGACACTCTTTGAGTGTAAGGTGACAATGGGACACTCAATAGAGGCCCATGTAGTCAACATGATTGAACATGTGGATCATCTAGAAGAACTAGGATTATCTTTGAGCCAAGAACTGGCCACAGATATGATTCTTCAATCATTGTCTGAATCATAAAGCCATTTTATTGAGTGTTATCATTTGAATAATGTGGCCAAACTACTTTCAAATTTCCTTGGCATGCTGATAAATGCCAAAGCAAGAATGAAGAAGGACAAGACCATGATGATGAACAATGGTGTAGTGTGATGGAGTGGACTTTTGGAATCCTAAATTTCCAATGACATAAGTGAAATCATATGGTTGAGTTATATTAAGAGTTCCAATCTTTTGACAAAGTAGGTGTGTTGATGTGAGGTTGACATCATGATTAAGATATCTCTTTTTACTGCCTTCTTGAGGAATTTAATAGAATGATCAAATAGATGATTTTTGTCACCAAATTTGAGTAGCATGTACCTTGAGAGGTAGGGAAGCTATGGTTAAAATTTGGTAGAAATTAGATGTTCCTAGAGGAAGTTGTTAAGGTTTGAAATTGGTGATATAATCTGCATTTTGAGGATTAATAGACCAAAGTTTTATAGCATGGGCCTAGACTAAGCTATGTCACGTGCCCTGTGTGTGTGGTTTGGGTCTGCGTGGCTAGTTTCCAGCCTTAGATCTCAGATCTGGTGGTCGATACCTTTGGCTTAGGAGAGCCATAGATTGGCCTGTTTGTGGGGAACTACGAGCCCTTGGATGACGATTAGACGACAAGGAGTTCTCCTCCTATCCCCCCGTCACAATGGAGAACGTGGGGGGGGAGACGAGGCCTTGACCCACTTCCACTATGTCACAGATCATGGATCGAGAGGTTAGACAAAAGGAGTAGTTGATTCTGTATCGTCGAGACAAGAAGGCTGACCCCTTACTTGAGGGTAGTGGCTGAGAGACGAGGGAAATCAGACTCCCACTACCTTACCCCATCTCCATTGGTTTTACAGCTAAAGGATGGGAGCACGGTAAGAAGAACAAGGAGTCGGAGAGCAGATAAAATGTCACACCCCGATCTCACACTAACCACAACCCACAAGATTAAGGCGCGACAGAGGGATTATCACATAAACAAACCACTGAGAACTTTTTCTTTTTAAAACCTCGTATTGATATCTGGATTATTGCTGTAAACTAAAACAAAATAAACTATTGCGGAAGCATTTCAATTAAACTGGCTAGAGAACATAAACAGAGTTTACAACATGTAATATTGTTTAACAGAAAGTAAAACATAACAATAAATTTACATCATTTACACATTCACCATACATACTCTCTCTCACCCACACTATGTCCCAAGGACCGAGGGGAAAAGACTAAGAGACCTCTAACTAGACTAGCTACAAACCTTCTGCTGATTAAACGTTGGGATGAAAAGATCCTTCCGATTCCTGGAACTGTCGCTGACCTAAAAATGTTTGAGTAGAGGGGTGAGCCTACTCGCTCAGTGAATAGTTTTTCATTTAACTATCACTAAACAACTCGTCAAGTTTATCAAGTTGAAATAAAGCATAAGAACAATACTATACAGAGCAGTTCTAATGACATAGCAGATTTTACAGATAATAATCACCTTTCTGTACAACAACAAATATCGCATAACTGTAAAGCATAAAATATCAGAAACTGCATATCTTGAATAATAAAGCCATTATTGAGAACTAGCACAGAAGTTCTAAACTCTTAACATATTAAATTTATTGTGATCCTATATGATTACATTTTAGTTATTATGCCCTAATCATATGCAGTGTACTCTGCATACAAAGATCTGTAGCGAACTACGATCTCACCGTACAAGACTTAGCGACACACCCGGGAAATGCTAAGTCTAACTTCTCATCCTGGTCTGCTATAGGACCCACAGGCTCTCTGGCCTCCTCTGCACTCACCATGAGTGCTATGGACTCCTCCTCTAACCTGAGCACACAGGCGCAGGGAGTCAACACTGGGTTATCACCAGAATTACTCAACCGGTTGGTGTTGGATAACCCTTTACTTTATTTATTATTTTACCCCAGTGCCACCGAAATTACTCAATCGGTTGGTGTTGGACACTGTCTATCAACCCTCGTGCCACCAGAATTACTCAACCGGTTGATGTTGGACACGAGTTTCACCCCTAATGTGCAGACCTCTCAAAGGGGTTCTACGGTGTTAGGGCACCTAAGTCTATCGTCATTATTTAAGCAGTAAATATAAATTGTCATAACTCAATCTTAATTGCACACTGAGTATATTTAAGAACACTTCTATCTCATTAAGCTTTATACATAATTCCACATCATTCTAAACTTGTCATAACAACAGACATTCATTTGGAGCTCAACATATTCACAGCAGTATCAGTACAGACAACATTCGCTATTTTCTTCAGTTACACTAAGTAATTTAGGCTCTATAGAATTAAACACATTTCTTTAATCTCATTTATACTGTTTAGAAGTTACTCTAATTATACCGAAGCAATATATACAATGAAATCGAGTTCGATGGTGATAAATGAATGAAATACTACTCACCCACTTCGGTGTGTTCGTATACACCAAAAAACGTCCACAACCATGCCTTATCCTGCCCTTTACAGCAGCGTGCACGCCGTGCACCTGGGCTGTATGCCGTGCACCTTCAGTGCACTTCTGTCTTCGATTTGGGATGTCCGAATTTGTCTGAAAATGCGTCCAGGGCCAGTTTCCGGGCGGATTTTGGTTGTCTTCAACCTCCGGACAACACTGGCTTCAACAAAGAAATGTGGCAGCCAAAATCTACTGGATTCCGCCCAAAAGAATCTGCTTCCAGGTGTCGCTGGGTCGTCTTCCTCCATGGAACTACCCAGGCACGAACTCACTTCACGCACAGGTTGGAAAGAGGCTCGATTGGGTGCCTATTCGTTACTATTAGCTGCGGCTTCCTGCTCCATCCTCTTAGCCGAGCTCAAAGCTGACCTTTGCTTGCCGTTTCGTGTGCCCAAGGGGCCTCTAGCCGCCACCACAGCAGCTGCAGCTGCTTGTCGGCCGGCCGGTGTCGCTGCTCTAGCGGCAGGTCGAGTTACAGGTGGGGCGCCGCCCTGGGCAAGATGAGGAGGAAAGAAGGAGGTGAAAGGAAGTTGGTGTTGGATCGGAGCTCTAGGGCTCAAAGATTCGCCCCAAGGTCGCCCCTTTCTCTGAACGGCCTGCTTGCGATGCGCTGCTTTTGCGGCTTTGTGCTATCGGGTAGAGGAAGACGGATAAGTGAGAAAAGGAAGTAAAGGAAAGGGAAAAAGGGTATTAAACCAAATCTTTGGAAAAATTGCATTATTGGTCCAAATATTTTAAGATCATCATAATATTTGACTCGATGGTCCAAATTGAATGATTCTTCTTGCATCCTTTCAAGCACGAACTCCTCTACCTACTCAAGGCATGGAAGCATATTGATTAGACTATTTCACTGGATCAAAGCTCAAATTGCATATGCGTTTACTTGATTCAACTTAATGAACTTAATAATCAACATTGCTATCTTCATTAATTACCTCATATGAGTAAATCTCAACTATTGATTCACGACGTAGCTTATCTTAATTAACCGTGACGTTTAACAAAATACTTAACACTAATCAAGGTGCTTCACGCTAATCGAGGTACTTATTAGTTTAACTTAGTTGTGGGTCATAACAATCTCCCTCCCTTATAAGAATTTCGTCCCGAAATTCCTAAAATAGAAAAGAAAACTTGTTTCTAATCTCTGACTCAAGCTCCCATGTAGCTTCTTCTAATTAATGATTCCTCAACAAAACTTTCACTCACGGTATCTCTCGATTCTTGAGTTTCTTGATCCTCTGGTCAACTATCTGTATTGGCCCCTCAACATAGGACACATGTGTTCTGAATTGTGCAGGTTCTGGGTCAACTATCTTTTCTGTACCAGGATAGCATTTCTTCAACATGGATACATGAAACACATCATGTAGATTTGACAACTCAGATGGCAATTCCAACCTATAGACTATAGGTCCAATCCTCTCAATGATAGGATACGGGACCATAAAACTAGGAGTCAGTTTGCCTCTCTTACCAAATCTCAACACTCCTTTCCATGGTGAAACTTTCAAGTATACTTCATCACCAACCTCAAACTCAAGAGGTCTACGTCTTTTCTCAGCATAACTCTTCTGCCTGTCCTGTTCAACTTTCAACTGTTCTTTGATCACAGTAATCTTTTCAGTGGTCAAATCCACTATCTCGGGTCCAAGAATATGCTTTTCACCTTCCTCATACCAACATATGGGTGGTCTACACTTTCTACCATACAGAGCTTCATACGATGCCATACCAAGACTAGAATGGTAGCTATTGTTGTATGCAAACTCCATAAGGCTCAAGTGTTCTCCCCAACTTCCTCTGAACTGCAGAACACATGCTCTCAGCATGTCCTCGAGAGTCTGAATGGTTCTCTCAGACTGACCATTCGTCTGCGGGTGAAAAGTTGTATTGAACCTCAACTTAGTGCCCAAAGCACGATGTAACTGATTCCAAAAACCTGGATGTGAACTTAGGATCCCTATCAGATATAATTGATACTGGAATACCATGCAACCTGACTATCTCATCCATGTATATCTTAGCCAACTTCAGAACATCAAAGGTTGACTTAATATGAAGAAAGTGAGCAGACTTAGTCAGTCTATCCATAATCATTCATATCGAGTCACAACCTCTAGGTGTCCTAGGCAACCCTATCACAAAATCCATTGTGATATGTTCTCACTTCCACTCAGGTATAGGAAGAGATTGCAAAGTACTTGTAGGTTTCTGGTGCTCAGCCCTAATCTGCTGACACACACTGCACCTAGTCACATACTCAGCTACATTCTTTCCATACCAGGCCACCAATACAACTCTTTTAGATTCATGTACATCTTAGTGTTACCTGGATGCATGGCATACATTGATACATGTGTTTCCTCAATAATCTATTCTCTCAAGTCATTGTCTCGAGGTACATGCATCCTGTCACGCATGATCTTCTATAACTCACTGTCACCCTGCTGTAGTTCCTTGATCTGATCATAAGAAGTAGGCTTGACTTGCATCTGTGCAATCAAACCACTCTGCTCTGTCACCCCTAAGTCTAAGTTCAACTTCTGCATCTCTATTAGTAGGTCTCTCTTGAAACATGCCATAGAGAATGCATCAGCCACCACATTCACCTTTTTAGGGTGATAATCTATCATCACACCATAAAGACAATGACGCCATGTCTTAAGAATATGAATTACAGCAGCTAACTTTATATCAGGTATCGGGTAATACTCCTCATTCTATGCTACTTACTTCATGTTATTACCGTAAGAATTTATTTCAAATTACACTTCAGTTATGTTATATTTCTCCTTTTGTTTCAAACACACTTGTTACATTTCAATTTATATCTTACTCTTTTCTCCAAGTCATTTTCATGTTGTTTGTCTACCTTTCAGATTGGCTACATTTAAACCATGGATCACTATCAGTGCTAGATTACTTTTCATAGAACAAATCTCATGATCTTATTTTATAGAGATGCTAGTATTCAAGGTCAAATCACTAGCGACATCCCTTGAACTACTACAACTCTAAACATTCTAAGGTTTGGTCATTATCAACAACACGATGTTATTGTGATGTGATTTTACTTCCTTAATTTGAAATTCAAACTTGGATCTCATAATTTTTTTACTAAAAACTTCCTTGTCTTATCACTGGAATCTACTTTCTCTCATTTGGACATTTAGATACATTACATTCTCAATTCACCTTGCTAGGGTTTCATCATCATATTGTGTATCATTATTTCATTCAATTAGACGTCTCTACCATGGTAGATACGCAACATATATGATGCATTCACTTTCTAACTTACGCGGTTGTTCTTTATTTTAGAAACAAGTTAGTTAGTCAATTGAGACTCAGAATTTCAAGGTACTATGTATGAATGTATTAAACTTTATAATAAAGATATGCATTCCATACTCTCAATTATGTCATGTAATCCTCATTCCTTAATCAAAATCATCATTTTTAACATTTCTCTTAATTCAACTAAGTTTCTTATCCTAGTCTTATGATTTACATAAAACTCTTTATTTCTATATACTTGTTGTATATTTAATTTTTTTTTCTTTGCTTTGAAGTACATAAAAATACATTTACTATATTCCATGATCCATTCCACGGTTAATTCTTACTACCTTATCCCTTGCATACTTTTCTTATATCTTCTCCATATTCTCATACTTAGAGTTCATATAATACAAATCAGTAAATTTAATTTGAACCTTATATCGTGTCCCTTTATTTCCAATTAAGGATTGCTCATATGAGACTCCAACATTGGGCCTCTGATATCAGTTCTAGCTACTTCTTAGCTGCTCTAATCTTTCCCTTAGATCTCAATATCTCAGCGTATGTACATTCTCACTATGATTCGGGTCCAAATTATCCAGAGTCTATTCTTATTATACTGTTAATAGGAGTCATTAAATCCCAGTAACGCATCCTGCCAGCCGGACCAGGCTGAACCTGTAGTCCTGAAGCCAAGAGCTACTCGAGATTAACTAACTCCTATTGATCTCAAACATGTGGAAATAATATCAATTTAGGGAAAATACATTTAAACAATCGTCTAGTCTGCTTGATACAGAGAATATAAATAATAAATAAATCATTTCATAACACACAACAACATAAAAGAATCATGTTTACTTTACAAACTGAAATTCTAATTTCATGTATATAAGAGCATTTCTAGTGATCTCTAATCAAATAAGCAATATAAAACAAGAGTTGTATCACATTCTATATTTAATCTCTTATTCCTACATTAATTTCCAGTTTCTTAACCATAAAATTTCTAGGGTTTCTCTCTAGCCTATCCTTCCTCTGCATACCTGGCCAGGGCATCCAGAGAAGAATAGACAAAGTAGCTTGATACTGGTCAATCTACGTATTCAGACACCTGGACAGGGTATCTAAACACTCAGACCTCCCAGAGCTAAAAACACATCATTTCTTATCCATCTTAATTATAACTCTATCTTTTGATCCTAATGATCCCTGATGACTCAGCCTAAGCTTTCAACTTGGTCCTCATGACCACATCATCATCCTACCATCTGCAATAATATAACAGAACACTTCCTGTTATAAAATTGCAGTTAGAAGGAAGACACCTAAGTCCTAATCCTATTGGTCTCTTATCGTCCCCTGACCTTAACTTAGAGTAACAATGTACTCAACCTATGCTCTGATACCAAGATGTCACACCCCGATCTCACACTAACAACAACCCATGAGATTAAGGCGCGACAGAGGGATTATCACATAAACAAACCACTGAGAACTTTTTCTTTTTAAAACCTTGTAATGATATCCGGATTATTGCTGTAAACTAAAACAAAATAAACTATTGCGGAAGCATTTCAATTAAACTGGCTAGAGAACATAAATAGAGTTTACAACATGTAATATTGTTTAACAGAAAGTAAAACATAACAATAAATTTACATCATTTACACATTCACCATACATACTCTCTCTCACCCACACTATGTCCCAAGGACCGAGGGGAAAGGACTAAGAGACCTCTAACTAGACTAGCTACAAACCTTCTGCTGATTAAACGTTGGGATGAAAAGATCCTTCCGATTCCTGGAACTGTCGCTGACCTAAAAATGTTTGAGTAGAGGGGTGAGCCTACTCGCTCAGTGAATAGTTTTTCATTTAACTATCACTAAACAACTCGTCAAGTTTATCAAGTTGAAATAAAGCATAAGAACAATACTATACAGAGCAGTTCTAATGACATAGAAGATTTTACAGATAATAATCACCTTTCTGTACAACAACAAATATCGCATAACTATAAAGCATAAAATATCAGAAACTGCATATCTTGAATAATAAAGCCATTATTGAGAACTAGCACAGAAGTTCTAAACTCTTACCATATTAAATTTACTGTGATCCTATATGATTACATTTCAGTTATTATGCCCTAATCATATGCAGTGTACTCTGCATACAAAGATCTGTAGCGAACTACGATCTCACCGTACAAGACTTAGCAACACACCCGGGAAATGCTAAGTCTAACTTATCGTCCTGGTCTGCTACATGACCCACAGGCTCTCTGGCCTCCTCTGCACTCACCATGAGTGCTATGGACTCCTCCTCTAACCTGAGCACACAGGCGCATGGAGTCAACACTGGGTTACCACCAGAATTACTCAACCGGTTGGTGTTGGATAACCCTTTACTTTATTTATTATTTTACCCCAGTGCCACCGAAATTACTCAATCAGTTGGTGTTGGACACTGTCTATCAACCCTCGTGCCACCAGAATTACTCAACCGGTTGATGTTGGACACGAGTTTCACCCCTAAGGTGCAGACCTCTCAAAGGGGTTCTACGGTGTTAGGGCACCTAAGTCTATCGTCATTATTTAAGCAGTAAATATAAATTGTCATAACTCAATCTTAATTGCACACTGAGTATATTTAAGAACACTTCTATCTCATTCAGCTTTATACATAATTCCACATCATTCTAAACTTGTCATAACAACAGACATTCATTTCGAGCTCAACATATTCACAGCAGTATCAGTATAGACAACATTCGCTATTTTCTTCAGTTACACTAAGTAATTTAGGCTCTATAGAATTAAACACATTTCTTTAATCTCATTTATACTGTTTAGAAGTTACTCTAATTATACCGAAGCAATATATACAATGAAATCGAGTTCGATGGTGATAAATGAGTGAAATACTACTCACCCACTTCGATGTGTTCGTATACACCGAAAAACATCTACAACCACGCCTAATCCTGCAGCGTGCACGCCGTGCACCTTCAGTAAACTTCTGTCTTCGATTTGGGATGTCTGAATTTGTCCGAAAATGCGTCAAGGGCCAGTTTCCGGGCGGATTTTGGTTGTCTTCAACCTCCGGACAGCACTGGTTTCAACAAAGAAACGTGGCAGCCAAAATCTACTGGATTCCGCCCAAAAGAATCTGCTTCCAGGTGTTGCTGGGTCGTCTTCCTCCATGGAACTTCCCAGGCACGAACTCGCTTCACGCACAGGTTGGAAAGAGGCTCGATTGGGTGCCTATTCGTTACTATTAGCTACGGCTTCCTGCTCCATCCTCTTAGCCGAGCTCAAAGCTAACCTTTGCTTGCCGTTTCGTGTGCCCAAGGGGCCTCTAGCCGCCACCACAGTAGCTGCAGCTGCTTGTCGGCCGGCCGGTGTCCCTGCCCTAGCGGCATGTCGAGTTACAGGTGGGGCGCCGCCCTGGGAAAGATGAGGAGGAATGAAGGAGGTGAAAGGAAGTTGTTGTTGGATCGGAGCTCTAGGGCTCAAAGATTCGCCCCAAGGTCGCCCCTTTCTCTGATCGGCCTGCTTGCGATGCGCCGCTTTTGCGGCTCTGTGCTATCGGGTAGAGGAAGACAGATAAGTGAGAAAAGGAAGTAAAGGAAAGGGAAAAAGGGTATTAAACCAAATCTTTGGAAAAATTGCATTATTGGTCCAAACATTTTAAGATCATCATAATATTTGACTCGATGGTCCAAATTGAATGATTCTTCTTGCATCCTTTCAAGCACGAACTCCTCTACCTACTCAAGGCATGGAAGCATACTGATTAGACTATTTCACTGGATCAAAGCTCAAATTGCATATGTGTTTACTTGATTCAACTTAATGAACTTAATTAATCAACATTGCTATCTTCATTAATTACCTCATATGAGTAAATCTCAACTATTGATTCACGACGTAGATTATCTTAATTAACCGTGACATTTAACAAAATACTTAACACTAATCAAGGTGCTTCACGCTAATCGAGGTACTTATTAGTTTAACTTAGTTGTGGGTCATAACATAAAAGGAATACAAGAGAGATGAAAGGAAGATTGAGGGGTGAGGAGACGATTGCAGGCATTTGTGTGCCCGACGACAGTTGTTTCCATGGACGACCAGCTCCATGTTGCCGGAGAAGGAGATCGAGCTTGAGAAGAGGGTAGAGGTCTTCCCGCTACAATCAATGGTGTTTGTCAAGTTCAGTGAGGTGTTGCAAAGCCTTTTGGAGCTTTGGATGGGTGTGAGGAGGAGCAAAGGTGATTTTCCCCATTGCTACATCGCACCCAAAGGTGGCAGTGGCGCTCCCACCTAGCCGGAGAACCAGAGGCCATAGGGCACTTCCGAGTAGCCGTGGAGGGAGGCTAATGGATGTTGATCATCATGGAAGCATGAAGAGCTGATGAGGAGCACTCAATCCCGAGCCCTTACTCGCCAGAGCTCTCCCCTTGCGACAGTGCCATGTCTCACAGAGGAAATAGGGGACCTCGAGGCTAGCAAGAATGGGGAAATGCGGCTGAGCGACCCGGGTTAGCAGATCCACAGATCTTTGTATCCAACCTAGGATCCAGATCGGATCCCAGCCAGGAGAAGTAAGAGCCACACCCGTGTGTTCACCATGTGGCAGCCACTGATTGGCCGGAAAAGGTAAATCGCCCAGTAATTCCATTCAATGCTCAGATCTTCTTTATTACGTAGAAATTAGTAGGTTTATCAAAAAATTACAAATAATATACCAAAATTCTCATAGAAATGAGTAGAAGATAGTAGAATGATAATATCAAGTTTTTGATGTACTAAGCTTAGTGATATCATGTGAGATGTAAAATGGTCTTTTCATGTCTAATAAATAATAAACGAAGACATAAAATTATGAGAATATGTCACTAAGTCTATAATCAGGTTTAGAATCCACATGAAGTCAATAAATATGATGTTGATGCACGAAATCATGTAATTTTCTTAATGTGGCTAATTAGGGCTAGTAACCCTAATTAATGTGCAATAAATACATACATGCTTAATAAATGATAAATTTACAGAGTAAGCTCATATCTATATTTGGAACCTTAGGTTTAATTATGAGATCACAATTATGCATAGAATCCATCTTATATGAAGATGACCCTTGATAAATGTTATGAAACCCTTATTTAGGTTAATGATGTAACCTAGGGTTAATATGTGCACAAAAAGGATATAAAATCTAATGTTCAGACAATGAACCATGATCTGGAAAATGAGATTAGTAAGATAATCCCAAGACAAGAATACAAGTAACTATGAGAATATCCCAATGAACTAAGTGAAACCCTAATGTGAACACGATTAGGGTTAATATGAGATGTAATATGATGATAGTATATGATCTTGTCGTAATCAGGTTTAACAAAGAAATAGATGACATGAGGAATATTTGATTAGTATATCTATGATCAAGGTATGCCATTACCTCTTACTGGCTTATTATACAATATGCTTACGTTATATGTGTAGTAAAATACATGGCATATGATATTGGATGAAATGATTGTTCTTGTATGATATCTTGCTTGATTTTCCATACTTATGACTATGAACACATGAAACATAAGATATATGAACCATCATATGATAGCACTAAACTCTTTGGTAGTACAATACATTGAAGTGATCTCAAACTCTTTGGTAGTAGATCACATGTGTTAGATCTCAAACTCCATGGTAGTAGATCACACGTAAAATGATCTCAAACTCTTTGGTAGTAGATCACAAGGCCTAAAAACATTAAAGCCCTTGGGGGCATATGTACGAGATGTATGATGGAAATGTGATTAAAATATATGTGTTCTCTTTTGTTAATGAATATCTTTTTGCCAGTATATGCTTTTCCTTGTATTTGTTTAATGCTGCCAAGTATTAGTTTTATCTTATTGCCAAGATATGATGAGAGGTATATAAAAGACACGTAGGCGTACTCAGTACTATATTCTTGAATATTGTGTTGACGTGTACATCATGTAATCTTTTGTTTAGGTTGTGGACATATGTTCTTGAAGATCCATGATAGTTGTGAGTTGTGTGGCGAGCTGATGTACAGGTGGACATGTTGTCTTAAGATCCTATATTTTAGTGGTAGGACATGTATATGTGTAAGTTTACCTTTCAAAATGTAATATCAGATGTTGTAACAATTCATTATGTAATTATATGTTGAATGGTGAACATGTGTTGTATGGTTTATTATTGTTCATGTGCATGTGTTACTGATTGTTTTCCTTCTGAATCCCTTGATTTTCTTCTTCTTAGTCTAGTGTGTGGTATTTAAATTGGGATTCTCACTGAGGTGAGGTTTCAATTTAGACGTCACACATCAAATTAAGTTTTAGAAAATCTGGGGACGTCATAGGTGGTATCAAAGTATGAACAATAGTAAAGCCTAAAATTTTCTCATCTTTTAGAGACTAGATCTGACCTAGCCTCTAGGTTAGCACCTAGATGTCCGAGAACTAGGTCTATATTGGTTCTTGTTGTATAGCAGGTCCTTGGATGTTGTTCTTTCCTTATAATGCAGCGGTATGGGACGTTTCATTATTTGGAAATGACGTACATTATGGGAAGAGAAACCTTTGACATATGATGCATCTATATTTTGGGTAGCTACACCATGTTCTCACCCCTTTCACTAGTTTTCATGACACTATACTCTCTACTATGTGTGGGACACTCATTTTCTGCATTTGGTTTTTGATTTTAATCAGATCGAACCTCAATATTTTTCTCTGACGCTTGTTTTATCAGAGAAAAACTATATAATATTTTATTATATATGTATTACAAAAAATGTGTCCCCACACATGTATGAGTACGAGGTGGTCATGTAACATAATTGAAGGTGATGACATCAGTCTAGAAGAGAGAGTTGTTCTAGATTAGATGTCTAGAGCCTTGTTTGGAATATGTGTTAGATGGAATAAATGATATAAGTTTTGATGATATGATGTAAGCCTTACATAGATGAGATATGTAACATCCCTGACCTGGGTTATACTTTAACCATAGGGGTTTTGATTAAGAAAGATGATTATATGCTTAATCATATCTTGTGAAAAGTAATTAGGCCTCAAGAGGAACTTATGTTGCAATTCTAATCCTGTTTGAATAATGTTGAAGCAATGTTTGCTTGTTTTGGACTAAAGAGAAAATTACCCAAGTTGAAGGGTTTAAGTGAAAATTGTGCATGAAAATATGTTACTCATGTGTTGAAGCATCATGAGAGTGAAAATGATGTTGAGGTATGGCTTATGGAAGCCTGAGTACCAAGAAAGAGCTGATAAAGCAATGTTTGTGCATGAAAACCTAGTTTTGGTGTAATATGCAATTTACCCAAAACCTAGGGTGCAATATGTAATTCACCACTTCAATAAGGTCCCTAATGTTTCATGGCATAATGTAGAGAAAATAAAATGAGAGGGGTGCCTCATTTGAATTAAGTTGGAGGAGAGAGAATCTTGATATTAAAATAATCATGATTAATGCCTAATTGAAACCCTAATTCAAATTAATGCAAAAATAAATGTATTAATTAAAGGGCCTTCAACCAAAATTAAAATGGTTGGAATCATATGTGTGTGGAAACCCTTTAGCTTTGCAAGGACCACGAAAATATCCAAGGGAGTGGATAAATCACTCACAAATTTATAAGAAAAAGAAATATCCACTCACATATGGATATTAGTATAATATGATTTGAGGTGCTTAACTTGCTTTTCTTTAAATCATGGATAATTGAGAGGAATAAGAGGAAAACAAGATAGCCTCGGATCCAAGGAAGATGAGGGGGAAGAGGCGGCCCAATTTTTGGGATTAAATGAATTTTTATAAAGCATATTCTCTCTCATTGAATTTTTTTATAAAAAGACCTTTTACAAGCCAAATGAAAGGCTTTTCCCGATCCCACTTCTTCCCTTTGCTTGGAAAACGACCAAGGAGCTTGGGAGGACCAGGAGGACGACTCCCTACCTGTTGGTAAGCTTCTTGACCCTTGTTCACCTTGAATCCATGGTGGAAATCACAAATCAATGCATGATTTCTTCCTATTTTGGTCCCCTCTTCAATTCTAACCATTCCTTTTCACTCAAACCTCGAGGACGAGCCTTGGAATGGTGAAAGTAGTTGCATCCACCATTGTTTCCATGATCGTGGATCTTTGGAGCTCAATTGGAGGCGGGTTTCACAACTTGAACCCTCAATTTTGTTATTGCATTCAATTCCTTATCAAATTATGATCCTTTCTTCATTTATAATAATTGATTTGGTTGATTGATGCGATCACCATGAAAATCACAGTAGGTTTAGTGAGTTTAGTTCTTGATGATGATGACATCATCACAAGCACACACCTCTCCAAATATACAAAGCAAACAGTTTCAACTTGTTGGTCCAAACAGTTTCACCAAACCGTTTGGAGACCAAACGGTTTCAAAACCGTTTGGTGATTTGAGATCAAACCGTTTGAGGGAGTTGACCATTTGAGAGGGTTGACTGTTTGAGTTCAGAACCCTAATATATGTTGAATGATAATCTAAAGGTTCCAATTGATTAAATTAATGTATGGTTAATCACCAAGTAGCAAACCCTAATCGGGTTAAGTGCTGATTTTGTAATTTATTGTGTTAAGTTTTTGGGTCGGTTAACCCAAATGGTTTCAAAACCATTTGAGAATCACCCAAACGGTTTCAAAACCATTTGGAGGTCAACCAAGACCGTTTGGAGGTCTAGGGTTGAGTATGGTTGGGTATTTAATGATCCAATGATACCAAATTGAAATGCAATCAATTGTTGATTTGATGATCAATCCAATGATCCAAACCCTAATTGGATGTCATGGATTTTGATGTTGAGATGAGCAAACGGTTTCAAAACCATTTAGAGGTCAAGCACCTCAAGACCACATGAGGTCAAGCACCTCAAGACCATTTGTATTTTGAAAGGTGGTGATTTGAAGGATGGAAGACCCAAGGGTCAATGATTGTTAAACATCAATAACTTAATCGATCGAAGGTTTCAATGTTGCTAATCATGATCAACTATTTGATGAATGTACCTCAAGGATCCTTGCGGTTTTGGGACTGATTTGGCCCAAACGGTTTTGTGACCATTTGAGACCAAACGGTCTTGAAACTATTTGGGGGCAAACTATTTCAAAACCATTTGATGCCAAACGGTTTCAAAACCGTTTGGTGATGAAACCTTCAAAACCGAATGGAGTTCAATGTGGTTCAATCACTTGGATATTGAATATAATGATAGTTCCAATAATCCAATGATGGTTAGTAATGATAATCAATGAAGGTACAAAGGTTTAAACCCTAATAGTACCTAAGTGATTAGTGCCAATTAAGGGATGAACCCTAATTGCTTATAAGAAAAATGAATTGGTACACTATGTTAATCATAGTTGTATGTACTTAATTGAAGGGTTGATATGACCTAATCAAGTTGAGAGGATGATAGCATGAAATTCATATATTATTATGATTCATGTGGTGATGGATACTTAGAAAAGTATCAGTTTATCTTGGACATTGGTTCCAAGGTGAAGATATATGTAACAATTAATATTCCAAGATGAAAGTAAGATAAATATGTGATGTGTTCTCAACACATGTGATAGATACCAAGGTAAAAGATTCCGGTATCTGAGAAATATCAAATGGTTTATGTTGGCTACCTGGAGTGGTCAACTATGAAATTAGTCTGATTATATAAAATAATGCGAACATCATATGTTAGGGGTTTATGCTCTGCATAAACATGATATTAATAAAGAATGTATGATGTTTCTCTAAATAATAAAAGTCTTACTTAACACAAAATTGAGTCCACGGTCAATGATGAGGAACAACAGAGCATGTGCCTTGTGTGTTGATTCTATGAGAACCCTGCATGGAAACACTTTGTGCTGATCAAAGTTTTAAGGTGTCTACATAATAAGGAGATGATATGTGAAGGCTAGATAGTATGATGAATGAAATACATCTGTCTTCCTTTATCTGGATTTTAGGGACAAAATCCTTGTTAGGGGTTTATAATTTATAACATCCCTGACATGGGTTATACTTTAACCCTAGGTGTTTTGATTAAGAAAGATGATTATATGCTTAATATTATCTTGTGAAAAGTAATTAGGCCTCAAGAGGAACTTATGTTGCAATTCTAGTCATATTTGAATAATGTTGAAGCAATGGTTGCTTATTTTGGACTAAAGTGCAAATTACCCCAGTTGAGGGGTTTAAGTGCAAATTATGCATGATAATATGTTCCTCATGTGTTTAAGAATCATGAGAGTGAAAATGATGCTGAGGTATGGCTTATGGAAGCCTGAGTACCAAGAAAGAGCTGATAAAGCAAAGTTTGTGCATGAAAACCTAGTTTTGGTGTAATATGCAATTTACCCAAAACCTAGGGTGCAATATGTAATTCACTACTTCAATAAGGTCCCTAATGTTTCTTGGCATCATGTAGAGCAAATAAAATGAGAGGGGCACCTTATTTGAATTATGTTGGAGGAGAGCGAATCTTGATATTAAAATAATCAAGATTAGTGTCTAATTGAAACCCTAATTCAATTTAGTGCAAAAATAAATGTATTAATTAATAGGCCTTCAACCAAAATTAAAATGGTTGGATTCAGATGTTTTTGGAAATCCTTGAGTTTTTCAAGGACCACGAAAATATCCAATGGAGTGGATAACTCACTCACAATTTTATAAGAAAAAGAAATATCCACTCACATATGGATATTAGTATAATATGATTTGAGGTGCTTAATTTTCTTTTCTTTAAATCATGGATAATTGAGAGGAATAAGAGGCAAGAAATATAGCCTCTGATACAAGGAATATGAGGGGGAAGAGGCGGCCCAATTTTTTGGATTAAATGAATTTTTATAAAGCATATTCTCTCTCATTGATTTTTTTTATAAAAAGACCTTTTACAAGCCAAATGAAAGGCTTTTCCCGATCCCACTTGTTCCCTTTTCTTGGAAAACGACCAAGGAGCTTGGTAGTACCAGGAGGATGACTCCCTACCTGTTGGTAAGCTTCTTGACCCTTGTTTACCTTGAATCCATGGTGGAAATCACAAATCAATGCATGATTTCTTCCTATTTTGATCCCCTCTTCAATTCTAACCATTCCTTTTCACTCAAACCTTGAGGAAGAGCCTTGGAATGGTGAAAGGCGTTGCATCCACCATTTTTTCCGTGATCTTGGAGCTTTGGAGAACAATTGGAGGAGGGTTTTATAACTTGAACCCTCAATTTTGTTATTGCATTCAATTCCTTATCAAATAATGATCCTTTCTTCATTTATAATAATTGATTTGGTTGATTGATGCGATCACCATGAAAATCATAGTAGGTTTTGTGAGTTTAGTGCTTGATGATAATGACATCATCACAAGCACACACCTCTCCAAATATCCAAAGCAAACAGTTTGAACTTTTTGGTCCAAATGGTTTCACCAAACTGTTTGGAGACCAAACGATTTCAAAACCGTTTGGTGATTTGAGATCAAACCGTTTGAGGGAGTTGACCATTTGAGAGGGTTGACCATTTGAGGTTAGAACCCTAATATATTTTGAATGATAATATAAAGGTTCCAATTGATTAAATCAATGTATGGTTAATCACCAAGTAGCAAACCCTAATCGGGTTAAGTGTTGATTTTGTAATTGATTGTGTTAAGTTTTTGGGTTTGTTAACCCAAACGGTTTCAAAACAGTTTGGGAATCACCCAAACGGTTTCAAACCTATTTAGAGGTCAACCAAGACCGTTTTGAGGTCTAGGGTTGAGTATGGTTGGGTATTTGAAGATCCAATGATACCAAATTGAAATGCAATCAATTGTTGATTTGATGATCAATCTAATGATCGAAACCCTAATTGGATGTCATGGATTTTGATGTTGAGATGAGAAAACAGTTTCAAAACCATTTAGAGGTCAAGAACATCAAGACCACATGAGGTCAAGCACCTCAAGACCGTTTGGATGGTCAAAGGTGGTGATTTGAAGGATTGAAGACCCAAGGGTCAATGATTGTTGAACATCAATAACTTAATCGATCGAAGGTTTCAATGTTGCTAATCATGATCAACTATTTGATGAATGTACCTCAAGGATCCTTGCAGTTTTGGGACTGATTTGGCCCAAACTGTCTTGAGACCGTATGAGACCAAACGGTCTTGAAACTGTTTGGGTGCAAACAGTTTCAAAATTGTTTGGGGCCAAATGGTTTCAAACCCGTTTGGTGATGAAACCTTCAAAACCGAATGGAGTTCAATGTGGTTCAATTACTTGGATATTGAAGATAATGATATTTCCAATAATCCAATGATGGTTAGTAATGATAATCAATGAAGGTACAAAGGTTTAAACACTAATAGTACCTAATTGATTAGTTCCAATTAAGGGATGAACCCTAATTGCTTATAAGAACAATGACTTGGTACACTATGTTAATCATAGTTGTATGTACTTGATTGAAGCGTTGATATGACCTAATAAAGTTGAGAGGATGATAGCATGAAATTCATATGTTAGTATGATGATTAAGGGTATGATCCTTAAGTAAAGAAATCATGAAACCCTAATCATGAACATAAACCCTAATTGACAGGGTTATTGAATTCTAACCCTAATTGAGGGCAATTCTAAATGAAATCCTAATCCAGGGTGAGGATGTAACCCTAAATCTAGGGTAATGATATGTGAAACTCTAAATTAGGGAAATGAGATGTAAAACCCTAATTGGGATGAATAGTGAATCTCTAATTATGGAAAATTGAATGAAATCCTAATGAAGATGAATAATAGACCCAAATTGTGGGTAACTATATTGGAAATCCTAATTCAGAATGATCCCATGTGAAATCCTATTCTAGGGTAATGCCATGAGGAACGCAAAGTTATAATGATGTATATGGAACTCTGATGTGGTGATGCAATGTGAGAATCAAATTCAGGGTGATGTCATGTAATGATATGAGAAACCCTAGTTGAGGTTGATTCCATGTGACACCCTAGTTGAGGGTGACTCCATGAGAAGCCCTAGTTGAGGGTGATTCCATGAGAATCCCTAGTTGAGGGTGATTCCATGAGAAGCCCTAGTTGAGGGTGATTCCATGAGAAACCCTAGTTGAGGGTGATTCCATGAGAAACCCTAGTTGAGGGTGATTCCATGGAAACCCTGATTAAGAATTAACACCACATGAAGCTCTAATACTATGTTGTGATGAGAGGCCCTAAGAAGGGTGAAGGTATGTGAGACTCTAATGTGGAGTCATAATACATAAAGTCGTAATCCTGGGCAATATGACGAGAAACCCTAATCCTAATTTTTAAGTAAGGGTATAAGGAAACCCTAATAATGAGATAGAAGGAATTACCTTATAAAGGTGAAATATTTCATGTGGTTGATTATAAGCAACCTTATTGTAAGCAATGTCTTTATCATTAGACAAGTCCATATCATTAAAGATAGTTGGACAATTCTAATGTGTGGCCTATGCATTACATGCTAAAGGTGAGAGATTAGTGATGGAATGTATTAAGACGGAAATACCTTAATACATGATAAATTGGTTAACTCAAGAGAGTCTGAAATGATGAGAAAAGTGATACATCAAGATATGATAGTTATCACATTCAACACTTCAAGGTTTATATACCTTGATGCACTTCAAATCCAATATATTAGGGTAAGAAGCATATGAAGTGTATTATGCAACTATTGCAATGAAATGTAATGAGTTGATGCACTTTGATAAGTGTTGACTAATGTACCTTGAGAATGGCGTTAAGACAAATTAATGAGTATGATGTAATCATACCATGATGAGGATGAAAAATGAACTCATACCTTGAATTGATGATCATTAATGATATATGATGAGAGTAATTGTGATGTAGTGGACTTTTGGAGTCCTTAATCATCCAATAATATAAGTAAAATCATAAGTTCGAATAATATTGAGAGTTCCAGGGTTTTGACAAAGTAGGTTTGTTGATTTATGTTAATATCATGATTAAGATCCTTAACTTTATGCCGTTTTGAGGAATTTAATTGAATGGTCAAATAGTTGAGTTTTTACACCAAAATAGAATGGATTGTACCTTGATGTATGGTAAAGCTATGGTTAAATTTTGGTGGTGATTAGAGGACCCTAGACAAAGTCATATAGGTTTGAAATAGATGGAATAATATGCATTATTGGTGAAATAATGTGCATTCCGATAGTTTTAGCCTTAGTCTTGGATGTCCGATGATGTCACGCGACCTGGTTGTGGGCTAGTCCACGGATCGCCCTGTAGCTCGCTTTGATCTAGACAGTATAACCTGGATCCCATGGTTGTATATTACCCTCGACCTCCTGTGGTTGTGACCGAGATATGGGGTGCCCATGACCCACGATGAGGACGTGCGACTGGGAGTGGGCAGTTGTTCTCGCTTTCCATCAGACATATCCTCCCTGACCCTCACCGAGTAGTAGACCTCACGACTCATGAGCATAGAGGAAGCCGATGAGTTTGGATGGAGTGGCGTTGATCACTCATCAAGGCCCAAGTGCACACGCTGAGTGGCGAAGAAGGAGGAGCCAACAGCAAGGCTCAAGGTCGACGACGCCTACACAAGTAGTGGAAAAGATGACGAAGAAGGGCGATGCATCAGCCTGCTCACTGGAGAAAAGCTAGCGTAGCTGTGACGACAGCCTGGAGGACCGCTGTCAAGTGAGGAGTGATGCTTAGATGCCAGTTCTCGCCGGAGGTACCTAGCCACGGCAACGGCTTTGCACAACAACAGCCAGAGGAGGAGGCACGCATGGCGGTGCCGTTCTATGGATGGGATCGCGAGAGAAGGAGCCACCTGCAGACTTGACGTGGAGGAGAGTAGCTGCTGCGGTTGCACGCCGGAGAGGAGAACTGGCGGCGGCGAATAGAGGGGAGCGCAACGACACCCTCGCGTAGAAGAGACTTCATGCCAGCGCCTGCTTGGAGTTAGACCAGTGGCAGCACTAGAGCAAGGAGACGCATGCACGAGATCATGGTGGATCGGTCGTGTAGGTCGACATCCAGGAGGAGACGTGCAGCTGAGGTAGAGCTTGCTGCTCACCGGAAGAGCACAACATGACGACAACCATCACCCATGGCTCACGAGCATGGAGCTTAGAGAGCAATTGAGGAGAAATCAGGAGGTGAGGAGCAATAGTCGACCCTCAGTAGCTCACCAGAGTTAGCCCAGGACGGCCACCAGCAGCAAGGCCAAGAGGATAGGAGCACCTTATGGGGTTGCTTGCACGCCGGCAGAGAACAACGCCACGGGCGTCCGCCTGGCGCTGGACGTGTGAAGAAAGAAAGGAGAAGGACCAGTTGGTCCAGCTGCTGAACCGGGTCCAGGTGACCGTGAACCACCGGCCCAACCAAGGAAAGGAGCCCCCTTAGTGGACACATGGCAGTCCCGTATAGGCCCAAAAAGGTAAAATGCTCAGATCTTCTTTAATTCACAGTAAATAGCCCGTTGGTCCGAAAAATACAAATAAGGTATCAAAATTCTCAGAAAAATGTGTAGAACAAACTAGAACCTTTAGATCAGTCTTTTGATGCCTAAATATCAGTGATATTATGTAATATGTGTAATGCTTAGTTCTTGAGTAATAAATATCAAACAATGTTCTAAAATTATGGAAAAATGTTAGTAACTCCATAATAACGTTTATAATGCATGTGATGTCATATATGGCCATGGTGATGCACGAAAGCATGTAATTTGATTAATAGGGCTAATTAGGGCTAATAACCCTAAATAAAATGTATTAAATGCATACATGCTCAATAAATGGTGGGATTTACAGAGTAATCTCATATCAGTATCTGGAACCTCAGAATTAAATAGGAGATCAGGATGATACCCAAAATTCATGTTATACAATGATGTTTGCTCTTAATGTGATATAAACCCTAATTTGAGTAATGCATGTAACCCAGGGTTAATGTGTGACATAATGTTAATATGTTAGATGATGAACTTTGATAATGAGAGGTACTCTGGAATATGACATCAGTAAGATAAATCTAAGACCAGAATACAAGTAATGATGTGCATACCCTAATGAACTAAGCTAAACCCTAATGAACATAGTTAGGGTTAAGATGAGATGTAGATGATGAGAACCTGATGATAGTATGTGATCTTGTCTTAATCAGGGCTTGACCAAGTTATAGATGACATGAGGAATATGATGGTTAGGTTATCTCTTTGGAAGGTACGCCATTACCTCTCACTTGGCTTATTATACAATATGCTTGCGTTATACGATAGTACAAACTTGGCATATGATATTGATTGAAATGATTGTTCTTGTATGATATGTTGCACGATTTTACATACTTATTTCAATGAACACATGAAACATAAGATATCTGGTCCATTATATGGTAGCACTAAATCTCTTTGGTAGAATAGTGCGTTGATGAAAGTACTAAATCTCTTTGGCAGAATAGTACATGTGAGCACTAAATCTCTTTGGCAGAATAGTGCATTTGTGAAGTACTAAATCTCTTTGGCAGAATAGTACATGTGAGCACTAAATCTCTGTGGTAGAATAGTGCATGTGGTTGATCAAGTTTACATATAATGGAAATGTGCCTAAAATATGTGTTCTCTTCTGGTAACAAATATCTTTGTGCAACTATACGCCTTTTCTTATATTTTGTTTAATGCTGCCAAGTATTAGTTTTATCTTATTGCCAAGATATGATGAGAGGTAAATAAAAGACACGTAGGCGTACTCAGTACAATATTCTTGAAATATTGTGCTGACGTGTACCGCTTGTAATCTTTTGTTTAGGTTGTGGTTATGCTCTTGAAGATCCAGGATAGTGAGAGTTGTGTGGCGAGCTGATGTACAGGTGGACCTGTTGTCTTAAGATCCTGTAGTTTGGTGGTAGTACATGTATATGTTTAAGTTTGTTGTTCAATATGTAATATCAAATGTTGTAACAATTCATGTTGTAATTATATGTTGAATGGTGAACATGTGTGTATGGTTTTATTATTGTTCATGTACATGTGCTACTGATTGTTTCCTTCTGACTTCCTCTGATTTTCTTCTTCTTAGCCTAGTGTGTGGTGTTTAAATTGGGATTCTCGCTGAGGTGAGGGTTTCAATTTAGACGTCACACATCAGATTAAGTTTTAGAAAATCTGGGGACGTCACAGGTGGTATCAGAGCATGAACAATAGCAAAGCCTGACATTTGCTCATTATGCAACTCAAAACTAAAGAACCTTGAACCATAATAATCTTTAGGGTTAGATTAGTCATCTTTTAGAGACTAGATCTGACCTAGCCTCTAGGTTAGCACCTAGATGTCCGAGAACTAGGTCTAGACTGGTGCTTGTTGAGTAGCAAGTCCTTAGATGTCGTTCTTTCCTTGTAGTGCAGCGGTATGGGACGTTGCACTATTTGGAAATGATGTGCATCAAGGGAAGAGAAATCCTAGACATATAGCACTCATTGTCTAGGATAGCTACACGAGTCTACCCCTTGTTCTCACCTTTTTCACTAGTTTTCATGACACTGTACTCTCTACTATGTGTGGGGCACTCATTTTCTGGATTTGGTTTTTGATTCCAATCGGATCGAACCTTGATAGTTTTCTCTGACGCATGTTTTATCGGAGAAAAACTATATAATATTTTATTATGTATATGTATTACAAAAATGTGTCCCCACACATGTACTAGTAGGAGGTGGCCATGCAACCTAAGTGGAAGTGAATGACATCAGTCTAGAAGATAGCGTAGTTCTAGATTAGATGTCTAGAGCCTTGTTTGGAATATATGATAGATGGAATAGATGAAATAAGCTATGATGCACGTCTTATATAGAAGACTTAAGATGATTTATGTTTGTCTTTGAGGACTCAAGTTTAGTTTGAGGATTTGAGATAAGTTTTGATGATGCAAGTATGTGTTCTTTTATGAGATAAGATAAGCTAGGTTGAGACAAGGTTGTGAGTCAGCATGAGCCTCAAGCTCTTTTACGATGGAGGACCTCTAGTGTTAGGACCAGTTCGGGGTTAACTCTAGAGAGAGTGAGACCCATTGGGAGAAGGTTAGAGAACCTAAACTCCAAGATATGAGAATTCTGATATATGTGATATGATGTGTCCTAAACTAGACTACTCCTGAGTAATTGAGATGAGTCGCTTTATGCATGATTCCTATAGTCTTGTTGAACCCTAGATGTCCTTGGGAAGACCAAACCCTAGAGTCAGAGAGAGGCTAGCTATATGAGCATGTGAACATGAATATGAGTGCCTTCCATCTGAGTGAGGCAGAGAACCCAAGACCCTGGAGGAGGTAGCTATGTTAGTTTTTGAGAAGCTTCATGCTCGGGTTGGTGGTTTCCCATATAGGAATCTAGTGGTGTATATAAGAGAGTTTTGGGTAAGCATGTTTCATGGGTAGAGACCTATGAAGAGTATGTTGTAGCATGTTTTGGTATGTGCTTATGTGGCTAGATCTTGTAAGGCTATCTACTAGTGCTAATGAGGTAATCTGATAATCCTAGATCACAGAGGAAAGATAAAGTATATGCATATGAGATACTCATAGAGTTGAGTGAGCTCAGAGAGACTGAGCATGGCACTACCCTCATGATATGGGTTAGGCGAACCTCAATTGGACTAGATAAAGTTGTGATATATGTTTGATTAGCCACTCATATAAGTTTGTTTAGCACATCCATGATTTAATATATGTAAGGATGTGATCTAATATCGAGATGTGATATATAGACATGATGTGATGGAAATCTAGAAATGGTTTAATAAATATATGTGCATAAATGGTTAACCATATACATGAATAATTATGATAATGTGATATTGTCAGTTAATCTTGTAATGAAATCGTTAGTAACTGTTGCAATTTATTACGAACAATGATATAAGATCATATGAATGAAATGTGTTACATGAGGTGTTAATGTTAGTGCCCATTAAAGATGAAAGATATAGTTTGTTAGTTAGCACAAGATAACAATTATGACACCTTGATATGATCTAGACAAATAAGTGGGTTAAAATAGTTAACTCCCTCCTAAAAGGCATATGTTAATGATGAACATGTTCTAAGAACTATCTTAATAAAATGTTGATGACACCTTGATGTATGGGTTAACCTTAGTTAACTCCTTTAGAGCATGGTAATATGATGTGGGAGACCTAATGCATGAGTTAAGATAAGGAAGCAAATCTAACATATGAGATATGTCATGACATAACCTAAGCTTCTAAACTCTTGTTTGAGCCTTCTATGAAGTGAGGTTTCACCCTAGATGCTTTTGAAACCTCCTAAGAGTGGTTTGGATATGACCATGGAACTTCGTTTCGTGAATATGTTACACTTAGAATAGTGCCTACATGTGGATGAAGGCAAGATAAGTGACGTGTATTTTACTACGCGCTAAAAACGCAAGTGTACGCGTCGAGTAATATAGGCCTTTGTGAGGCCCGAGTCGAACACATGGATACGTTGAATTATTGGAGACTTCTACTAACTATTTGCAATCAGCTAAGCCGGATAACAAAGTAGGGTTTGCTGTCGAAATTAAAAGAAAATAAAAATAAAACAAAGCAATAATCGATTAAAGGTTAATTTAATCAATTCAAAAGGATATCTTTAGGATTTCGGTTTCACCGCGGGTCAACATTGCATTAGGTTTCATATAACTCCTCAATCTTCTCTCTCTTTCCGGGTAGTGGCCTGAAGACAGAATTACCCACTGTCGTGGTGTAATTCACTACGTAGGTTTAGGTTGATTCTACCATCGTAGTAATCACTCCCCTAAACTAAGCGCATTACGAACGATCTCTCAGTTCCCACCATTAATTTTACACCTCCTTTGTCAAGGGATTTATCGATTAATGTAGGTTTCGTCTCTTTTCAACCGTTAATCCTTCTGTCGAAGTGATTAAGGGCATTAAGTTACTATTATGGTGATCAAGCATAACAATATATGGAGAAAACGAAACTATACCATGGATTTAAGAGAGAAAATATGAATTATTAATATAAAACTGTCATACAATGAATCCCCGGGCTACTCCCAGTCCTAAAGACAAAGGGGATTAGCCCCGCATGGTCATCTCAATGAAATACAGAGGAGTAGAGAATAAAAACATGGGAAACATGGAGAAAACTCGTGTAACCCCTGATACAAAGGTGTTCCTGGAGATCCTCCTCGAGAAACGTGCGTTTTGCAGTCTTCCGGCAGCAAAATCGCCCGTCGGAGGTGCCCAGATCGCTCGATTGACGGCCTTCATCTCTCGTCTCCTATCTCCCTCTCTCCTTCTTGGATGTTGTGCAACACAATGTACTCTCCCCCTCGGGCCGTCCGTGCTCTTCTTAGGTCATAGGACCACTTTACGGCTCCGAAAAAGCTCAACCGTCGGATTAAAACGCTACGTTTTAGTGCTGAAAATCGCCAGATCCCGACGCTGTCGATGGTATCCACCCCAAGGTCGATGGTATCGACCATGGCATAGGTTATTCCTTCCAAGATCGCATTTTGGGGTTGATTTTTGATGAAATGTCGATACTATCGACCTGGGGGTCGATAGTATCGACTCCGGACAATGCAAAAGTGCCTGAAAAAGTGCCGAAACATGTGTATAAGTCCGGGGATTATATAAAATCATATAAATATTATAAAAGAAGTATAATTTGATGCAAAAAGAGTTTAAGGGCCAACTATAGTGAATTATGCAAATATAATCAAGAAAATGACAAATACATGCATAAAACAGATATAAAATAAGCCTATAAAAGTGACTCAAAACCCATGCATCAAACTCCCCTAAGCTTAAACCTTGCTCGTCCTCGAGCAACAAAACTTTGGATCTGGTTGAGATAAGTCAGCAACAGGACATAAATACATGAAATGAATCTACATCATCCCCAGTTTCTTTCCACAAACCGGCCCTCATTGACCACTGAACACTAACTGCCATCCAGGCGACCAAAGACCTATGTAAAAGATGTCCGTCCCCCAATCAATGAAACACTATCAATTAAAGCAGTTAATATGATAAACTCATTTGGTCCATACTTGATGCATCTTGTGATCTCCTATCTACGTTGCTCATTTCCTAACTACCATCTAAATGGAAGCAGATCTCCTGATATTAATGAATGAGGAGAATATCATGGGTGGCCTACCGATTAGAGCAACGGGTGGATGGGATAGGTGGTTGTGGAAGAGATGGAATCACATAATAGTCAATCATGCAATACAAAAATTAATGACCTATCATGATGCAAAATGCAAGTGAAAATGTCCTAATGTTACATTTTTGGTGGAATGATGCATGCACTATCATTCCGTCTCAAGGTGAGATGGAATATCTAAGAAAACTACACCATGTGCTTATTCTTCTTAGTATGTAAGTGAGAACATGTTCCTTTCTCCCTCTTCTTCTTTATTACTTCTCAATTCTTTTTTTCTTCTTTTTTTTCTCTTTTTTTCAAATTTTTTTCAAAAAATATTTTCAAGCCCTTATTTTCATAGATGACAATGAATTATTTGTCGGGCTCACTTCTTGTTACATACTTGTGCATCTGAAGCATTCTATTTGGAGGGTATGGAACAATTTCATCAGTTTTAATGTTTTCAGAGTAACATAAGATACATGGTGTACAATATGCTCAAAAGATGTAAATGCAACTACATAATGACAGTTATGCAACTACTATGACATGCACCTAAGGATAATGTGCATGTATAACTACTCTATCTTTTTTTTTCATTTTCATGCAAAAAAAAATGTGAAAATAGTTGTAATGCAAGACCTATCTACATGATATGCAATCAAAGAGTGAAAGACAGTAATGTGCTCCCATTTCTTATGGTGGAGTGTGAATGAAATTGCGGTGGATCATATCACAAGACTAATTGATAGAACCTTTCGAAAATATCATATGTCCCTCTCTAAAGACATGTGTACAGGGTAACTGAAGGATTTCTCTCTTAAACTTTAGTCTAAGGTCACGTTAGCGTTTGGTCGGTTTGGGCTCAAACATCCTTGTCAATCACTTTTCCTTGGACAATAAAGATGGTCATTCATGTCCCCGTGTCCTGAAGCTGACTCACCCAAGCACTTCCTCAGTTATGCAACTCAATAATGCACAAGAATAAGCTCAAAAAGTTTTTAATATACTCATATTTTCATGTGCACACAACCCAAGAATAAAACTTGCAATTGAAACCATGCATTTATTGCTCCACAGATTACACTAGATAGATGTGGATCCTACAAAAGCGGTAAACCTAGAAATAAAAACAACTAATATCTCAAAAGTAAAATCAACATGAATAAGTAAGTAAAAACTAAGATAGAGGGTTGTTCCAACACCCCCCCTAAGCTTGAATATGACTATGGCCTCATAGTCAACATTCTCACTTAAGAGGTGGAACAACGGTACCATTCGCTTTGAAGTGTGGTGAAGAAGGATGGTTAGATGCTCAAGTGGACCAAGTGATGCTTGCTATACTCCTCCTTTTTGTGGCCCATTTTTGTGTCTTAGTGGTTCTAAGATGTGACTTGCTTCATCCATCTTTCCTCTGTAAAAAACGGTTCGAAAAAATCTCATTTTGATACCTTTATCGACCTCTTTTATGTAGCTGTCCTGCAGGTGTCGATACCATCGACCAAGGTCGATGGTATCGACCCAGACTCAGCGATTTTGTTGAATTGACGCATCTAAAAGCATGGGAACTCAAAAGTGTCGATAGTATCGACCCTAGGGTCGATGGTATCGACTTTACTGGCACCAATTTTTCTGTAAATCTTCAGGAATCTCGATATTATCGACCCTAGGGTCGATGGTATCGACTTTTCTTCAGCGTTTACTTCTCCAAACTCGATACTATCGACATGGGTGTCGATAGTATCGACCTTAACATTCTGCACACTTCAAAACACGAGTTAGGGTGCCATTTTTACAAAAATTATCAAAACCTAAGAAAAAACTAAGTACATAAACATAAAAGAACATAACCAAACATAATATTGAACCTAAAGTTGGGTTGCCTCCCAACAAGCGCCCTTGTTTAATGTCCTAGGCTTGACATAAAGATATCTTTAACCTGGGTTGTCAAGATATGTCCCCAATGAGTCATGTGGCAATTTGAATTGAACTCGATCATGTCCAATCCCCAAGGTCAATGTACCTCTCCCAATGGCAACGATGACATCAGCCGTAGCTTGGAACGACCTTCCCAATAGCATCTCACAACTTTGGAGCTGTGGCATGTCCATGACAACAAAATCTACCGGGAAGATGAACCTGTCTACCTTGACGAGTACATCCTCGCACACTCCATATGGCCTTACAATGGACCCATCTGCCAACTCAATTGTCACGGCCGACTTCTTGATTTCTTTTAACCCAAGTTTCTGAAATGTCGCCAGAGGCATGAGATTTATGATGGCGCCTGAATCACATTGCACTTTAGGAAAATGTCGACCACCTATTGAGCAAGGAATGTAGAATCCTCCTGGGTCTTTTCTCTTCTTTGGCGAACTCCCGTGAATCATAGAGCTCACCGTCTCATTCATCCGACAAATATCATCATCTTTTATCCACCTCTTCTTATTGATGATTTCTTTGATGAACCTCCCATAGGCGGGAACCTTCTCGATCATCTCCACTAATGGAATATTGATGTGGAGTTTTCAGAATATTTCCAAGAATTTCCTAAAATGACGATGCTCTTTCTTTGGCCTTGGATTTCCTGGACTTGACACAACTGCTGCACTCGCACGCCTGTGAGGTGGCACATATGAGCTTTTCGGGGCCAACTCCCCTAAGCTTGCTTCAATCACTCCCTCTGACGTGGGCTTGGGTGAGACATCATCAACAGCAATAGCTTGCTGTGGTTTCTCTCTCGCATTAGATGTTTCCACACGTGCACAAACAACCTTCAATTGTTCTTCCTGCCTAGATGGAGATGCAATATTCATAACTCGCTGTGATTTTCTGAAGAACGGGTTTCCGCCCGGCAGTCCATAGTAAATGCGTGGATACGGTATCGCCGGTGACGCATGCGTATTAAAAGTCATTTTTCTTTCTTCTTTAGCTTCTTGCACCTGAGATTCCTCCTCATTGCTTACCACAAACATATACTTGACCTGATGGTGTGCTTGGGCCACGTTTGCATTCTCGGCCGGTTTCTGTTGATTGGCGTGCTTGATGGCCACCACTTCACTAGAAATCTGTGCCACGGTGGTTTCTAATGCCCGCATTTGTGCTCCATGGCTTTGCAGCGTCTGTCCAAACTTGGTTAGAATATCACCTTGAGATTGCAATTGCTTACCAAACATGGCCATCATCTCCTGGTTCTGCTGCACCATTTGACTCAATAATTCGGTGTTCTTATCTTCAGCTCTAGGCTGTGGCTTCGCCTCCGGATCCTGCAGAAAATTGTTAGGATCCTTCCAGGAGAACTTTTTGTCCTTCCTCCACGCATAGTCATTGTTTTTGTAGCCCTGTTGTTGCATGTACTTTCCTTGGGCTTCCTCATCCTCAGATGAATCTTCCTTAGCTAGTAGCTTCTTGGCTAGAAGATCTAACTTATCGTTCAGCTCCCTAACTATTCTGGATTCGCCAACAGCCTTGACCTGTTCCACGGCACCTCTGTCACCCCATGACTGTTTCCTAGCCATGTTCTTTAATATCTCCCAACATCTGGTGTCCGTATTGTTCAGAAAGAATCCTGACCCAGCTGAATCCAGATTACTCCTATCATGCTCGGAGAGAGCAAAATAAAAGATCTTCACCTGCGTCTCTTTATCCAACCCATGATGTGGACACCTCCTCAGCATAACCTGAAATCTCTCCCAGGTCTCAGAATATGTTTCACCGGCCTGTTGGGTGAAATTATGAATCTTCCAGATCATGTCGTTAGTCTTCTCAGGAGGGAAGAACCTCTCAAAGAAAACCTCCACCATATGGTTCCATGACTCCACAAACTCATCATCCAAATTATGTAACCATTCTCGTGCTGCTCCCGCCAATGAACTTGGGAAAAGCTTGAGATACAATGCATCTTGTGGAAACCTGTCAATTTTTACCATGTCACAGTTCTCAACGAACTGGCTGATGTGTGCAATAGGATCCTCATTCTTGAGCCCATGGAAAGCATTTGATTTCACCAGATTTATCAACGCCGGATCAATCTTATATGTAGGTATGATGATTGCCTGCTTCTTTATAGGCCCTTTTGAAGCTGATGAGGAAGAAGCCTTGATCTTGTCCCATATAGTCTGTGGCTCGGCCATCTCTTCCTGTTCAAGTTTGGAATCTACCTCTTCTGGTTGCTCTTGCTCGTGATAATCCTCGTCCACAGGTCTCGGCAACAGAACCTCGGGTGTGCAACCTGCGTAGTCAGTACTACGTGTCTGCACCATGCACAGTACTTGAAATGAGAAAATTCGAGTTCAATACAGTGCTATGACGAGTATAAAAATTATCGAACAATTTAAAAATATTTGAAGTTGTTTCAATCTAAATAAAAAAAATTGGCCTAGAGTGGCCGCTCGTAGCACTCAAAGTGCCAACAATTCGCCGTATCCCCGACAACAGCGCCAAAAACTTGACGTGTATTTTACTACGTGCTAAAAACGCAAGTGTACGCGTCGAGTAATATAGGCCTTTGTGAGGCCCGAGTCAAACACAGGGATACGTTGAATTATTGGAGACTTCTACTAACTATTTGGAATCAGCTAAGCCGGATAACAAAGTAGGGTTTGTTGTCGAAATTAAAAGAAAATAAAAATAAAACAAAGCAACAATCGATTAAAGGTTAATTTAATCAATTCAATAGGATATCTTTAGGATTTTGGTTTCATCGCGGGTCAACATTGCATTAGGTTTCATATAACTCCTCAATCTTCTCTCTCTTTCCGGGTAGTGGCCTGAAGACAGAATTACCCACTGTCGTGGTGTAATTCACTACGTAGGTTTAGGTTGATTCTACCGTCGTAGTAATCATTCCCCTAAACTAAGCGCATTACGAACGATCTCTCAGTTTCCACAATTAATTTTACACCTCCTTTGTCAAGGGATTTATCGATTAATGTAGGTTTCGTCTCTTTTCAACCGTTAATCCTTCTGTCGAAGTGATTAAGGGCATTAAGTTACTATTATGGTGATCAAGCATAACAATATATGGAGAAAACGAAACTATACCACGGATTTAAGAGAGAAAATATGAATTATTAATATAAAACTGTCATACAATGAATCTCCGGGCTACTCCCAGTCCTAAAGACAAAGGGGATTAGCCCCGCATGGTCATCTCAATGAAAGACAGAGGAGTAGAGAAGAAAAACATGGGAAACATGGAGAAAACTCGTGTAACCCCTGATACAAAGGTGTTCATGGAGATCCTCCTCGAGAAACGTGCGTTTTGCAGTCTTCCGGCAGCAAAATCGCCCATCGGAGGTGCCCGGATCGCTCGGTTGACGGCCTTCATCTCTCGTCTCCTATCTCCCTCTCTCCTTCTTGGATGTTGTGCAACACAATGTCCTCTCCCCCTCGGGCCGTCCATGCTCTTCTTAGGTCATAGGACCACTTTACGGCTCCAAAAAAGCTCAACCGTCGGATTAAAACGCTCCGTTTTAGTGCTGAAAATCGCCAGATCCCGACGCTGTCGATGGTATCGACCCCAAGGTCGATGGTATCGACCATGGCACAGGTTATTCCTTCCAAGATCGTGTTTTGGGGTTGATTTTTGATGAAATGTCGATACTATCGACCTGGGGGTCGATAGTATCGACTCCGGACAATGCAAAAGTGCCTGAAAAAGTGCCGAAACATGTGTATAAGTTCGGGGATTATATAAAATCATATAAATATTATAAAAGAAGTATAATTTGATGCAAAAAGATTTTAAGGGCCAACTATAGTGAATTATGCAAATATAATCAAGAAAATGACAAATACATGCATAAAACAGATATAAAATAAGCCTATAAAAGTGACTCAAAACCCATGCATCAAACTCCCCTAAGCTTAAACCTTGCTCGTCCTCGAGCAACAAAACTTTGGATCTGGTTGAGATAAGTCAGCAACAGGACATAAATACATGAAATGAATCTACATCATCCCCAGTTTCTTTCCACAAACCGGCCCTCATTGACCACTGAACACTAACTGCCATCCAGGCGACCAAAGACCTATGTAAAAGATGTCCGTCCCCCAATCAATGAAACACTATCAATTAAAATAGTTAATATGATAAACTCATTTGGTCCATACTTGATGCATCTTGTGATCTCCTATCTACGTTGCTCATTTCCTAACTACCGTCTAAATGGAAGCAGATCTCCTGATATTAATGAATGAGGAGAATATCATGGGTGGCCTACCGATTAGAGCAACGGGTGGATGGGATAGGTGGTTGTGGAAGAGATGGAATCACATAATAGTCAATCATGCAATACAAAAATTAATGACCTATCATGATGCAAAATGCAAGTGAAGATGTCCTAATGTTACATTTTTGGTGGAATGATGCATGCACTATCATTCCGTCTCAAGGTGAGATGGAATATCTAAGAAAACTACACCATGTTCTTATTCTTCTTAGTATGTAAGTGAGAACATGTTCCTTTCTCCCTCTTCTTCTTTATTACTTCTCAATTCTTTTTTTCTTCTTTTTTTTCTCTTTTTTTTCAAATTTTTTTCAAAAAAAAATTTCAAGCCCTTATTTTCATAGATGACAATGAATTATTTGTCGGGCTCACTTCTTGTTACATACTTGTGCATCTGAAGCATTCTATTTGGAGGGTATGGAACAATTTCATCAGTTTTAATGTTTTCAGAGTAACATAAGATACATGGTGTACAATATGCTCAAAAGATGTAAATGCAACTACATAATGACAGTTATGCAACTACTATGACATGCACCTAAGGATAATGTGCATGTATAACTACTCTATCTTTTTTTTTAATTTTCATGCAAAAAAAAATGTGAAAATAGTTGTAATGCAAGACCTATCTACATGGTATGCAATCAAAGAGTGAAAGACAGTAATGTGCTCCCATTTCTTATGGTGGAGTGTGAATGAAATTGCGGTGGATCATATCACAAGACTAATTGATAGAACCTTTCGAAAATATCATATGTCCCTCTCTAAAGACATGTGTACAGGGTAACTGAAGGATTTCTCTCTTAAACTTTAGTCTAAGGTCACGTTAGCGTTTGGTCGGTTTGGGCTCAAACATCCTTGTCAATCACTTTTCCTTGGACAATAAAGATGGTCATTCATGTCCCCGTGTCCTGAAGCTGACTCACCCAAGCACTTCCTCAGTTATGCAACTCAATAATGCACAAGAATAAGCTCAAAAAGTTTTTAATATACTCATATTTTCATGTGCACACAACCCAAGAATAAAACTTGCAATTGAAACCATGCATTTATTGCTCCACAGATTACACTAGATAGATGTGGATCCTACAAAAGCGGTAAACCTAGAAATAAAAACAACTAATATCTCAAAAGTAAAATCAACATGAATAAGTAAGTAAAAACTAAGATAGAGGGTTGTTCCAACACCCCCCCTAAGCTTGAATATGACTATGGCCTCATAGTCAACATTCTCACTTAAGAGGTGGAACAACGGTACCATTCGCTTTGAAGTGTGGTGAAGAAGGATGGTTAGATGCTCAAGTGGACCAAGTGATGCTTGCTATCCTCCTCCTTTTTGTGGCCCATTTTTGTGTCTTAGTGGTTCTAAGATGTGACTTGCTTCATCCATCTTTCCTCTGTAAAAAACGGTTCGAAAAAATCTCATTTTGATACCTTTATCGACCTCTTTTATGTAGCTGTCCTGCAGGTGTCGATACCATCGACCAAGGTCGATGGTATCGACCCAGACTCAGCGATTTTGTTGAATCGACGCATCTAAAAGCATGGGAACTCAAAAGTGTCGATAGTATCGACCCTAGGGTCGATGGTATCGACTTTACTGGCACCAATTTTTCTGTAAATCTTCAGGAATCTCGATACTATCGACCCTAGGGTCGATGGTATCGACTTTTCTTCAGCGTTTACTTCTCCAAACTCGATACTATCGACATGGGTGTCGATAGTATCGACCTTAACATTCTGCACACTTCAAAACACGAGTTAGGGTACCATTTTTACAAAAATTATCAAAACCTAAGAAAAAACTAAGTACATAAACATAAAAGAACATAACCAAACATAAAATTGAACCTAAAGTTGGGTTGCCTCCCAACAAGCGCCCTTGTTTAATGTCCTAGGCTTGACATAAAGATATCTTTAACCTGGGTTGTCAAGATATGTCCCCAATGAGTCATGTGGCAATTTGAATTGAACTCGATCATGTCCAATCCCCAAGGTCAATGTACCTCTCCCAATGGCAACGATGACATCAGCCGTAGCTTGGAACGACCTTCCCAATAGCATCTCGCAACTTTGGAGCTGTGGCATGTCCATGACAACAAAATCTACCGGGAAGATGAACCTGTCTACCTTGACGAGTACATCCTCGCACACTCCATATGGCCTTACAATGGACCCATCTGCCAACTCAATTGTCACGGCCGACTTCTTGATTTCTTTTAACCCAAGTTTCTGAAATGTCGCCAGAGGCATGAGATTTATGATGGCGCCTGAATCACATTGCACTTTAGGAAAATGTCGACCACCTATTGAGCAAGGAATGTAGAATCCTCCTGGGTCTTTTCTCTTCTTTGGCGAACTCCCATGAATCATAGAGCTCACCGTCTCATTCATCCGACAAATATCATCATCTTTTATCCACCTCTTCTTATTGATGATTTCTTTGATGAACCTTCCATAGGCGGGAACCTTCTCGATCATCTCCACTAATGGAATATTGATGTGGAGTTTTTGGAATATTTCCAAGAATTTCCTAAAATGACGATGCTCTTTCTTTGGCCCTGGATTTCCTGGACTTGACACAACTGCTGCACTCACACGCCTGTGAGGTGGCACATATGAGCTTTTCGGGGCCAACTCCCCTAAGCTTGCTTCAATCACTCCCTCTGACGTGGGCTTGGGTGAGACATCATCAACAGCAATAGATTGTTGTGGTTTCTCTCTCGCATTAGATGTTTCCACACGTGCACAAACAACCTTCAATTGTTCTTCCTGCCTAGATGGAGATGCAATATTCATAACTCGCTGTGATTTTCTGAAGAACAGGTTTCCGCCCGGCAGTCCATAGTAAGTGCGTGGATATGGTATCGCCGGTGACGCATGCGTATTAAAAGTCATTTTTCTTTCTTCTTTAGCTTCTTGCACCTGAGATTCCTCCTCATTGCTTACCACAGACATATACTTGACCTGATGGTGTGCTTGGGCCACGTTTGCATTCTCGGCCGGTTTCTGTTGATTGGCGTGCTTGATGGCCACCACTTCACTAGAAATATGTGCCACGGTGGTTTCTAATGCCCGCATTTGTGCTCCATGGCTTTGCAGTGTCTGTCCAAACTTGGTTAGAATATCACCTTGAGATTGCAATTGCTTACCAAACATGGCCATCATCTCCTGGTTCTGCTGCACCATTTGACTCAGTAATTCGGTGTTCTTATCTTCAGCTCTAGGCTGTGGCTTCGCCTCCGGATCCTGCAGAAAATTGTTAGGATCCTTCCAGGAGAACTTTTTGTCCTTCCTCCACGCATAGTCATTGTTTTTGTAGCCCTGTTGTTGCATGTACTTTCCTTGGGCTTCCTCATCCTCAGATGAATCTTCCTTAGCTAGCAGCTTCTTGGCTAGAAGATCTAACTTATCGTTCAGCTCCCTAACTATTCTGGATTCGCCAACAGCCTTGACCTATTCCACGGCACCTCTGTCACCCCATGACTGTTTCCTAGCCATGTTCTTTAATATCTCCCAACATCTGGTGTCCGTATTGTTCAGAAAGAATCCTGACCCAGCTGAATCTAGATTAATCCTATCATGCTCGGAGAGAGCAAAATAAAAGATCTTCACCTGCGTCTCTTTATCCAACCCATGATGTGGACACCTCCTCAGCATAACCTGAAATCTCTCCCAGGTCTCAGAATATGTTTCACCGGCCTGTTGGGTGAAATTATGAATCTTCCGGATCATGTCGTTAGTCTTCTCAGGAGGGAAGAACCTCTCAAAGAAAACCTCCACCATATGGTTCCATGACTCCACAAACTCATCATCCAAATTATGTAACCATTCTCGTGCTGCTCCCGCCAATGAACTTGGGAAAAGCTTGAGATACAATGCATCTTGTGGAAACCTGTCAATTTTTACCATGTCACAGTTCTCAACGAACTGGCTGATGTGTGCAATAGGATCCTCATTCTTGAGCCCATGGAAAGCATTTGATTTCACCAGATTTATCAACGCCGGATCAATCTTATATGTAGGTATGATGATTGCCTGCTTCTTTATAGGCCCTTTTGAAGCTGATGAGGAAGAAGCCTTGATCTTGTCCCATATAGTCTGTGGCTCGGCCATCTCTTCCTGTTCAAGTTTGGAATCTACCTCTTCTGGTTGCTCTTGCTCGTGATAATCCTCGTCCACAGGTCCCGGCAACAGAACCTCGGGTGCGCAACCTGCGTAGTCAGTACTACGTGTCTGCACCATGCACAATACTTGAAATGAGAAAATTCGAGTTCAATACAGTGCTATGACGAGTATAAAAATTATCGAACAATTTAAAAATATTTGAAGTTGTTTCAATCTAAATAAAAAAAATTGGCCTAGAGTGGCCGCTCGTAGCACTCAAAGTGCCAACAATTCGCCGTATCCCCGGCAACGGCGCCAAAAACTTGACGTGTATTTTACTACGCGCTAAAAATGCAAGTGTACGCGTCGAGTAATATAGGCCTTTGTGAGGCCCGAGTCGAACACAGGGATACGTTGAATTATTGGAGACTTCTACTAACTATTTGGAATCAGCTAAGCCGGATAACAAAGTAGGGTTTGTTGTCGAAATTAAAAGAAAATAAAAATAAAACAAAGCAACAATCGATTAAAGGTTAATTTAATCAATTCAATAGGATATCTTTAGGATTTTGGTTTCACCGCGGGTCAACATTGCATTAGGTTTCATATAACTCCTCAATCTTCTCTCTCTTTCCGGGTAGTGGCCTGAAGACAGAATTACCCACTGTCGTGGTGTAATTCACTACGTAGGTTTAGGTTGATTCTACCGTCGTAGTAATCATTCCCCTAAACTAAGCGCATTACGAACGATCTCTCAGTTTCCACCATTAATTTTACACCTCCTTTGTCAAGGGATTTATCGATTAATGTAGGTTTCGTCTCTTTTCAACCGTTAATCCTTCTGTCGAAGTGATTAAGGGCATTAAGTTACTATTATGGTGATCAAGCATAACAATATATGGAGAAAACAAAACTATACCACGGATTTAAGAGAGAAAATATGAATTATTAATATAAAACTGTCATACAATGAATCCCCGGGCTACTCCCGGTCCTAAAGACAAAGGGGATTAGCCCCGCATGGTCATCTCAATGAAAGACAGAGGAGTAGAGAAGAAAAACATGGGAAACATGTAGAAAACTCGTGTAACCCCTGATACAAAGGTGTTCCTGGAGATCCTCCTCGAGAAACGTGCATTTTGCAGTCTTCCGGCAGCAAAATCGCCCGTCGGAGGTGCCCGGATCGCTCAGTTGACGACCTTCATCTCTCGTCTCCTATCTCCCTCTCTCCTTCTTGTATGTTGTGCAACACAATGTCCTCTCCCCCTCGGGCCGTCCGTGCTCTTCTTAGGTCATAGGACCACTTTACGGCTCCGAAAAAGCTCAACCGTCGGATTAAAACGCTCCGTTTTAGTGCTGAAAATCGCCAGATCCCGACGCTGTCGATGGTATCGACCCCAAGGTCGATGGTATCGACCATGGCACAGGTTATTCCTTCCAAGATCGCGTTTTGGGGTTGATTTTTGATGAAATGTCGATACTATCGACCTGGGGGTCGATAGTATCGACTCCGGACAATGCAAAAGTGCCTGAAAAAGTGCCGAAACATGTGTATAAGTCCGGGGATTATATAAAATCATATAAATATTATAAAAGAAGTATAATTTGATGCAAAAAGAGTTTAAGGGCCAACTATAGTGAATTATGCAAATATAATCAAGAAAATGACAAATACATGCATAAAACAAATATAAAATAAGCCTATAAAAGTTACTCAAAACCCATGCATCAATAAGGTTTTTCCTAGAAGTATGAGTATGGTGTACTTTCGAGGACGAAAGTTCTTTTAAGATGTATATGATGTGACAAAGTGGTTTTCTGGCTTAATTCTGAGGACGGAATTTTCTTTAAGGTGTGTAGGATGTGATGTAGTGGACTTTTGGAGTCCTTAATCATCCAATAATATAAGTAAAATCATAAGGTCGAATAATATTGAGAGTTCCAGGGTTTTGACAAAGTAGGTTTGTTGATTTATGTTAATATCATGATTAAGATCCTTAACTTTATGCCGTTTTGAGGAATTTAATTGAATGGTCAAATAGTTGAGTTTTTACACCAAAATAGAATGGATTGTACCTTGATGTATGGTAAAGCTATGGTTAAATTTTGGTGGTGATTAGAGGACCCTAGACAAAGTCATATAGGTTTGAAATAGATGGAATAATATGCATTATTGGTGAAATAATGTGCATTCCGATAGTTTTAGCCTTAGTCTTGGATGTCCGATGATGTCAGGCGACCTGGTTGTGGGCTAGTCCACGGATCGCCCTGTAGCTTGCTTTGATCTAGACAGTATAATCTGGATCCCATGGTTGTATATTACCCTCGACCTCCTGTGGTTGTGACCGAGATATGAGGTCCCCATGACCCACGATGAGGACGTGTGACTGGGAGTGGGCAGTTGTTCTCGCTTTCCATCAGGCATATCCTCCCTGACCCTCACCCAGTAGTAGACCTCACGACTCATGAGCATAGAGGAAGTCCATGAGTTTGGATGGAGTGGCGCTGATCTCTCATCAAGGCCCAAGTGCACACGCTGAGTGGCGAAGAAGGAGGAGCCAGCAGCAAGGCTCAAGGTCGACGATGCCTACACAAGTAGTGGAAAAGATGACGAAGAAGGGCGATGCATCAGCCTGCTCACTGGACAAAAGCTAGCGCAGCTGTGACGACAGCCTGGAGGACCGTTGTCAAGTGAGGAGTGATGCTTAGCTGCCAGTTCTCGCCGGAGGTACCTAGCCACGGCAACGGCTTTGCACAACAGCAGCCAGAGGAGGAGGCGCGCATGGCGGTGTCGTTCTATGGACGGGATCGCGAGAGAAGGAGCCACCTGCAGACTTGACGCGGAGGAGAGTAGCTGTTGCGGTTGCACGCCGGAGAGGAGAACCGGCGGCGGTGAATAGAGGGGAGCGCAACGACACCCTCGCGTAGAAGAGACTTCATGTCGGCGCCTTCTTGGAGTTAGACCAGTGGTGGCGCTAGAGAAAGGAAACACACGCACGAGATCATGGTGGATCGGTCGTGTAGGTCGACATCCAGGAGGAGACGTGCAGCTGAGGTAGAGCTTGCTGCTCACCGGAAGAGCACAACATGACGACAACCATCACCCATGGCTCACGAGCATGGAGCTTAGAGAGCAGTTGAGGAGAAATCAGGAGGTGAGGAGCAATAGTCGCCCCTCAGTAGCTCACCGGAGTTAGCCCAGGACGGCCACCAGCAGCGAGGCCAAGAGGATAGGAGCACCTTATGGGGTTGCTTGCACGCCGGCAGAGAACGACGCCACGGGCGTCCGCCTGGCGCTGGAGGCGTGAAGAAAGAAAGGAGAAGGACCGCTTGGTCCAGCTGCTGAATCGGGTCCAGGTGACCGTGAATCACCGGCCCAACCAAGGAAAGGAGCCCCCTTAGTGGACACGTGGCAGTCCCGTATAGGCCCAAAAAGGTAAAATGCTCAGATCTTCTTTAATTCACAGTAAATAGCCCGTTGGTCCGAAAAATACAAATAAGGTATCAAAATTCTCAGAAAAATGCGTAGAACAAACTGGAACCTTTAGATCAGTCTTTTGATGCTTAAATATCAGTGATATTATGTAATATGTTTAATGCTTAGTTCTTGAGTAATAAATATCAAATGATGTTCTAAAATTATGGAAAAATGTCAGTAACTCCATAATAATGTTTATAATGCATGTGATGTCATATATGGCCATGGTGATGCACGAAAGCATGTAATTTGATTAATATGGCTAATTAGGGCTAATAACACTAAATAAAATGTATTAAATGCATACATGCTCAATAAATGGTGGGATTTACAGAGTAATCTCATATCAGTATCTGGAACCTCAGAATTAAATAGGAGATCAGGATGATACCCAAAATTCATGTTATACAATGATGTTTGCTCTTAATGTGATATAAACCCTAATTTGAGTAATGCATGTAACCCAGGGTTAATGTGTGACATAATGTTAATATGTTAGATGATGAACTTTGATAATGAGAGGTACTCTGGAATATGACATCAGTAAGATAAATCTAAGACCAGAATACAAGTAATGATGTGCATACCCTAATGAACTAAGCTAAACCCTAATGAACATAGTTAGGGTTAAGATGAGATGTAGATGATGCGAACCTGATGATAGTATGTGATCTTGTCTTAATCAGGGTTTGACCAAGTTATATATGACATGAGGAATATGATGGTTAGGTTATCTCTTTGGAAGGTATGCCATTACCTCTCACTTGGCTTATTATACAATATGCTTGCGTTATACGATAGTACAAACTTGGCATATGATATTGATTGAAATGATTGTTCTTCTATGATATGTTGCACGATTTTACATACTTATTTCAATGAACACATGAAACATAAGATATCTGGTCCATTATATGGTAGAACTAAATCTCTTTGGTAGAATAGTGCATTGATGAAAGTACTAAATCTCTTTGGCAGAATAGTACATGTGAGCACTAAATCTCTTTGGCAGAATAGTGCATTTGTGAAGTACTAAATCTCTTTGGCAGAATAGTACATGTGAGCACTAAATCTCTGTGGTAGAATAGTGCAGGTTGATCAAGTTTACATATAATGGAAATGTGCCTAAAATATGTGTTCTCTTCTGGTAACAAATATCTTTGTGCAACTATACGCCTTTTCTTATATTTTGTTTAATGCTGCCAAGTATTAGTTTTATCTTATTGCCAAGATATGATGAGAGGTAAATAAAAGACACGTAGGCGTACTCAGTACAATATTCTTGAAATATTGTGCTGACGTGTACCGCTTGTAATCTTTTGTTTAGGTTGTGGTTATTCTCTTGAAGATCCAGGATAGTGAGAGTTGTGTGGCGAGCTGATGTACAGGTGGACCTGTTGTCTTAAGATCCTATAGTTTGGTGGTAGTACATGTATATGTTTAAGTTTGTTGTTCAATATGTAATATCAAATGTTGTAACAATTCATGTTGTAATTATATGTTGAATGGTGAACATGTGTGTATGGTTTTATTATTGTTCATGTACATGTGTTACTGATTGTTTCCTTCTGACTTCCTCTGATTTTCTTCTTCTTAGCCTAGTGTGTGGTGTTTAAATTGGGATTCTCGCTGAGGTGAGGGTTTCAATTTAGACGTCACACATCAGATTAAGTTTTAGAAAATCTGGGGACGTCACAGTAATGATCTTGAATAATTATTTATGATATCTTGAATGCCCTAGAGGTATGGAATAATGTTGTAAGGGTTAGACAAATAATATAATCATGAAACCCTAATTAGTGAGAAATGGGGAAACCTAACCCTAATTTTGGGTAAAGGGAATGAAAAGCCCTATTTGATAGTAAACCCTAATTCCTAGTAAAGGAATAATGGTGTTACTATTGTGTCACATGATGTGATGAATAACTTGTATGACTGTTATCATGTCTAATAACCATGCAGGTATTATGAGTTGATGAACATATCCAGATTTGAACTATGACATTTATATATAATAAATGTTGATTGGCCTTATGTGCCTTGATGTTGTTGTTGCTTAGTAAAAGTAACAAATGTGCATGGATTTTATGCATCATATGAGTAAGTTGTTGCCTAGAAAGAGGTGACAAGATATTTTTTGGCCTTGTGAGCCATGTGAGATACTTGTGTAACAAGTATCATGAATGCCTTGGTCAGATGACCTGAAGGTGATAGTTACCTAATAGATGGTAATGATGCTCAATGATGAGTTAAGGGTTTGAATACCCATAACCATATGATTATGGTGATGAGATTGTAAAGGGATGAGAATTCCCAGTATTGAAATGAGGGACTGAGTTCCCAAGGTCTTTTAAAGACTGATAAGTATTTGATGAAAATAGTACATGTCTCTTTATAGCATTGTTGTAATAAGTCGTGTTTGAGAACTTGGCTGATGCTAAAAGAATATGAAAATGTACTTAATTAATCAAGTGAAATCTTTTCATGTAGATCCATGACCATAGATCCATCATCGTCAGTATTTAGGTGATGGTGAAATGGGTGCTCCGTGGAAAAACCCAGAACGCATATTTTGAATATGTGGGGGTAAATGGGTGAAAAATATCCTTACATCCGGTGAAGAGATTGAGGGAAGGTAAACAACAAACCTCTCAATCATTCATGTGTCGGGATGGATGTATCATAAATCTCCCGATGGTTGGGATAGATGTAACATTAATCTCCCAATGATATTTAATGTCGGGTCGATGGAGATAAACTTTAAATCTCTCAACAACCGATGAGAGTGTAGTTGACGCTGTAACTCTATAGCGAAGTTCCAGTATACCCTAGAAAGCTATTTTGAGCAGTTAACATAGTCCTACTTGTGGTCCCACACTGAACGGGATGTGAGAGGTCATGGGAATCTAGTTCTTCCATTGACCTATGTATGGTACCGATTTTGACTTCGCAGTGGTCGGTTGGAGTATGAGCGGTATACCTCATCTCCTCAGGGAATAAGTGTGATTGTCAAATGCAATCAGCCGTATAACATGTTTGCTTAAGGATTGAATATGGAAATTCATTGGTTGATGTTACATTTCCTTCATATAACTTTAGTTCATTGATGTTATTCATATCCATTGTATTCATTACAAATAGATGGATGAACTATGAGTATACCATGAGTAGATGAAATGTTATCCTTGGGAAAGGAGATTATTTCACTCTGTTCATATAGTGATTTATCTGTTGTCATATTTATATAAATCCTTCTGCTCAGTTTATTTTAATAAACTGCTATAACAATATTTTGGCAGAGAGTTATATCTCCCACTGGGGCGATTTACAATTGTCTCACCCCCGTGGGATCCAACATTTTAGGTGGATGCGGACAAAGAAGCAAAAATCCTTTTGCAGGGAAAGGACAGTAGCGGTAACAACAGGGACAACAGTGAGATCTCAGGTGGAGATATTGTCTATCAAGTAATGTTGTTAGAAAGTCCTATGTGTCGTCTCTGTACTCTCGGGTCCTCGGAGTTTATAGTTATCATTTTAATAAATCAATCTAAGATTTTGGCTTGATGCCTCGAGATTTGTATGTTGTCTATATATAATGTTTATAGGGAAGCTGATGTTATAATCTTTGAGAAGAGATGGTACAAGTTATGCATGTTTGAACCAGAATGTAAATGTTATACAATGGTTCTTGAAGGAAGAGACATCCTATGTTTGGATCTCTTCACAATTTTTTTTAATTTTTAGTTATTTTCAGTAATCCGCTGTAAATGATTTGCTTCCGCTTAAGTAAATCCTATTTTTGTGAGTTGGATGCCACAAGATAAGATAGTTTATGATGATATATGGTTGTCTTTGAGGACTTAAGTTTAGTTTTAATGATGCAAGATGAGTTTTGATGGTGCAAGTAAATAGGATTTTATGAGATATGATATGTTAAGTTAAGACAAGGTTGTGAGTCAACATGAGCCTCAAGCTCTTTTACAAAGGAGGACCTCTAGTGTTAGGACCAGTTTTAGGGTTAACTTCAGAGAGAGTGAGACCCCAGAGGGAGAAGGTTAGAGAACCTAAACTCCAAGATATGAAAATTATGAGAAATATGTGATATGGTATGTCCTAAACAAGAATACTCCTGAGTGAATGAGTTGAGTTGCTTAATGCATGATTCCTATAGTCTTGTTGAACCCTAGATGTCCTTGGGAGGACCAAACCCTAGAGACAAAGAGAGGTTGTGTGTGCATATGTGAGTATGTATATGAGTTCCTGCCATCTAGGTGAGGGAGAAAGCCCAAGACCCTAGAGGAGGTCGTTTTGTTTTTAGTATCTGGACAACCTCATGCTCGGGTTGGTGGTTCCATGTAGGACTCTAGTGGTGTATGTATAGGAGAGTTTTGGGTAAGCATGTTTCATGGGTAGAGACCTATGAAGAGGATGTTGTAACTTGTTTTGGTTTGTGCTGATGTGGCTAGAGCTAATGAAGTTATTAGCAAGTGCCAATGAGGTAATCTAAGAATCCAAGACCAGGAGAGGGAAGATACAGTATATGCATATGAGACACTCATAGGGTTGAGTTAGCTCAGAGGGACTGAGCACGACACTACCCTTGGGGAATGGGTTAGAGGAACCTCATTTGGACTATATAAAGTTTTGATACATTTTTCACGAGCCACTATAAGATTGTTAACACAACCATGATATAATATATGTAAGGATGTGATCTAATCTCGAGGCGTGATATATAGACATGATATGATGAAAACCTAGAGATGGATTAATAAATATCAATGTATAAATGGTTAACTGCATACATGTATAATGATGATAATGTGATATTGTTGGTTAATCTTGTGCGAAAATCACTAGTAAATGTGCAATTTATTGTGAACAATGAAATAAGATCATATGAATGCAACAACTTACATGAGGTGTTAATCTTAGTGCTTAATACAGATAAAAAATAAAGTTTGACAGATAGCACAACATAATGATTATGACACCTTGATATGATCTAGATGGATAAAGTTGGTTGACTATAGTTAACTCCCTCCTAAAAGGCATATGTTAATGTTGAACATGTCCTAACTTTTAGCTCAATTAAATGTTGATGACACCTTGATACAATGGGTTAACTTTAGTTAACTTCTGTGGAACATGATAGTATGATGTTGAATAATAATGAATGGGTTAAGATAAGGAAGCAACCCTAATATATGAGATGTGTAATGACATAACCTAAGCTTCTAAACCCTTGTTTCAATCTTATGAAGGGGTGTTTCACCTTAGATGTTTTGAACCCCCTAATAGTGGTTTAGATATGAGTATAGAACTTTGTTCTTGGATAGGTTGCACCAAGAGTGATGCCCTACATATGGATGAAGACTTTTTGATTGTTCCTTGGAGTACGAGGATGGCTTAATTTCAAGGATGAAATTTCTTTGAAGATTTATATGATGCGAAAGACTGGATTTTGGGCTTAATTATGAGGACAAAATTTATTTTAAGGTGTGTAGGATGTGATGGAGTGGACTTTTGGAATCCTAAATGTCCAATGACATAAGTGAAATCATATGGTTATTTTATATTAAGAGTTCCAAGCTTTTGACAAAGTAGGTGTGTTGATGTGAGGTTGACATCATGATTAAGATATATCTTCTTAATGCCTTCTTGAGGAATTTAATAGAATGATAAAATAGATGATTTTTGTCACCAAATTTGAGTATCATGTACCTTGAGATATAGGGAAGCTATGGTTAAAATTTGGTAGAAATTGGATGTTCCTAGAGGAATTTATTAAGGTTTCAAATTGGTGAAATAATGTGCATTTTGAGGATTAATAGACCAAAATTTTATAGCATGGGCCTAGACTAAACAATGTCACGCACCTTGTGTCTTTGGTTTGGGTCTTTGTGTCTAGTTTCCAGCCTTAGATCTCAGATCTGGTGGTAGATACCTTTGGCTTAGGAGAACCATAGATTGGCCTGTTTGTGGGGAACTACCAGCCCTTCGATGACGATCAGACGATAAGGAGTTCTCCTCCTATCCCCCCCATCACAATGGAGAACTTGGGGGTGGGGGAGACGAGTCCTCAACCCACTTCCACCATGTCGCAGATCATGGATCGAGAGGTTATACTAAAGGAATAGTGGATTCTGTCTCATCGAGACAAGCAGGCTGACCCCTTACTTGAGGGTAGTGGCTGAGAGACGAGGGAAATCAGACTCCCACTCCCTTACCCCGTCTCCACTAGTTTTACAGCTAAAGGATGGGAGCACGGTAAGAAGAACAAGGAGTCGGAGAGGAGATCGAAGGAATATAAGAGAGGTGAAAGGAAAATTGAGGAGTGAGGAGACGATTGCAAGCATTTGTGTGCCCGATGACGGTTGTTTCCATGGATGACCAGCTCCATGTTGCCAGAAGGAGATCAAGCTTGAGAAGAGGGTAGAAGTCTTCCCACTACAATCAATGGTGTCCATCGAGTTCGCTGAGGTGTTTTGAAGCCTTTTTGAGCTTTGGATGGGTGCGAGGAGGAGCATAGGTGATTTTCCCCTTTGCTCCACCAGAACCAAAGGTGGCGGTGGTGCTCCTACCTAGTTGGAGAACAAGAGGCCATAGGTCATTTCCGAGTAGCCGCGGAGGGAGGCTAATGGACGTTGATCATCATGGAAGCATGAGGAGCTGACGAGGAGCACTCGAGCCCAAGCCCGTGCTCGTTGGAGCTCTCTCCTTGTGATGGTGCCCTGTCTCATAGAGGAAACAGGGGACCACGAGGCTCGCGAGAATGGGGAAAGGGGGCCGAGTGACCCGGGTTAGCAGATCCACGGATCCGTGGATCCAACCCAGGATCCGGATCGAGTCCCAGCTAGGAGAAGAAAGAGTTGTGCCCCTTTGTTTACCACATGGTAGTCACCGATTGGCCAGAAAAAGGTAAATCGCCCAATAATTCTAGTAAATGCTCATATCTTCTTTAATACATAAAAATTAGTAGGTTTATCAAAAAATTACAAATAATATACCAAAATTCTCATAAAAATGAGTAGAAGATAGTAGAATGATAATATCAGGATTTTGATGTACTAATCTTAGTGATATCATGTGAGATGTAAAATGGTCTTTTCATGTCTAATAAATAATAAATGAAGACATAAAATTATGAGAATATGTCACTAAGTCTATAATCAGGTTTAGAATCCACCTGAAGTCAATAATTATGATGTTGATGCACGAAATCATGTAATTTGCTTAATGTGGCTAATTAGGGCTAGTAACCCTAATTAATGTGCAATAAATACATACATGCTTAATAAATGATGAAATTTACAGAGTAAGCTCATATCAGTATTTGGAACCTCAAGTTTAACTATGAGATCACAATGATGCATAGAATCCATCATATATAAAGATGACCCTTGATACATGTTATGAAACCCTTATTTAGGTTAATGATGTAACCTAGGGTTAATATGTGCACAAAAATGATATAAAACCTAATTTTTAGACAATGAACCATGGTCTGGAAAATGAGATTAGTAAGATAATCCCAAGACAAGAATACAAATAACTATGATAATATCCCAATGAACTAAGTAAAACCCTAATGTGAACATGATTTGGGTTAATATGAGATGTAATATGATGAGAATATGATGATAGTATATGATCTTGTCTTAATCAGGTTTAACAAAGAAAGAGATGACATGAGGAATATTTTATTAGTATATATGTCAACAAGGTACGCCATTACCTCTTACTTGGCTTATTATACAATATGCTTGCGTTATATGTGTAGTAAAATACTTGGCATATGATATTGGATGAAATGATTGTTCTTGTATGATATCTTGCTTGATTTTCCATACTTATGATTATGAACACATGAAATATAAGATATATGATCCATCATATGATAGCACTAAAGTCTTTGGTAGTACAGTGCATTGAAGTGATCTCAAACACTTTGGTAGTAGATCACATGTGTTAGATCTCAAACTATTTGGTAGTAGATCACACGTAAAATGATCTCAAACTCTTTGGTAGTAGATCATATGCCCTAAAAACATCAAAGCCCTTGGGGGCAAATGTATGAGATATATTATGGAAATGTGATTAAAATATATGTGTTCTCTTTTATTAATGAATATCTTTTTTCCAGTATACACTTTTCCTTATATTTGTTTAATGCTTCCAAGTATTAGTTTTATCTTATTGCCAAGATATGATGAGAGGTATATGAAAGGCATGTAGGCGTACTCAGTACAATATTCTTGAATATTATGTTGACGTGTACCACATGTAATCTTTTGTTTAGGTTGTGGACATAAGTTCTTGAAGATCCAGGATAGTTGTGAGTTGTGTGGCGAGCTGATGTATAGGTGGACCTGTTGTCTTAAGATCATGTAGTTTAGTGGCAGTACATGTATATGTATAAGTTTACCTTTCAATATGTAATATCAAATGTTGTAACAATTCATTATGTAATTATATGTTGAATGGTGAACATGTGTTGTATGGTTTTATTATTGTTCATGTACATGTGCTACTGATTGTTTTCCTTCTGACTCCCTTGATTTTCTTCTTCTTAGTCTAGTGTGTGGTGTTTAAATTGGGATTCTCACTGAGGTGAGGTTTCAATTTGGACGTCACACATCAGATTAAGTTTTAGAAAATCTGGGGACGTAACATGTAGAGTCTAGGGATGAAAGATAGTCCATGAAGACTTTTGGGGCTAAGTACAAATCTAGATTTTCAGCACTCAGGATGAGAAGCAAGAAAAGTACAAGAAGAATTTGTCCTTTGTACTTGAAGGAAATCAAGAAGAAGAATACGGGGATAGAGATCTCCACTATAGGTATGCAAGTTATTAACATAAATGGATCTACTTCTTTACAATGGGTACCTAATACCAGATGTGTATCTCACATATGCTCAAATATGAAGGATGTGAAAAGAAGTAAGCCTTTGAGAAAGGGCAATGTTGAACTACGAGTCACAAATGAAGCAAGAGTTGTTGTCACTACTGTTGGAACCTATAGTTTATCTCTACCCACAAGGCATCTAATATAGTTATTGAACTGCTATTATGTGCATGCCATAAATAGAAACATCATTTATGTATCTTGTATCGATTAGGATGTATATAAATTTCATATTAAGAATGGTTGATGCTCTTTTTCTAAATATGGGATCTTTTATGGAAGTACCCTGGTGTCTTATGGTATTTATTTCCTAGATCTAAAGAAAAATATTTATAATGTATATACCAACATACTAAAACTTTATAACTAAAAAAAAACTTACTTTTGGTATTATCATCTAGAGAACATAAATGAGAATTCTATATCTAGACTCCATAAAGATGGTTATCTGGACTCTTTTGATTTTGAATCAATAGAGACATGTGAATCTTGTTTGTGGGATAAGATGACTAAAAATCCTTTCACTGGTAATAATGGGAGAGCTAGAGATATATTAGACTCAAACATATTGATGTATGTGACCCTTTTAGAACAACTGCTAGAGGTTAGTATCTCTACTTCATTACCTGCACTGACAACTTCAATAGGTATGATTATGTTTACCTAATGAAACATAAGTCAGAAACTCTTGATAAGTTCAAGGAGTTTATGAACAAAGTATATAACCAACTTGGCAACAATATTAAAGAACATCATTCTAATCAAGGTGGAGAATACTTAAGTCAAGAGTTTGAGGTCCTTCTGTGATCCCATGGTATCATATCCCAATGGACTCCACCTGGAACACCTCAACATAATGGTGTATCGGAAAGAAGTAATCACATATTGTTGGATATGGTGTGATTAATGATGAGTTTAGCTAAACTTCCGACTACGTTATGGGGTTATGCTCTTGAAACCTCTATGTTTACACTAAATTGAGTATCATCTAAATCGGTTCAAAAGTTACCATATGAGATATGGCATGGGAAACACCTCGATGTGTCTTTTATGAAGATTTAAGTATGTGAAGTTTATTTCAAGAAAATGTTTCTTGAAAAGCTTGGACCCAAATCCAATAAATGTTGTTTTTTTTTATATCCCAAGGAAACTAGGGGATTATACTCCTACACTCCATCTAACAACAAAGTGGTTGTTACCAGGGTTGTTGTATAATTAGAAAAGGATTTCATTCACAAAGAAATCAGTGTGGGAGAAGTGTAAAACTCCTAAAGGTTCGAGATCAATAAGAAAACATTGAACTGGTAGATGTAAAAGAGGAATAAGAAGAATCACATGTCATTGTTGAATGCCAAATTCCACAAGTAACATAGTGACCTCATAGATCGAGTAGGACACACCTTGAACCCAAAAGGTTTTAATATCTTGTGACTTAGGAAGGTGGTGAGTTAGTCATAGATGATGAGCCAACAACCTATGTAGAAGCTAATAAGGGACCATAGTTGTAACGTCCCCGATTTATGTCATCTCAAGACTTAAAATGCCCAAGAGGACAAACCTGAAAATGTTAGACAATTGTATCAAAGTGTGTTGCGGAAGCAATTTGCGCATACATGAACATACAATTGTAGTGTACACACCATATAATTTCTTAACATTCAACATGTACATTTATAACATGAATTATTACAACTATATTACATTATTTAAAAGAAAGTCTTACAAGTCTATAAACATGTATGCTAATTAGGATCCACACAAAACATAAACTTATACAACTACTCACATCCTATTCTTTTATCCCATGCTAGCTCTGAACCTAAAACATACGTGAAACAACGAATCAACACAATGTGTTGTGTACGTGGGTAGAAAGATACATACTAATATGTTTGCATAATTGAAATAACTTGAGAAAGAAATAGTAAAAGAAAACATTATTTAATGCAATAATCAGGTAAACACATCTTTTAGACATATCATTAGATGCATTTGTACTACAATTCTATTAGCACTTATCATACATCCAGTATGGGTAAATTACTTTATCATACATCTAGCATGGGAAATTTGTCATACATCCATGCTAGAAAATATATCATACATCCATACTGGGCCATTTGTGCACTAATAGCTACAACTCATCAACAATTCATTTATGTTCAATTTAGATTTTGGCAAAGCATATAATACTAATAAGCCTCCAAGAATTTATATGCAAATATAAGAATCCAAAATACATCATATCATTATACATCCACAAAAACTAGTCATATACATAATAAAACCCACATACCTGAGTTCATAGATTCCTTATACATCCAAGGTCATCTACTACTTTGCTCATCTCCTGATTAATAACAATTAACCATCATTAATATATGTACATCATATTCTTGATAATTTTAGGTTCAATCTAGGGTTTAGGCCAAACCTAAGTTAAAAATGATCTAAACATGTGTATGGTATTTTTATGCTGATCTAACTATTATTATCAGGCTTTGGGTAAAGTTTCATATTTTTCTGGGGTTGGGTCTATTTTCTAGAATTAATTTGAGAATATAAACATCTAATTAGTCATTAATAGAAAAAGACCTATTATTTAGGTATATTACTTGGATCAGACTCCAAATATGGATTGAAAACACCATTGGGGTTATAGGAGACTTCTGTCAGAATTAATCTCAATTGGATACTATTTATTTTATTTAATGAACCATAAAAAGGAACATTATACTCAGAATAAAATATCATCATTGAAAGTGGTTCCAGGGTCTGATCTAGTGGTCCACTAATAAAGTCTACATTTTTTTGAATCTAACATTATTTTTGGGGAATTATTTGGCTAAGGGAGCTATTTATTAGACATTTTCTAAGATCAGGTCAACATATTGGAAATATATAAAGATTTACCTCACAATGTGGGTCGGATAAAAACAAGGATCCACTATATTCAGGATTTTTCAAACCAGATAAGGCAACCCACAACCTTACTCTTATCATACATTCTCATGACTATCTCATCCTTGTTTCACATGGTATCGTGGATTGGAATCACAGTGTGGAATTCCGCGAGCTTTTCCCACCCTCATCCAAGAAAAAGGGGGACCTCAGCTTCACTGAAGCTCTAGGAGACCCACCAGCATGGTGGATCCTCATGCATAGATATTGATCTCAATCCCATAAAGTTCATGGCTACCCCACCACTGTGAGAGAGGGGAAGAGAGGAAAGGCATGCCCTCACCTCAAACTTCACGAAAATGCTCCTAAAAGACTCGTTAAACCTCCACTGCATTGAAACATAGCTTGAACCAGGTTTGAGATTCCTCTAGGCTACTCCCAAAGCCGACACTCTAGATCCAGAAACACCTAAGTCAAAAGCATGTGTCCATCCTTTCCCAATATGAAAATGGATCTGTGAGCTAGGAAATGGGTTGTTGATTGATTCCCTTCCTTGGATCTTACTGGCAACCACCTATTGAGGCTCCACTTCTCTGGGTTGGTTGTTGCAACTCATGATGGAGAGGGACAAGAGAGTTAGCAGGTGTATTTCTCTCAAAACTCCACACCAAGATGATAATGTGGGGTCCCTATATTCACATGGTGTGAGGAAGACATCATTTTCAACATAAAAATCCAAAATAGACTCTTGACTAAGCCCTCAAGAGTTCTCTCCTCCAGTATCATCTGATTCGCATAATTTGGAGGTAGGAGACAAAGTCTCCTATGCTAGATTACTGAGAATGGCTCAGATTCATCCACACCCCCATCCTTCGCCTCACCTAGATAGAGACACATCCCTCTGATTTGAGTGGATGGCATGAAAAGACTTTAACACAATTGACCATAGTTCTCAATCCCATTCAATCACATAATCAAAGTGTCCTAAAAGTTGAATAACTTATTTTAGGAGTAGTTTTTCTTCATCAGATTTTGGTTGGAGATTCACCATCATTCGGTCTACCTTATTTCAAGGTTTATACTCTCGATCTACCATATTTCAAGGTTTGAGACTCATGTCATACAAATAAATTCATCAAACCACCCTGCAAATAGATTTAAAAACCTTGGATTTAATTAAATTAATCATCTAATCTAGATCCTACAAGTCCAAAAGTACTTGTTAAGATACTAGCATACTTCTAGGATCATCAAATGGATACTTGAGTTTATTGTGACTACTAAATAGAACTCTTGCTTCATAAGTATCCAAATCGATATATCAGAGCTATTCATCACAGTTGAATTCAATTAGATCTAGTGAAAATCAATAGTACCTCAATCACACATTCTAGGTGGATAAATAATTTATAATTGAATAAGCAAATAGTCAACTTAGGATTAAATTTTAAGGATGTTCATGATCTACATTTATTATGTTGGGTGTCAAAACCCAAAATCGGTGTCATCACAACAGTCTAAGAAATGGATTGAGGCCATGGGATCTGAGATGGAATCCATGTACGCCAACAAGGTATTATGAACCTTGGTGGATCCACCTGAAGGGGTAAAACCCATAGGGTACTAGTGGCTCTTCATGAAGAAGACTGACATGGATGGTAAAGTACAAACCTATAAGGGCAAATTGGTTGCAAAGGGTTTCAGACAAGTTCAAGGTGTTGATTATGATGAAACTTCGTCTCCAGTTCCCATGGTTATGTCCATCATGATCATGCTTGCTATTGCAGATTATCATGACTATGAGATTTGGCAGATTGATTTTAAAACCACATTCCTTAATAAGAATATTCTTGAGGATGTGTACATGACACAACCTAAAGTTTTTATAAATCTAGTGTATTGAAATAAAATCTATAAGCTACTAATGTGTATCTATGGATTGAAGCAAGCATCTTGGAGCTAGAATCTTCATTTTGATGAGACAATCAAAAAGTTTAACTTTACTCAAATTGAAGACGAACCTTTTGTGTACATGAAGGTTAGTTGGATCATGATATTATTCCTAATATTGGATGTAGATGGCATACTATTGATGGGGAATTACATCCCTACTTCAAAAAAGGTAATGTCATGGCTGGGAAATATGTTTTCTATGAAAGACATGGGAGAAGTGTCCTACATCTTGGGGGTCAAGATATATAGAGATTGATCAAAAAGGATTCTTGGACTATGTCAAAGGACATACATTGATGAAGTGTTGAAGAGGTTCAACATGAAGAGGTCAAAGAGAGGAAACCTGGCCATGGTTCATGGATGTACCATCTCTAAAGATCAATGTTGCAGTTCTTGTAAAGAAAGGGAACACATGAGTTTGAATCCATATGCATCATCAATTGGATCAATCATGTATGCAATCTTCTGTTCCCATCTTGATGCATCGTATGCCTTCCACATGGTGAGCAGATATCATTAAGATCCAAGTGATTCTCACTAGACAACTATAATGAACATCCTAAAGTACTTTAGAAGAACTAAGCTTTAGTTTCTTGTCTATGACAGAGAGGAAGAGTTGGGGGTACATGGTTACACCGATGCAAGATTCTAAACTGAAAAAGATGATTACAAACCACAATTTATATTTGTGTTTTGCCTCAATAACAGAGTTGTGAGTTGGAAGAATTTCAAGCAAGAGAAAGTTGTCGATTCTACAAGGTTATGTATATTGTTGCATAGATTGCAACAAAGGAAGATGTTTGGATAATGAAGTTCATCTCAGAACTTGGGATTGTTCCAAGTTTCAACAAAGCAATTGAGATATATTGTGACAATGATGGAACTATTGCACAAGCTAAGGAACCCAAACAAGATTAGCATTCCAAGAACATACAAAGGCATTTCAATTTCATATGAGAGATCATATAACATGGAGATGAGAAGATTTGTAGATTACCAACTGATAACAATGTTGTGGACCCCTTGACAAAAGAAGTTTTGTAGAAGAAGAATGATGGTCATGTTAGATCATTTGGAATAACATTCGTGGGTGATTGTCCCTAAGTGGAAGTGGGAGTCTATTTGTATGTATGCTCAAAGAGACAATCATATGATGATCGTAATGGCATAAATTGTAAATGATTTTATTAATAATAAAGGCAAGATTCCAATTTATTCTATTTTTATTCAGTTATGAGATAAAGAAGTAACATAATAAATGTCTAGAGAATGATATTACCCAATGACATATGTCTTCAAGTATGTGACTTGAACAATGAGATAATATGTATGTTAATAGTATATACATTCTTGTTGTGTCACTAGTCAGATGCTATTGGGAAAGGTGGATGGATAAAAATAACAGTTAAGACTCGAGTGTGTGTCGATTGATGATAGAATCTCATCCATTATTATATGTGATATCAAACCAAGCACATAGATACTTGTTAGAGAACATTGCATCGGATAGACCCACCATAAGAATGATACATGGAAACCATAATTGATAATCAAAATCATCTCTTATAGTATTGCTGCTTATTGTGGTTCTTAGAACTGAAGTCATTACACTCATCACATGTCATTCTACATACTTTGACATCATCCACCGTGATCCTAAATAAAGGTTGCCATAAAAGTGATGATTGGGTACACTATGACACATTGGCATGAATATGAGTGATGTAGATGAGATTTGTCACTCCTACAAGAGTATGATATCTTAGACACTTGATAAGAAAGACTGAGAAATGCATGGCCATGCATATGTGAGTCAATATGTGATATTGATTTTACATATATCTCAGTCAGTCTACTCTGGTTCAAGGAATATGGATTGAATGATGAAGAGGATGAGTATTCCATGCCTCAAGTTCAATCTGGATATCAATGACAAAGGAACTATACAAACACAATTACACCAATTATAGATTGTAGGTTGAAATTGTTCTCCAACATTCCATTTACATGGCTAGAAATGATCTGTGACTAGGCACCACTCTTTTCTTGTGATGTCATAAGTAGTTATGAACATTCAATGCCAACATAATATTGGACCTATAGGTTTACACACATAGGATACACCTAGAAGAGGAGTTTTGGTCATATATGATAATGATATTGATTGCTAAAGTGTTTAGATATTCAATTTAAACAACAAATCAACTAGCTGGATTCCCAACTAATCGGTTCAAGTGTTAAACAGATCAATTGGAGTGTCAGTTTGATTGGATACTACATGAGACAAATTATGGATGATGTAGGGAGTGAAATGATCGGTTTGTTGTTGCAAGATGACTGTTTCACATGGTGAGACACCCATTTTGTGGTGCAATTTGTTTGCAAAAGGATTAGTGCTAACATCATCTCATGCATTAATTGGATTAGAATTGCCAATTCATATGCAATTGGGAAACATGACTGAATGACCAGCTCACTAGGTGAACTGACTGGCTTGCATGCCAGCTGATCTGTTAGCCTAGAGAACCAACCATTTTGTCATTTATAGGTTGCAAATTTTCATGATATTCCACTCCCTTCCACTCCCACACTAAGTGGGAACCCTAACCATAACTCTAACCCTCCTATAAATAGAAGGGTATTATGCGCTTCTCAGAAACATCAAATGCCTCTAACAATTGTTTGTCTTCTCTGGTTGTGGTAACCGAGAAAACCCGAGAAAATCCTACCTGATTAAGGGAGGGATATCAAGGGAGAACACTTATGGGAGATCAAGTTGTTGACTAGTAAACCAACAGGAGGGACAACTCCTTCCTGTCTATTTTGGAAGAATGATAGGAGTTCTAGGTGGCCAGTGTGGACTTCTCTAGAGGCATGGATCCTTTTCCTGCTATGAGGACTACTTTAGCCTACTATCCGTGGTGAAGACCAGGAGATGTTGCAGATGCCGTCTAAGTGCATCTAGAAGACAGTTGAGCAACTACAACAACGAGGAGATTATCACTAGACTTTCTCTAGGACCACATATATCCTCATAACCATCCTTTCCATTACATACTTCTTAGGGTGATTCACTAGTTTAATGAGGAATATGACAACATTTTTTTCTGCTACCTACCTGATGCCATATCTCCGTACAAAGACACCATATGATATGTGACATGGAAAGTGTCCCGACATGTCTTTTATAGGGATTAGGAATGAAAGATCATATAAGAAAATATTTCTTAAATAGCTTTATCCACAAATAACATACATGTTATTGTTTTTATATACTACTTTTACATTCAAATCCGATGAAAAAAGTATTTGTATCCAAGACAGTTGTATTCCTAAAATGGAATTTAATCTAGTGGAATCTATGTGAGAAAAAGTAGAACTCAAAAAGTTTGAGACCAACAAGTAAACATTGAACCTAAATAGGTACAATAGGAACAAGGAGAATCACAAATTGTTGTGGAATCTCAATTTCCTTATATAACACAAAACCTCACATGTGGCATCCAACTTATAAAACACAAGATTAACTATGCAGAAGTGAATCATTTGCAGCGGATTACTAAAAATTAAAACTTTTTACAAAGAGATCCATACATAAGAAATCTCTTACATCAAGAACCTTTGTATAACATTTACATCCTGGTTCAAAAGTACATGACTTGTACCATCTCTCCTTGGGGATTACAACATCAGCTATCCTATAACATTATATATACAGACAACATAAAACCTTGAGGCATCAAGCCAAGATCTTAGATCGATTCATTAAAAAAGTAACTATAAACTCTGAGGACCTGAGAGTACAGAGACGACACATAGGACTACTATCTATACAAAACTTGGTAGCCAGTGCCTCCACCTGAGTCATCACTGTTGTCTCTGATACTGCTGTAGCCTTTCCCTTGCTATAGGGTTCCTGCTTCTTCTTCTTTGTTTACCTAAAAACATTGGATCCCACTGGGGTGAGACAACTATAAATTGTGCCAGCGGGAGATATAACTCTCCACTAAAACATTGCTATGCAATTATTGAATTAAAAATTGAATAGGAGTTCTTACATATTAACAACAATATTAATATTGAATGAACAGAGTAAAGTAATCTCCTTCCCTGAGGAGAGCATTGTATCTACTCATGGTAGATTCATAATTCACACATCTACTTGCATTGAATGTAAATAAATATGAATAACATTTATCACTAAAAATTCATAAAAGAAATGTAACATCAGCTAATGAACAGAGTGAAGTAATCTCCTTTCCATATTCAATCCTTAAGCAAACATGTTATACGGCTGATTACATTTTACAACCACACTTATGCCCTGAGGAGATGAAGTATACCGCTCATACTCCAACTGACCACTACAAAGTCAAAATCAGTACCATACAAGATCAATGGTAGAGCGGGCTACCAAGACCTCCCACATCTCAGTCAGTGCGAGATCACATGCATGACATCTTGTGTCTCTGCTATATATAGCTTTCCAGGGTATACTGGCAACTTCTCTATCAGAGTTACAGTGGCGTGTTGCACTCTCTTCACGATTGTGAGATTTCATGTTTATCTCCATCTACCCGGCATTAACATTATTGGGAGATGTGTACGACATCTAACCCAATAATCGAGATATTCGTTGTACATCCATCCCGATACATATAATGAAGGATTGAGAGGTTTAATGTTTACCTTCTATCAATTCCCTCATTAGGACGTCAGGATACAGTCACCCATTGCCCCCACATATTCAAAATATGCGTTCCGGGTTTTATCGCGGAGCACCCGTTTCACCATCACCAAATTGTTGACGATGATGGATCTATGGTCAGGGCTCTACATGATATGATTTCACTTGATTAATTAAGTACATGATCATATTCTTTTAGCATCAGTCAAGTTCTCAAACATAACTTATTCCGAAAAATGCCATTAAGAAACATGTACTATTTTCATCAATCACTTCTCAATCTTTATAAGACATTGGGATCTCAATCCCTCATTTCATTTCTTTGAAAGTTCACATCCCTCAACAACATCATTATCATACTTATCAACTTGGGGTATTCATACCCTCAATTCATCACTATCACTGTTACCATTTGTTAGGTAACTATTACCTCCAGGTCCTCAGACCGAGGTATACATGATACTTGTTACACAAGCATCTCACATGGCTCACAAGGCCATAAAGTATCTTGTCACATTTCACTAGGCAACAACTTATTCATGGAACTCATAAGGTTCGTACACATTTTTTTACTTTTACTAAGTAACAACAACATTAGGAACACAAGGCCATTCAACATATTTATTATATGAATGCACAGCTCAAATCTAGCTATGTTCATCATTTCATGATGTCTACATGATTAATAGACATGATAACAGTCATGTAAATCATTTATCACATCATATGAAACAATAGTAACACCATCATTCTTTATCAGGATTAGGGTTATCTATCAAATAGGGCTTTTCATTCCCTTTACTCAAAATTAGGGTTAGGGTTTCCCATCTTACATTAATTAGGGTTTCTTGCTCACATTATTAGTTCAATCCTAATATATTACTCCACACCTCTAGGATCATTCAAAGATATCATAAGGATTTGCTTATGATCACCATTCTCATCATATATCATTAATGATCATCAATTCAAGGTATAAGTTCATTTCTTATCCTTATCATGGTATGATTACATCATACTCATTGATTTAGCTTACCCCATTCTCAAGTTATAATAGTCAACATATATCAAAGTACATTGAGTTCATTGCATCTTTATTGTAACAATTACACTTCACACACTCCATGTGTTTCTTATCCAAAAATATTGGATTAGAGGTTCATCAAGGTATGTCTAGTCTGAAATGTTGAATGTGATATCTATCATGTCTTGATGTATCACTTTCTTCTCATTTCCATCTTTCTTAAGTTAATCAACTAATCTTGTATTAAGGTATTTGCCTCTTAATACTTTATCCACTAACTTGTTACTTTCATCATATGGTACATATGTCACACATTAGAATTGTCCAACTATCTTTAATGATATGGACTTATCCAATGGTTAGACATTGTTGATATGGAATAAATCATGATCAACCACTTTAGGTATTTCAACTCATAGGATGTTATTTACTCCATTATATAGTATTGCATACATTACTCCTAAGAGTTTCTTGTCCCCGTCTTTGTAAAATGAAAAGGGTTGTTACATATGTATAGAGTTAGATGTATAATGATCTAAGCATCATCTTGTCCTTTATATTCTCACTCATTAGAGTATCAACATTACCATTCATATGGTTTATCAATTTCACCCTTCATGGTTGTAACATCCTCATCTTGTTTGATTATATTAGCCACACCCTACATTAGTATATTAATCATCATACCATTACTAGGGTTTCCTATAACATTACATGGATTCACTCTGTATTTGAATCTCACATCATATCATAGCATCAGGGTTCCACATAACATCACTTTAAACTAGGGTTTTACATTCAATAACCCACGATTAGGGTTTACTATTCATTCCAACTAGGGTTTCTCATAACATCACCCTCAATTAGGGTTTCTCATAACATCACTCTCAATTAGGGTTTCACATGGATTCACCCTCAATTAGGGTTTCTCATAACATCACCTTCAATTAGGGTTTCTCATGGATTCACCCTCAATTAGGGTTTCTCATAATAGCATCCTGGCTTAGAGTCACAACTTTACCCTTGATTTGGGTTACATCTGATATTGCCCTAGATTTAGGTTAGGGCTCAACAACCTCCTTGATTAAGGTTTCATGATATCTTTATTAAGGATCATACCCTAATTACTTAATCATTCATGTTGAAGGTGTTGAGGCTCATCCTTTACATGATCATCATTCATGTAGGAGGTCTTCTCTCTCTTATCCCTTATAAGATGATACTTACCTCAGACTTGATTAGACTAAGTCAACTTAATCTTGAATGAGGAATTGACACTTAATCCATTGTGTCATTACTTTCATGATCATTAGGGATTAATTATTCAAATGTTACTAATCACCCTTTCTCATTAAGGGTACAATTATTATAATCACCCTTGGTTCACATCATGTAATTGTTCAATTAACAATTGACCTTTAATCACCTTAAGTGTCCATACTATTTTGGTTAATTACTTCTCAATTGGTCCTGGTCACTTAGACCTTAAACGGTCTTGACCAACCAGACCTCAAATAGTCTTGGTCTAAGGGTTTGAAACCGTTTGGTAAAGGTGGTGCTTGAAACCGTTTTCCAAAGTAAGTACTTGAAATCGTTTGCTAAAGCAAGTACTTGAAACCGTTTGCTAAAACACTCATGAGATTGATTGGGCCTCAAACGGTTTGGGATCATTTGGTCCCAAACGGTCTTCAGACTGTTTGGTCCAAACCTCCTCAAAACCGAATGGACCAATGATGGCCTCAACCACTCAAGTTGAATTAGGGTTTTCAATGTTGATTCCCTGATCGATTGAACTCATATAGCCATTCATCAAGTCAACCTAACACCATGCTTCAATTGAACTTAATAGGTCATCCTTCAACTTATTTAACCCTCATTTGATCATCAATTAGGGTTTTGAATCAATTGGATAGGGATTGAAATCGATGAACCTTCAATATTAGTCATTGTATTATTAACTAATTTAAAACTATTGGACCATCATTCAAATTGGAAATGACCTGACCTCAAACGGTCTTGAGGCCATTTGGATGACCTCCAAATGGTCTTGAGACCATTTTCCAATCACATCATCAAAATCCATGACATCCAATTAGGGTTTGGGTCATTGGATTGATCATCAAATCAACACTTAATTACATTTCAATTTGGTATCTCTAGACCTTCCAAAACTCAACCATACTTAACCCTAGACCTCCAAACGGTATTGGGTGGCCCTCAAACGGTCTTGAGACCGTTTGGGTAATCCCCAAATGGTTTTGAAACCGTTTGAATCAATCAACCCAAAGTTCTAACTTCATCAATTTAGAAATCATCACTTAACCCGATTAGGGTTTGGTGATTGATGGACCTTCAACTCATGAACCAATAGGAAATAATCAATTATAATTATTGGATCATTAACCATCAACATTATCAACAAATATTCAAATGGTCAACCCTGGTCAACACCTCCAAATGGTTTGAAACTGTTTGCTCTCATTCGGTTTGGTGAAACTGTTTGCCCTTAAACGGTTTGAAACCGTTTGCTCCCAAACGGTTTGGGAAACTGTTTGAGCAACTTATGGAAACCGTTTGGCCTAGTAATTCCTTGGGAAAAGTGTCCAAGATGATGTCATCATAATCTTCCTTCGTGCATCCAAGAACTACAGCCGTTCTTCATGGGAATTTCAGCAATGAATCAAAAGAGTATCAAATAGAAGAAAATAACCAACAATTATTGAAGAATGGAATGCAATATCAATGTTTAAGGATTTGAGTTATAAAACCCACCTCAAAATCTGATTCCAAGCTCCAAGCTCCACAGAATTAAAAGGTGGATGAAGTTCCAGCAACTGCCCAAGGTCCATTCTTGAGTTTTTGGATGAACAAGTTGGCTAGGATTGGAAATTGAGTGAAGAAGACAAAGAATCAAGCATTGATTTTGAGTTTTCACCATGAATCCAAGGTGGAAGATGGTCAAAATATTACCAACATGTTAGAGTCGTCCTTCTCCTGCTCTTAAGCTCCCTCATGGTCAGCCAAGGCAAAGTGAGAATAGAAATCCAAGGAAAAGATCCTTAAGTGTGTTGGAAAAAGGATATATATAAGGATTTTCAAGGAAAGAGAAAAATGGAATTAATTTCCTTTTAATTACAAATTTTTTTCCACCACTTCCCCCTCATTTCTTGGCCACGAATCTACCTTCATTATCTTGTGAAGCCTATTCATTATCCAAAGATTAATGGAAAATAAATTGAGCACCTTAATGAATTTTATACTAATATCCAACTTTTAGTGGATAATACTTTTTATTATGTTAATGTGAGTGGGCTTCCACTCAACCAAGATCTTTATGTGCCATAGAAAGGCACAAGATCTTCCAACAATATTGCAAATACATCCTTCAACTTTTGGTTGAAGGGCTCCTTAATTAATATTTTTATTTTTGCATCAAATTGAATTAAAGTTGCATTTATGCTTAAATCTTGATTATTTTAATATCAAGATTCTCTCTCCTCCAAGATAATTCAAATGAAGCGCCCCTCTCATTTTCTTTGATATACTTGGTGCCAAGAGACATTAGCGACCTTACTGAAGTGGTAATTTGCATATTGAACCCTAGGTTTTGGGTAAACTGCACTTTACACCAAAACTAGGTTTTTAATGCACAAACATTGTTTTATCAGTTCTTTCTTGGTATTCAGGCTTCCATAAGCCATTCCTCTGCATCATCTTCATTCTCATGATGCCAAAATACTTGAGGAACAGTTATCAAGTAACATTTGCAAGTTAACCCCTCAACTTGGGTAATTTGCACATTAGTCCAAAATAAGCAAACATTGCTTCAACATTATTCAAACATGACCAAAATTGAAACATAAGTTCCTCTTGAGCCTTAATTACTTTTCACCAAACAAAATTAAGGATTTAATTATCTTTATTAAGCAAAAATTCTAGGGTTAAGGCATAACCCAGGTCAGGGATGTTACATCACAAATCTAGTATGACACACCTTGAGCTTGAAAGATTATTATATCTTATGGCTGAAGAAGGCGTTAAGTTGGTCATAGACAATGAGACAACAACCAACCTAGAAGCTATTGAGGGACCAAAGTATGAGAAATGGCTGGAACCCATTGTATCCAAGATCGACTACATGTACACCAACTAGGTAAGACCATTGTTGATCCATCTGAAGGGGTATGACCCATAGGAGGCAATTTGGTCTTCAATATGAAGACCAACATGGATGGTAGTGTACAAAACAATAACGACAGATTGGTTATTAAGGATTTAAAACAAGTTCAAGGCATTGAACATGAAGAAATCTTTTCACCTGTTTCCATGGTTAAATGCATCAGGATTATGCTTGCCACTGCAACTTAGTAATACTATGAGATTTGGAAAATGGATATTAAAACTGCATTTCTTAACATGAATATTGTATAGGATATGTGATTAACCAACCTCAAGGTTTTATGAATCCAACTAATGCAAATAAAGATAGTAAGATACAAAGGTCAATCTATGGATTGAGGAAATCATCTAGAAGATGGAATCTTCATGTGACGACCCAACATCAAATCAATCCATCACCAGTAATGATTGTGGAATAACCATAAGAAACAAATTAACAAAAATCACTAAAAATTATAACCATTTTGCAAGGATATCCTCTTATTGAAAGATTCAAAACTTTATACATATCATGGTTCACATTGTACATGAACAATATCATCTCATCTCAAGGACGACACATAGTAATTGCTTTGCCAAAACCTATACATAAGCAACATAAAATCTCGAGACAATCAAGCCAAAATCTCAGATCGTTCATAAAACCATTACGTACAGACTCCAAGGACCAGAGAGTACAGAGATGACACATAGGACTTCTATCTACATGACACGATAGATAGTACACTCAACATGAGCTATTACTGCTGCCCATGTTGTTGTTGTTCTCTGTCTACAAAATGGTCTCTACCTCCTTGTGTACATTCACCTAAAAATTGTGGATCCCGCAGGTTGAGACAACTGTCCCATCGAGAGATATAACTATCTGCCAACAATATTATTATCCCAGGTAAGCAATATAAAAATGAGCAGAGGTTCTTTTATATTAACAAGCAAGATTAATCACTGTAATAAATAGAATAGAGTAATCTCTTCTCTTAAAATAACGCATCTATCTATGGTAGAGCAATAAATCAACTATTCACTTTACAAGGAATATAAAGAAACATGTATAACATCAATCCAATTAAGATGTATAAAAGAAGTGTACATCAACTAATGTCTTCCACATTCAATCCTTAAAAAAATATGCTACATGGCTTATTACATATTTACAATCACACTTATCCCCTGAGGAGATAAAGTATACCGTTCATGCTCCAACCGACCACATACTTCTCACAAGTCGGTAGCATACAAGGTCAATGACAGAGTCGACTGCCAAGACCTCACCCCTCTCGGTTAGTACGAGACCACTAACAGTGACATTCCATGTCAAAGTACAAAAAAACCTTGCTAGGTTATAGTGGCATCTTCTCTTAGAGTTACATACACAACATGCTCTCTCTTCAAGGGAAAACAGACCTACAACCTTCCCTGGTTATAAAATTATTGAGTCATGGCATATAGACATACTCTGAGCCACATGCCAGTTCACCGTGCTCATTTCTGAGTCTACGACCACAGTCACACTTGAGCTAGGATATGGCATATAGGAAATCCCAAGATCATGGACATAAGGCCATCGGTCAACATATGGTCGTCCAAGCTCAGACCCTCGCATATTCAAAAATATGCGCTGCAGGTGATCCCGTAGGAAAAACATGTTTAACCATTTTAGCAAATTCTGACCCTAATGGATCTATGGCCAGGGAAACTACATTTTATGGTTCCAATGATATATTAAGTGCATTACAATATTATTTTAGCATCAAACTAGTTATAAACGTCAATTATAAACAAATTCTACAAAGAAAGGTGTAATACATCTATCAAGTACTTTTCTAATATTTGAAACACATTTAAATACATAACCCATGGGATATCAGTCCCTTATCATATTATTGGGGATTGTTATCCCTTAATCATTATCATCATCATGATTATATGATTTGGGTATTCAACCCTTAGATCATCACTGAACATTGTTACCTCTATAACAGGTAATTGTTACCTATAGGTCCTCAGACTAAGATATTCATCACACTTGTTGTACAAGTATTTCACATAGCTCACATGGTCCATTAAATATCTTGTCAGCTCTCACTAGGAAACAACTATCTTTTTAAGATACCAGACTATATAAACATTATACCTGTTGTACAAATATTTAACATGGCTCACAAGGCTCATTTAAATACGTACAATATAAAACATCATAGCTCATACCTGACTATGCTCATCATCTCATGATTCCTGAATAGTTTGTACTTCATGACAAAAACTCTAGCAATATATGACATTACCATGCAATTCAGGAAAAATTCATCCTTCCCATTATTAGGGTTAAGATTTCCCATTTTAACCGAATGGGGTTTCAGATTCACATCATCACTATGTGATATAAGAGAAATACATCCTTCCCATGATTAGGGTTAGGGTTTCTCAATTTAACCAATTAGGGTTTTTTAAGTGCATACCATCACCGTTCAATAAGGTTAGGATTTTTCCCTTATTAACATATTAAGGATTCAATATCATATCATCAAGAATCAAACCCTATTTCATACTCCACTCATTTCAAGAGTATCAATGCATGCTTATTAACATGATTATCACACATGTAAAAGTCTCACTCTTATCCTCATTAGGATGTTGATTGCATCATACATTGGCTCAATTCTTCTCTTAAGGTACATTGGCCTACTCTTAACACACTGCGTTAAACTCTTTATGTCTTATGTATTACTTTACATAACATAGTTCATGTGTTACTTCATCAATAACATTGAATTGAGATGCTTCCATCATATTGGGTATAAAGGTGTGTATTTGACATCATATCATACTTTCATATCGGGCTTGAGGTGTAACCTCAACACTATATCATGCATCTATATTGGGCATGTGGTGTTGTCTCATCACCATATCATGTTTAGGGTGTGTCCCCTATTACCATATTGTGTACCCAAATTGGGTTGGCTATCACTTAGATTTTAATCACCTCAAATTAGAGTTACTTAACCTCATATCATGTACGAGTACAAGGTGTGCACTTCATCCCCATGTTGTGCATAGGATACATGCTTCATCATGGTATCATTTTAGTAGTATATACCCAATACCATATAGGGTTGCCACATTGGATTCGTATATCAGGTTACCATATTAGCTAACATATCGGGTTAGCTTATTGGATAGACCATTATGCTCATATCCTTTTTATACTTTCAAGGAATCAGTTCTTATCATAAAATTGAATTACAAGCTATTTGGTTGAGCTCTTTCACAACAATCCTTTACACAAAATGATAGGGTGGGTCGGGTTTAATTCGATCACCTAGGGTTTCATCACTATATCAATTAGAGTGTTCAATTGACACCATATCATGCATGAGGTACGGTCTTGACCTCGTATCATGCATAAGGTGTATGTAGGTATCACTCATATTGTTCATGAGGTATTCACTCATCTCTATATCAAGTTACCCATCATCTTGGGTTTGTCATATCAGGTTTCATATCACCATCTAGGGTTTCAGCCCATATCATGTTAGTGTATAATCCTAACACCATATAATGTATAAGGTGAATACCTGACCCCATATTGTGCTCATGGTGTGTATATGTATTACTTATCTCACCCATGAGTATACACTTCTTACTATATTGTGTTTGGGGTGTGTTCATATCAACATATCAGGTTACTTATCACCTAGGATTTATTATATCATGTTGGAGTTTATGCTTGGCTCCATATCATGCATAGGGTATATACTTTAACCTCATATCATTCACAAGGTGTGTACTTCATCATCATAACTTGAAAGAGGTACATACTCATTACCATATCTTGTTATTAGTGTGTTCACTACATCATATCGGGTTAGAGGTACTTCAACCCAATATCGGGTTGGACTTTGATGATGTCATATTCATCAACCTCTAGACTCTTGTTTTTACTATTCTAGATCATGGAAAATAGTCCTAAGATACTTTTAGAACTCAAAGTAACATCAATTAATCAAAGGAATTCGAAATTGAAAGTAGATCAACAAGTTCAACAATATTGAAGGTGAATGATAACATAGTTGGGTTCAAATTATATAACCTTCCTCAAGAACAACTTCAAAGCTCCAAGCTCCAAAGGTTCACGCTCCTAAGGTTTGAAGATGAGCTTATCAAAAGTCCAAGTATCGTTCACCAATCCTCCATATACAAGGAATCACCATAGTTAAGAACTTGGTGAGGAAAAAAAGAGAGGAATAACAATAACACGATAATCATACTTCAACCAAGGTTGAAGATGAGCATGACCTTACCTTAAGCTTGGTGCTCAAGATCCCCTTGCTTATTAAGCTACTATGCATGATATCTAAGAGGGTATTCATGATATATCAAAGAAAGAGAGTTGTGGAGTTCGTAAATGTCCATTAGTAGGTGAAAGGAGAGGTATTTATACTTGGGTTTCATGAGAGAGAGTGTGTATAAGAGGTGTCTTCACCATATACTACTAGGTGACATGTGGCCATGCATGGTTGACACATGTTCATGCATGCACACATGCAAATATTGATATGAAAAAGTCTTGAGGATAATCTAGAGATGATATTTCGGCCATCCCTTATCTTGTTGGATAAGATATCTCATCTTTATCTTACAAAATATGCAAACTGATACATCTTTTTACAAGGAGCATCTAAGTCATCATGGATCACCTCCATGAGGTGCTTAGGTCGTCATGGCCTTTTCCAAGAGTTCACAAACTGATATGGGATCCCCTCTATGGCTCCTTGGCTTATAGGTACTGCCATATCAAGTCTACAACTCCATATAACTCAAGGAAGTGCTTCAACTATACACCATCTCTAGGTTTTTCCATCACCAAGAGTTCTATCACTCAAAAATGATTCAAACATGGTGTCTACTTCTTCCTCTCTCCTCAAAATGATACATAGAGGGAGTAGGGACACTTTAGAGGTGGTAATTTGCATATCAACCATATATATTAGGTAAATTACAATGTGTACCAAAATTAGTACATAAGGCACTAATATTATTCAAACAAGCTCAAACTTGGAATTTAGGCTTTCCACAAGCCACCATTAAGCATCATTCTCTCTCTAATGATACTAAAACATTATTCAAATTGGACCAAACTTGAAACATAAGTTTGTCACCTGATAAAAAACACTTTCGATGATTATATTAAGATCCTAAGCAACTTATTTAAGTCAAACAAATAGGGTTAGACCTAAACCCAGGTCAGGGATGTTACAATTATTAACCCCTGACAAGGATTTCATCCCCAAAATCCCAGATGATGGAAGACAATTATTATTCATACATCATATCATCAAGTATCCACATAACATCTTGATGTCTTGGAAATGTCATAGAACTTTGACCAGTACAAAGTCCTTCCATTCAGGGTCATCCTAGAATCTGTCATACAAGACACATATTCAACTGTCCTTTTTCATTAATGAATGCACTATCAATTTTGTGTCATGTAACACTTTCTAAGTCAGAGAATTACTATTCATACGTCAAATGATTCAGGTGTCAAACCTTATTGACTTATCACATTCTCAACTTATAACTTTATGTAATAAGATTCTTGACCTTGGGAGTCTTACTCCTTACTTAGTTTAGCATTTCTTCTCCATGGAGAGACTAGAGTTATGTTCTATCACCCACTTTGGACTACAAGTCTTATCATACATGTGTTGTGCCATTCTAATTTGCTGACACAACACCAGACTTTCTTATGACTTGTACCAACTATTCCATTAGTTGTCTATTTTCTTATCATAAGGAGAGGCTACTTATAAAATAAGAACTTATCTCAGTGGTATCTCTAGATGTTATGTATAAGCTGCCTCAACAAAACTAAATAGGGATATTCTAAAGAATTATTATTTATGATAAGCTTTTTCCAAAAATGATTCTATAATTGCTCCTGCGATTGAGACATCCTTATCGATGTTATGTTTATGAAGAGCATAAACCCCTAACAAATGATATCCATACTATAGTTATCTCAAAGTTGGCCCTTCTAGGTAACCAAACATTATTCATTTATCAGGTGTCATGCTCTCATTTATTTATACCATTGAAGGTTCTTGGATACTAGGATTCTTTACCTTGGTATCTGTTATATGTGCCAAAAACACATCACATCCTCATCATTTCTGTCTCTCTATTGTTATTACCAAATCGAAACATATAATAAGACCTTTATTTCATCTTGGGACATTCTTATCATATATAACTTTATCTTGAAACCAAAATTTAAGAATGGATAATACTTTACAAAGTACCCATCTATGGATTCCTTCTAATCTATGTACATCAAGTGTCATAAAACTTTCTTAATTGTCACATCCCTATCATTAAAGAAGACACAAGGAAACATATTCCTTTACATTTCCCCATCATTATCCAGGGTTGTTTATCAAAGAAATAAGATTATCATCTTCTTTGATTATTGCATGAACTTTCAATTGTCCATGTGTCATTCAATCTTGTTTCATCTTAGGTTCCATGCCATCAGCATAGGAGTTATAAAGATGACTACATGTCATCATTCCTTTCTTTGTTATTATCTAGTATGTTCATGAACATTTTTTGACTTTATTTATTTCCACATCATAGAAAAGATCTTGATTTTTCACACATTCTTTATTGAACCGGGATCATCTCCCTTGTTCCCTTTGTCTTAACATGAGGATTGTACTTTTTACTTCCTCATACACACTGATCGATTTGAGATAAACTCAATTTCTATTTCATTGCAGTTGGGATGGGATAGAAATACACATGCCATATTTTTAGATTCATTATGCTCTTTAGACTATCTCAAAATGACTACTTGATTAGGGTAATAAGAAAGATAGCAACATAAGATTTTCGTAATTACCCTGATTTCAATTATTGAATACCTAGCCAGGGTATACAAGTACTGAGATTAGGTAGTATGCACCTTCTTTATATCATATACCTTTCTTTTCATATCATCCAAATCATAGGACTTAGAATCCCTGGATTTCTCCAGACATCTCTCTTACACCTCATCCTCTTTTATATAGAAAAAAGTAATTATAAAACATTTTATAGATTACTGGACAGAATGTAAGTTCTCATCCTTTTATCTTTTCCTTGTGTCCTCATAGAACTCATCAAAGGAAGCTCAAAAACAACTACTTTATTATAACTAACAGATAAAATCAGGAAAAGACATATCAGAATGACATAATTTCATCTGACCTGTCTCAACTCGTGGATCGATTACTATCTCAGGATGGTTCATTGCATAAAATCTTTTCGTTGCATGTTCCCAATGTTTTGCTCTATCATTTGGTACAGATGGACCTTCTTGGTATGCCTATCCACATCCTTGTGTGCCACTGCTAAACCACTGCCTTTGAGAGTCTTGTTGAATCTTCCTCACTGGTTGGGTCTTTCCCTTCCTTCTTCTCAGACAAAAGGATCTAATACGCCCAACTTGTCCACATTTATGGCATATCATATATGCACTCCCGGGTCTTGTCGGCCTTATTACCAATGTAGAAGATACATCAAGAGTTCTATCTGGTGGATCATTAGATCCTTTTTGCTTCCTTGGTAGCCACTGCCCTTGTGCACTAGATGTTGGTTGCATTGGTGGCACCAAAAACTTTCCCTTTTTAGAGCTACTAGGCATCTGTTCCCATGTTTGGACAGATCTTTTCTTAATTCCTACCGCATGATCCTTTACTATATAGTCCTTTATAAAATTTCATGGTTTCCTACACCTACAGAAAACTCTGATTTTGTGTCGTAACCTAATTCTTTTGACATTTTTCATTGCTCCAACATAACTATGTTGATCAGAATTCCTACTAGAGCCCAAAATTTCATCATTGGGGACTAGTAACCTTGGTTGTATTGCTTGTATCTGATCCTCGATATGCCTCAATGTTGTCATAACTAGTCCAATGAGAGCATTAAAAGTAGGGTTTTGTATCATGGTTAGATCATCTTGGGGATTCTCAGGCAATCGTTCCCTTGCACCTTCTCCCGGTGCAACATTACTCCCAACAATGAGTTCCTCATGTTCTCCAGATATTTTTAAGATTTATCCCTTCTTCTACATAAGAAGAAATCACTATAAGATATATTCGAGGACACTATAATAGACTCAATACTATAGTCCTATGTCTCTGTAGACTCAGCAAATCTTAGGCTCTGCTACCAAAACTTTGTGATGACCCGACATCAAATCAAGCCATCAGTAATAATTATGGAACAACATAAGCAGTGGATTAACAAAAATCACTAAAAATTAAAACCATTTTGCAAGGAGATCCACTTACTAAACGATTCAAAACTTTATACATATCATGGTTCACAATGTACATGCATTGTATCATCTCATCTCGTAGACAACACATAACAGTTTCGTTGCCAAAACCTATACATAGGCAACATAGAATCACGAGGCAATCAAGCCAAAATCTCAAATGATTCATAAAACCATTACGTACTAACTCCAAGGACCTGAGAGTACAGATACGACACATAGGACTTCTATCTACATGACACCACAGATAGTACACTCAACCTAAGCTATTACTACTGCCCCTACTGTAACGTCCCTGGATTTTCACCTTCTCAAAACTCCATAGAGATGAGAAGACAAAATCTAAAAACGTTAAGCAATTGTATCAAAGTGCATTGAGGAAGCAATATGCACATACATGAACATACAACCATAACATTTCTCAGCATTCAACATATTTATTACAACATGAATTACAATTGCATATTGAAAGAGAATTTTTACACAAGTCTAAACATGTATGCTAACAGGATCTACACAATAGGTACAACCTGAACAACTTGCTCACATCCTGTACTTTCTCTCCCATGCTATCTCTGAACCTAAAACATACGTGAAACAACAAATCAACACACAAGGTGTTGTTTACATTGGTAGAAAGAACCATATATTTATGGCTTTCATAATTTTGAAAAAGATTTGCAGAAGGAAAGAAAATCATAGAAACCACTTCTTTATTACGCGAAATACGCCAATTTAAGTCATTTTCCTAGATGAATTGCATTATTAAGGTGGACTAGTACCAAAACATAAATATTGGGCCCATCCCCTTGTACCAAGTACTCTAGGGAAACTCCCCATACGCAGTGTGCTCTAGGGAGGTGTACTAGCCAACATTAATCCATTCCCTCGTAAGGGGGATAATTAACACCTCAAATAACTACAAATCATCTACTTATCATTTATGTTTACAAGTGATAAAACATCGAGTACTATATAGTGCTACTACATCCAATATTTGCAAATAGAAGAGAGCATACATACATATCATGATTGCAAGCAAGAAAACCATAGTCATATACTTAAATGAAAACCCACGTACCTAAGTTCAGAGATTTCTAACTTATCCTTGATCATCTAGAAGTCTGGTCATCACCTGATTAAGACAAGACCAGATACTATCATCAAATTCTCATCATCTTAACCCTAGTCGTGTTCATTAGGGTTTATATTATCTCATTAGGATATTCCAACGTTTACTTGCATTATTGTCTTATATTTATCTTACTGATGTCATTTTCCAGATTATGATTCATTATCTAAAAATTAGGTCCCATATCCGTTTTGGTGCACATATTAACCCTAGTTTATATACATTATTCAAGTTAGGGTTATAACCCATGTATCAAGGGTCATCCTCATGTAACATGAATTCTATGCATATAATTGATCTCAGATTTATATATTATCTTCCAGTTACAGATATAAGGGTGCTCTATAAATTTCAATGTTTATTGATCATAAATGTATTTATTGCATATTAATTAGGGTTATTAGCCCTAATTAGCCATATAAAGCAAATTACATGATTTTATACATCAACATGATCATAACTGGCATCATATGCATTATAAACATGAATTATGATTTATCGGTATTTTCTCATAATTTTAGGTCGTTGTTTGATATTTATTTCTATCAGTTAAGCACTTCACAACTATTAAGATATCACTGATATTAGTGCATTAAAAGCCTAATATTATGGTTCTATGTTGTTCTACATATTTTTCTGAGAATTTTGATATACTATTTGCATTTTTCTGATGCATGAGCTAATTACTGTGAATTAATGAAGATCTGAGCATTTTGGGATATTTATCTTCATTGGACCAATCGTGTGATGCCACATGGCTCTAGGGAGGTGCTCAGTTCTCCTGCTTGCTGGTTGAATCATTTGTTTAGGGGTTTTGAATGTGGTTCAAATTCATTCAGCCGGTTCCAGGTTTTCAACCCTCACCCTTCACCTGTGTGATCTTGCGGTCTGGGCTTCTCCCAGTTTTGCGTGTGAGTGCGGAAGACACAGTTCTCCGCTCGACGCTAAGTTCTCCTGAAAGCAATGCCGCTAGGCTGGAACGGTGGCTAGAGATGGGCCTTGGTACTCCGTAACAAACTTCCTTCAAATCACTTCTATGATGAAGATCTCATCATCCTCAATTCTAGAGTTTCATGACCACCAACTCTCCTACCATGCCTGCTGATGATGGCCACCGCCGCAGGTCCTCTTACGTCGTCGAATCCATGCAACACGGTGGCTCCTCTTCCCGCATCAGATCCATGCGCCGCCGCCCATAGCTCTGTCTCCCAGCACAAAACTGCCGCCACCTGTTCAGGAAGTCTACGAGCGCCACAGCACAACCTCCTCTCCTAACACAGACGCACCCAACTCCATCAGCACCGCCGCCGCTGCGAGATCCGGTGAGAACCAGAGACCATCCCATATGATTCTGTAACGTCGACGCCACCGCTAGGCTGGGGTGCTGGCGAGAGATCGACCAGGATCTTGCTCCGGTGGGGGAGCAAATAGCATCGCCTCCCGCCTCGGCGCCGCCATCGTGAAGCTCAACTCCAACATGCAGGTGATGGCACAATGATGCTCCTCATCCGCACCTAAATCTACCATCACATTTGGAGTCTCTCCCATGACCTCCGCAGAAACACGGCCCTTGGGTTTTGGCCGCAGATCCCGCTCTCCATGAGATCACCTTCGTCTGGGTCTGGTTGCGGCGGAGAAAAGAGGCAACACTTGCTCGAGGGTGAGGGTTGGGTTCTCAAATGTAGCGTCGCCGCCTCTTACTCTCATCCTTCCCTTCTTGCCGAAACGCTGTGATGGGTTCTGTCCGCGTGGATCCATGATCTAGCTGAGTCCACGGAACTCAGATTCATGGCCACCGGTGCTCCTTCGTAGGGTTGTGGGTCTTCTTCTCCCAACGGCTGAGACACTGCACAGGTGTAGCCACTCCAGGCTGGTCCAGATCCAGAGAGCGTTCTTGGGTTGGGTGCCTCCATGTAGGGGGTAGACGGGGAGGGATCAGTGGAGATTGCAGCCTCCTCTCAACCTGGTCATGGTGGAGTCTTCTCCGCCGACTCTCCAAGTTCCAAGCTACATGTGGGGTTACAGGGCAGTTTCGATGAGGCCACCTCACACTGCCACCGTGATTGCTCTTTGATCACCTATATCCAGGTTATGCACTCAAGAAGGTGCATATTGGCCTGGTCAGTCTTGTGATCCATAAAGTTTGGAGCTATCCCTCACTTCTCAACTAAGCGTGAGATATTGGCCATGCATTCCGTGCGAAACGCCATACCCAAGAAAGGGCAGTTCAGCATAACATCAAAATGTCATGGGTACTAACTCAATAACCAAAAGAACAAAGTCCTACCACTTTTATTTCATGAATGTACTCAACTTCAAGAAATTATATCTCTTTACAAAAAGATTGAAACACCCTATAATTTTAGACATATGCTCACGATATCCTAAAGTGGCTTATACCAAAGTTTGAGGCACAAAAATCTGTTAATTGGTCATGAAAACTAATTCTCCAAACAACCTTATAAATAGTTGCACAAACCTCCAATTGAAGTAAAGTCCATGACTAAATTGTGTGATTCTACACACCTTAGAGTTATCAAATGACCCCATGAGTCTTCAAAGTCCATGACTAATTCGTATTAACAAAGCATATCCTCAACACCTTCTTGAAATCAAACTCCAAAATTTGGGATCATCACATTCACCCCACCTTATATGGAATTTCGTCCTCGAAATTCAACTAATGTCATGCTTAAGGAGAGGCAAAAGTTTCCAACTTCATAAAGGTCACCGCTTCTAGGTTCCAATGTTATCATGTTTCTTTATTTACCCTAAGTTGTCGCCTTAGGATTTAGAGAATATTGAACGCATCCAACCCACCTTATATAGGTGTAAGCATCATTTGAGAATGGCTCACCAACATGTTTTAATATTAGGGTTTCACCCTACTGCATGAGTTATTACCAAACCAGAAGATTAGGGTTGAAAGATTTGAACTTAAGAACTATATGTTGTGATCATGTAACCCATGATCCAGAGATATCTTTATTTCTAGCTCATGATTTTCAAATCTATATCTTTCATGTATGGTGTGAAGGAAAGAGAATATACTAAATCAAGCTTATCATGCTTTTTAACTTGGATGTTACATGTATGATATAAGAAGGGGATGTAGAACATGTCAAGCTTATATGAGTGGCTCTTCATACATAATTCATCTTTATAGTTCAAGTGAGGTTTCTAACATCATATATAAGAAAGAGAAGTGAATGGAATGATATTTATGAGTATCTTATGCACAAAGCATTTTTACTCTCATAACCAGAGTTTCATAGATTACCTCACTTGCAACTAATGATGAGCCTTACAAACTGAAGTCACTCAAGCTAAGACATAACTCAGTCAAAGGATTGACTTTATCATATGGGTCATCTACCCATCCTTTTCTTTTACCCAATTCTCATATATAGGATCGAATCATGCAAAAAGGACTTAACTCGTCTACTCAGGAGTAACCCAGCTTAGGACACATCATTTCATATATATCTCGGGGTAGGTCCTATGACCCTCTCCTTGTGGGTCTCACTCTCTCTGGAGTTCACCACATATCTTGTCCTAACACTAGAGGTCCTCCTTTGTAAAAGAGCTTGAGGCTCATGCATATTCAACTTTATCTTAATTTAGCTCATCTTAAGTAAGAAAAGAGTATGTACTTCCATTATCTAGACTTAGCTTAGATTATCCAAAATTGGATTCATACCTCATTTACAACTTAGATCTTTATAATCAACATATACCTCAGAGATCGAATTTATATTAGATCATCCTTGCTTACATCATCTATCATTCTATCATCTACTTTATTTATCATATATCTTAATAAGGCTCTAGACATCTAATCTAGATGTACCCTCTCTTCTAGACTGATATCACTCCCTTTCACTTAGGTTGCATGAACACTAACTACTCTAAAGTGTGAGGGACACATTTTTTTAATTACATATATATACTAAAATATCATATAGTTTTTCTCCGAGAAAGAAGACGTCAGAGAAAACACTCGAGGCTCGAGCCGATTGGAAAACAAAACCAAATAAGCAAAAATCGAGTGTCCCACACACAGTAGATAGTCTAGTGTCATGTCACCTAGTGAAATGGTGAGAACAAGATGTAGACTAGTGTAGCTACCCCATACATATGAGCTCTATATGGAAAGGGTCTCACACACTTGTCTAAACCTAGTTCTCGAACATCTAGGTTCTAACCTAAAGGCTAAGTCAGAACTTATTTCTATAGAACAACTTACTAAGTTTCTAGGGTTTAAAGTGAAAGGTGAAATTATGTTTTATGTTTCATGGTGAGCACTTGTTAGGTGTAGCTATTGTTCATGCTCTAATACCAACTGTAACGTCCCCAGATTTTCACCTTCTCAAAACTCCATAGAGATGAGAAGACAAAATATGAAAACGTTAAGCAATTGTATCAAAGTGCATTGCGGAAGCAATATGCACATACATGAACATACAACCATAACATTTCTCAGCATTCAACATATTTATTACAACATGAATTACAATTGCATATTGAAAGAGAATTTTTACACAAGTCTAAACATGTATGCCAATAGGATCTACACAATAGGTACAACCTGAACAACTTGCTCACATCCTGTACTTTTTCTCCCATGCTATCTCTGAACCTAAAACATACGTGAAATAACAAATCAACACACAAGGCGTTGTGTACATGGGTAGAAAGATACATATATTTATGGCTTTCATAATTTTGAAAAAGATTTGCAGAAGGAAAGAAAATCATAGAAAACACTTCTTTATTAAGAGAAATACGCCAATTTAAGTCATTTTCCTAGATGAATTGCATTATCAAGGTGGACTAGTACCAAAACATAAATATTGGGCCCATCCCCATGTACCAAGTACTCTAGGGAAACTCCCCGTACACTGTGTGCTCTAGGGAGGTGTACTAGCCAACATTAATCCATTCCCTCATAAGGGGGATAATGAACACCTCAAATAACCACAAAGCATCTACTTATCATTTATGTTTACAAGTGATAAAACGTCGAGTACTATATAGTGCTACTACATCCAATATTTGCAAATAGAAGAGAGCATACATACATATCATGATTGCAAGCAAGGAAACCATAGTCATATACTTAAATAAAAACCCACGTACCTGAGTTTAGAGATTTCTAACTTATCCTTGATCATCTAGAAGTCTGGTCATCACCTGATTAAGACAAGACCACATACTATCATCTGATTCTCATCATCTTAACCCTAGTCGTGTTCATTAGAGTTTATATTATCTCATTAGGATATTCCAATGTTTACTTGCATTATTGTCTTATATTTATCTTACTGATGTCATTTTCCAGATTATGATTCATTATCTAAAAATTAGGTCCCATATCCTTTTTGGTGCACATATTAACCCTAGTTTATATAAATTATTCAAGTTAGGGTTACAACCCATGTATCAAGGGTCATCCTCATGTAACATGAATTCTATGCATATAATTGATCTCAGATTTATATATTATCTTCCAGTTACAGATATAAGGGTGCTCTATAAATTTCAATGTTTATTGATCATAAATGTATTTATTGCATATTAATTAGGGTTATTCGCACTAATTAGCCATATAAAGCAAATTACATGATTTTATACATCAACATGATCATAACTGGCATCATATGCATTATAAACATGAATTATGATTTACCGGTATTTTCTCATAATTTTAGGTCGCTGTTTGATATTTATTATCGATCAGTTAAGCACTTCACAACTAAAAAGATATCACTGATATTAGTGCATCAAAAGCCTGATATTATGTTTCTATGTTGTTCTACATATTTTTCTGAGAATTGTGATATACTATTTGTATTTTTTTGATGCATGAGCTAATTACCGTGAATTAATGAAGATCTGAGCATTTTGGGATATTTACCTTCATTGGACCAATCGTGTGATGCCACATGGCTCTAGGGAGGCGCTCAGTTCTCCTGCTTGCTGGTTGAATCGGTTGTTCAGGGGTTTTGAACGCGGTTCAAATTCATTCGACCGATTCCAGGTTTTCAACCCTCGCCCTTCACCTGCGTGATCTTGCGGTCTGGGCTTCTCCCAGTTTTGCGTGTGAGTGTGGCAGACACAGTTCTCTACTCGACGCTGAGTTCTCCTTAAAGCAATGCTGCTAGGCTGGAACGGTGGCTAGAGATGGGCCTTGGTACTCCGTAACAACCTTCCTTCACCTCGCTTCTATGATGAAGATCTCGTCATCCTCGATTCTAGAGTTTCATGACCACCTGCTCTCCTACCATGGCTGTTGATGATGGCCACCGCCGTAGGTCCTCTTACACCATCGAATCCATGCAACGCGGTGGCTCCTCTTCCCGCATCAAATCCATGCGCTGCCGCCCATAGCTCTGTCTCCCAGCTTCTATCCTCCCTGCACAAAACCGCTGCCACCTATTCAGGAAGTCTACGAGCGCCACCGCACAACCTCCTCTCCTAACACGGACGCGCCCAACTCCATTAGCACCGCCACCGTTGTGAGATCCGGTGAGAACCAGAGACCATCCCATATGCTTCTGTAACGTTGACGCCACTGCTAGGATGGGGTGTTGGCGAGAGATCGACCAGGGTCTTTCTCCGGTGGGGGAGCAAATAGCATCGCCTCCTGCCTTGGCACCGCCATCATGAAGCTCGACTCCAGCATGCAGGTGATGGCACAACGATGCTCCTCATCCGCCCCTAAACGCACCATCACATTCGGAGTCTCGCCCATGACCTCCGCAGAAACACGACCCTTGGGTTTCGGCTGCGGATCCCGCTCTCTGTGAGATCGCCGTCGTCTGGGTCTGGTTAAGGCGCAGAGAAGAGTCAACACCTGCTCGAGCGTGAGGGCTGGGTTCTCAAATGTAGCATCGCTGCCTCTTGCTCTCGTCCTTCCCTTCTCGCCGAAATGCTGCGACACGTTCTGTCTGCATGGGTCCACGATCTAGCTGAGTCCACAAAACTCAGATTCATGGCCGCCGATGCTCCTTCGTAGGGTTGTGGGTCTTCTTCTCCCAACGGCTGAGACACTGCATAGGTGTAGCCACTCCATGCTGGTCTAGATCCGTAGAGCGTTCTTGGGTTGGGTGCCTCCATGTAGGGGGTAGACGGGGAGGGATCAGTGGAGATCGCAGCCTCCTCTCAGCCTGGTCATGGTGGAGTCTTCTCCGCCAGCTCTCCAAGTTCCAAGCTACAGGTGGGGTTACGGGGAAGTTTCGATGAGGCCAACACCTCACACTGCCACCGTGATCGCTCTTTGATCACCTATATCTAGGTTATGCGCTCAAGAAGGTGCATATTGGCCTGGTCAGTCTTGTGATCCACAAAGTGTGGAGCTAGCCCTCACTTCTCAACTAAGTGTGAGATACTGGCCATGCATTCCATGCTAAAAGCCATACCCAAGAAAGGGCAGTTCAGCGTAACATCAAAATGTCATGGGTACTAACTCAATAACCAAAAGAACAAAGTCCTACCACTTTTATTTCATGAATGTACTCAACTTCAAGCAATTATATCTCTTTACAAAAAGATCGAAACACCCTATAATTTTAGACATATGCTCACGATATCCTAAAGTGGCTTATACCAAAGTTTGAGGCACAAAAATCTGTTAATTGGTCATGAAAACTAATTCTCCAAACAACCTTATAAATAGTTTCACAAACCTCCAATTCAAGTAAAGTCCATGACTAAATTGTGTGATTCTACACACCTTACAATTCATCAAATTACCCCATGAGTCTTCAAAGTCCATGACTAATTCGTATTAACAAGGCATATCCTCAACAGCTACATGAAATCAAACTCCAAAATTTGGGATCATCACACCTACTGCTGTTGTTCTCTCTCTACAGAATGGTCTGTACCTCCTCGTGTACATCCACTTAAAAATTGTGGATCCCATGGGGTGAGACAATTATCCCAGTGAGATATAACTCTCCACCAACAATATTATTATCCCAGATAAGCAGTATAAAACTGAGCAGAGGTTCTTTATATTAACAAGCAAGATTAATCACTATTATAAGCAGAATAGAGTAATATCTTCTCTTAAAATAATGCATCTATCTATGGTAGAGCAATAAATCAACTATTCACTTTATAGGGAATATAAAGAAACATGTGTAACTTCTATCCAATTAAGATGTATAAAAGAAGTGTACATCAGCTAATGTCTTTCGCATTCGATCCTTAAGCAATTATGCTACACGGCTGATTACATATTTATAATCACACTTATGCCTTGAGGAGATGAAGTATACCATTCATGCTCCAACTAACCACATACTTTTCACAAGTCGGTACCATATAAGGTCAATGATAGAGCTGGCTTCCAAGACCTGACTCATCTCGGTCAGTACAAGACCACTGGCAGTGACAACTTTTTTTTAAGTGTGCCTCTTTATTCCTTTCAACGAATCAATCAGCATATACAAGCGGGTAACTGGATAAAAAAGAAATGCAACCTATCTATGCATTGCACTATAGCTATACATAATGCCTCCAGTCAAAGAGAAATAGATGCCAAATGTGGATTGGCAGGAGCTTCTCATCTTCAAACACACTATTGTTCTTGGCTTTCCACACATGGAACAGAGTGAATAAAGCCAATTGTTTTGATTTAGGCTGACATATAGAAAGTAAGTCGGCTTTATCTATAGGTGTTGTGATGTGTTGGTAGAGCCTATCCCATATTTCCTTCATGTAAAGACATTCCTAGCAGATGTGTTGAATTTCATCATTGGCTTCATTACATAACAAGCATCTTGAGGTAAGACAAAAACCTTTTCTCTGTAAGGTGTTCAGTGGCTAATTTGTCTTGGAGAAGCTTCCATCTGAACAATTTAATTTTATTTGGAACCTTCGTCTTCCACAACCATGTAGCCCAAGGTTTTTCATTCTCTTGTTTCCTCGTTAGATCCCAGGCATCCTTTAGAGAGAATGTGTCCATCCCCTCCATAGTACACTAGTTTCTCGAGCCAATTTTGATAGATTTGCATAGTCCTACGAGCTCACCAACTCCTTTGCTATGTGGTAAGAACCATTGTCCATCCTTAATAAAATTGTTCAATCTGTAGTTAGGACTTAGACCAGTTCTAAGTTTTAAATCATCACCTATAAATGGACTAAGAAACGATCCATGCACCCATGGATCCTTCCAAATAAAGATAGTGGAACCATCACCAATGATAAAATGAATCTTATGGATAATGTTTTCTCAGTACTTCTGCAGTGCCTTCCACATCCAGGAATCATTGTATCTAGGAGTGTAAGACCACATGTCAAACTAGAAAAAAAGCTTTCCAGGGTATAGTGGCATCTTCTCTTAGAGTTATAGCCACAACATGCACTTTCTTCAGGGAAAAACATACCTACCACCTTCCCCAGTTATAAAATTATTGAGTCATGGCATATAGCCATACTCTGAGCCATGGGCCAGTTCACCGTGCTCATTTCTGAGTCTATGACCGTATTCGTACTCAAGCTAGGATATGGCATATAGCCAATCCCAAGATTTTGGACGTAAGGGGATCGATTAACATATGGTCATCTAAGCTCACACCCCTGCATATTCAAAACTATGCACTCTAGGTAATATCATGGGAAAAACCCATTTCACCATTTTAGCAATTTCTGACGCTGATGGATCTATGGCCAAGGCAACTACATTTTATGGTTCCAATGACATATTAAGTGCATTACAATATTCTTTTAGCATCAAACAAGTTATAAGCATTAATCATAAAAAATGCTACAATGAAAGGTGTAATACATCTATCAGGTACTTTTCTAATCTTTGGAACACATTTAGATACATAACACTCAGGATCTTAGTCCCTTATCATATTACTAGGGATTCTTATCACTTAATCATTATCATCATCATGATTATATGATCTAGGTATTCAACCCTTAGATCATCGTTGAACATTGTTACCTCTATAACATGTAACTATCAAATCTAGGCCCTCAGACCAAGGTATTCATCACACTTGTTGTAAGTATTTCACAGAGCTCACATGGTCCATTAAATATCTCGTCACCTCTAACTAGGCAACAACTATCTTTTTAAGATACCAGACTATATAAATATTATCCTTGTTGTACATATATTTAACATGGCTCACAACGCTCATTTAAATCTTTATATTATAAAGCATCATAGCTCATACCTAGCTATGCTCATCATCTCATGATTCCTGAATAGTTTGTACTTCATGATAAAAACTCTAGCAGTATATGAAATTACCATGCAATTCAAGAAAAATACATCCTTCGTGTTATTAGGGTTAAGATTTCCCATTTTAACCAAATGGGGTTTCAGATTCACATCATCACTATGTGATATAAGAGAAATACATCATTCCCATGATTACGGTTAGGGTTTCTAAATTTAATTGATTAGGGTTTTAAGTGCATGCCATCACCCTTCAATAAGGTTAGGGTTTTCCCCTTATTAAGAAATTAAGGATTCAAGATCATATCATCAAGAATCAAACCCTATTTCATACTCCACTCATTTTATGAGTACCAATGCATGCTATTTAACATGACTATCACACATGTGAAAGTCTCTCTCTTATCCTCATTAGGATGTTGATTGCATCATAATTTGGCTCAATTCTTCTCTTAAGGTACATTGGCCTACTCTTAACACAATGCATTAAACTCTCTATGTCTTAATGCATTACTTTACATAACACAGTTCATGTATTACTCCATCAATTACGTTGAATTGAGATGGTTCCATCATATTGGGTCTAAAGGTGTGTATTTGACATCATATCATACTTTCATATTGGGCTTGAGGTGTAACCTCAACACTATATTATGCATCTATATCGGGCATGTGGTGTTGCCTCATCACCATATCATGTTTAGGGTGTATCCCCTATTACCATATAGTGTACCCAAATTGGGTTGGCTATCACTTAGATTTTATCATCTCAAAATAAAGTTACTTAACCTCATATCGTGTATGAGCTAAATTCTTGACCTCATATTGGGTATAAGGGGTATACTTGATATCATATCATGTACAAGGTATGCACTTCATCCCCATATCGTGTATAAGATATGTGGTTCATCATGGTATCGTTTTAGTAGTATATACCCAATACCATATAGGGTTACCACATTGGATTGGCATATCGGGTTACCATATTATATAACATATCAGTTTATCTTATTGGATAGACCAATATGCTCAGATCCTTTTTATACTTTCAAGGAATCAATTCTTATCGTAAAGTTGAATGACAAGCTATATATTTGGTTGAGCTCTTTCACAACAATCCTTTACACAAAATGATAGGATGGGTCGAGTTTCATTCCATCACCTAGGGTTTCATCACTATATCGGTTAGAGTGTTCAACTGACACTATATCGTGCATGAGGTATGGTCTTGACCTCATATGATGCACAAGGTGTATGTAGGTATCACTCATATTGTTCATGAGGTGTCCACTCATTTCTATATTGAGTTACCCATCATCTTGGGTTTGTCATATCGGGTTTCATATCACCGTCTAGGGTTTCAACACATATCGGGTTAGGGTATAGTCCTAACACCATATCAAGTATAAGGTGAATTATTAACCCTATATTGTGCTCATTGTGTGTATATGTACTACTTATCTCACCCATGAGGTATACACTTCTTACTATATTGTGTTTGTGGTGTGTTCATATCAACATATCGGGTTTCTTATCACCTAGGATTTATTATATCATGTTGGAGTTTATGCTTGGCTCCATATCGTGCATAGGGTATATACATTAACCTCATATCGTATACAAGGTGTGCACTTCATCATCATAACATGCAAGAGGTACATACTCATCGACCCACAGCAATACCCCCCATGGGGGTGGATTCGTTACATGATACCACGACAACGACCAAGAAGGATGTTATGCTCATGTCCAAGAAGGATGCTATGACTGCGACCAAGACGACGTATCAACCGACACTCGACACGGTTGGGCTGTGGCCAAGGTAGCGTGACCATGGCACCCCACCACGACTACGACCAAGAATACCCCACTATGACCGTGACACATGACCTCGACCGTGACACACAACCTCGACCGATACAAAATGCATCGACTGTGGCAAACACCTCAGCACATTCGGGCGCACACCTGGTATGGTCATGCTAAGGAGTACTGGCACCACTACCGAAGGCAGTGACTGTAGAAACTAAGTCAGTTCCATCCAGATCTGCACCTATAAATAGATGACCCCCTCCTTCATTTGAGGCATCTCTTCCTCTCCATCCATGTCAACATGCTACCACTCTGTATCCAACCAAGGAAGATGATCAACTTCCACCAAAGACTACCTACATTGTGTCCTTGCTACTCTGCCCACTCTGCTCCATCAAGATCTATCTCCTAACAATGAAGGTATTGGGATTTCGTATCTGTAGCACCTTCATCCACTAGCCATCTACCACTCCATCTCCTGTGAGCAAGAGCACGAGAAGAAAAGGAAGAAGGAGAGAAGATCATCTGCATCTGTCTTGGTGTTCTTCCCTTCCTCGTGTAGATCTACCCTACCATCATGTAGAAGACCGTTTCTCCATCAAGTTGCAACCATCTTCTTCACCATGACCATAGGGGAATCTTCCCTCTCTCTTTTACTTTTTGTTTCTATCATGAGGAGCGAGTAGTCCATTTTGCTGGGTAGTGGGGACTAGCCCCACCGCCCGTGCTTACATGTCCATTTTATAACATTCCATGGCTTGTATATAACATTTCAGTTCGTTGTTAATCATTTAATGCATGCTTTGTGGATTGATCACATGCCTTGCATGATCTATTATATTCCTTTGTTGCAAGAACTTCCATATTTATTTTAATATACATTAACATGGTTGATTCTGGGATGAGAACTTCCAAAGGGATATCTCTAGAGTATTAATTGTGTGATCTATGGGTAACGAGACATCGAGCCCGCAGGGTTGCTTACGCAAACTCTATTTCCTAACAGATGGTTTGATACTCCTTTTGGATAGTTGAATCTTGCCTGGTTGTGTTTTGGATGTGTTTACATGTGTAGTGGTGAACCTGATTCCACCCCAATGATTCCCATCATTAATCGGAACTCAGTTTTAATCCCATTGTTTTACTTTCCTTACAATTAGTTTAACTAAACCCAAATCAACTCTTGTTCTAAATATTATTCTTAGTTGATCCAGACTCAATTAGAAATATTCTTAAAATATTTTTCCATTGGGATTTGATCCTTAACTAAACATCGATAAGACTTATCTTCTTGTGGGTGGTATTATTACTGAAGGTTTTGGTAAAAAATTAGGTATTTCAACCCTAGGTGGATTTGTTAGTGAGTAAAAGCCACATCAGAGAGTACATTATCATGTACAAAGTGACAATCCACTTTGATGTGCTTTGTGTGTTCATGTAAAGTGGGAGTGCTGCCAATAAATGTGCTAGCTTTATTATCACAATGCATAGGAATAGGATCAGAGTGATAGATCTCAAATTCCATGAGGAGTCCTTGGACCCACATTAATTCACAAGCAGTATGGGCCATAGCCCTGTATTCAACCTCAACACTTGACTGAGCAACCACAGTCTATTTATGACTATGCCATGTGACCAAATTTCCTCCAATAAAAGAACAATATCCAGAAGTAGATTTTCTGTCATAATGACTGCCAACATAATCAGAGTCAGAATACCCAGTATGTTTACAATGATATCCTGGAGAGGATTTCAAGTATTTAAGAATGTGACACACAACATACAAATGATATTGTTCAGGTTTTTTGAGATACCCACTGAAAGTCTAACAACAACATTTATATGAACTCTTGTCATAGTGAGATAGACAAGTTTACCAACCATGTGTCGGTATTGATGGTTATCAGGGTATGGAGGTGAATATTCATCATACCAAATGGTATTGGGATCTAGAGGAGTGCTAGCAGGTTTAGAACCAAGCATACATGGTTCTTGCAGAAGGTCCAATACATACTTGAATTGCGAGAGGCAAACACCAAAAGATGATCTGGAAACTTCAATTCCTAAGAAGTAACAGAGTTTACCCAGGTCTTTAGTAATAAAATGTTGTTCTAGATATCACTTAGTCACTACAATACCTTCAGAATCATCAATAGAGAGAATGATGTCATCCACATAAACTATAAGGATAACCAGTCCAGAGCTGGTTTTTCTAATAAAGACATAATGATCAGAATGGGAGTGGCAAAATTGAAAATGGATAAGTATTTGGTTTAATTTATCAAACCATGCTCGTGGACTTTATTTGAGGCCATATATTTCCTTCTTGAGTCTGAAAACTTTAGAACACTCCCCCTGACTAGAAAAAATAAGTGGTTGTTCCATATAAACTTCCTCATCAAGGTCACCATGTAGGAAGGCATTTTTGACATCAAGTTGATAAACAAGCCAATCTTTATTAACAGCTAAATAGATAAGAATTCTCACATAGTTGAGGCAAGCCACCTGAGCGAAAGTTTCAAAGTAGTCCACTCCATAGGTTTGTGTGTAGCATTTGACTACAAATCGAGCCTTCAACCTTTCAATTGAACCATATAGTTGATATTTAATAAAAAAAATCCAACAACAACTCATTGTCGAACAATTTTCAAGAAAATCAACAAGTTCCCAGGTCTTGTGATCTTGAAGGGTAGTCATTTTAGTTTCCATAGCTTGGCTCCAGGAAGGTAGCAAGCTTGTGTTGCGTTCTTTGGCATAGAGAGAGCAGACAAAGTAGTGGTAAAACATGCAAGGCTATCACCAAGATTAGTAGAAGACCATAGATTACTAATCAGATGCTTAATACATGAACAAATACCTTTCCTTTTATTAATAGGAAGATGTAGGTCAGACAATACATGTGGGGTGATTTGACCTATTGTTGAGGGAGGAATTGGCTGTTGAGGAGTCATAGAGGGGGTTGTATCTGTGGACACTTTTCCAATTTTGTCAGTGTGATCATGTGCTACTACCCTAGACATAGGAGTAGGATCCACTAGACAACTAGATAATGCAGCTCCTTCATGAGAGTAGTACAACATGTTTTAAAAAACACAACATCCACACTTACAAACCATTGGTGACTATCATGATCATTACAATGATAACCTTTATGGATTTGGGAGTAACCCAATAATACACATTTAGTGGAGTGAAGGTCAAGTTTAGATATTCTAGGGCGGATATTCTTAACAAAACATGTGCCTCCAAAGATGCGTGGAAGAATAGAAAACAAGTGTGCATCAGGATAGAGAAGATAAATATGGATTTGATTACAGAACATAGAAAATGACATACGGTTAATTAAGTATCATGCAGTAGACACAACTTCAATCCATAAGTGTTTAAGAACATGATAATAAAGAAGAATAGTGTGTTCTACATCAAGAAGATGATTATTCTTCCTCTATGACACACTATGTTGTGTGGTATGTAAGAGAAGGAAGTCTAATGAATGATACCCTGAAAACTACAAAGAAGTTCAACAAATTTTTGCATAAATTCTTGGGCATTATCAGTTCATATGATTTTAACAGTAGTTTGGAATTGGGTTTGGATCTCCATAAACAGGTTGTGATAATTTGTAACATGGTACTGTGATTTTTTAGAAGAACCAACAAAGTGGCCCTGGAATGATCATAAATAAAGGTCATAAAATAACGATATCCAGAAAATCTAGGAACAGATCATGGTCCCCAAGTATCAGCATGAACAATATTAAACACATGTTTAGAACTAACTTCTTTCTTCTTATGAAAAGTAGCACGAGTTTGTTTGCCAAATTGGAATGATTCACACATAAAATTTTTTTAGACATATTAGGAAAAACACCACAAATTTTGTGGAAGAAGGATGCCCAAGGAAATAGTGCCATTGAAGACTCATCACAGAAGAAGATAGCAAAGCTACAATAGATTTTAACACATCCAGGTAGTATAGTCCATCTGGTCCGTAATGGCTTGAACCAATCCTCTTCTTCATATGGAGATCCTGAAAAAAAGAACCTTCATGATCAAAAGTAATTGAGCATTGAAGGATCTTAACAATTTTACTGACAGATAGCAAATTAAAAGGAATGTGTGGAACATAAAAGATAGATTTTAAGGGCATATTATTAGACAGAGATATAGTTTGAATGCCATGGATAGAAAATTGAGTCCCATCCAAAATAGTCACAGGAGGGACACAAGTAGTGTTAAACAAGGCAGTGAAAAGTTTGAAACAACAAAAAATATATGCAGATGCACCAAAGTCAATGACCCATTTATTATTACCGTAAGTAGCTAGAGATGTAAGAAGAGAAGAGGGACCTTCTTTAGTAGTAGACCCTGGAAAGGATAGGCGAGCCTATAGTAGTTTTTCAACCACCACACGAATCCGTCAACTGTAGGCTTAGTAGAAATTGAGGAAGTAGTAGTGGAGTCATCATAGAAATTTGAGGAGACCTGATTCACCCAGGCAGGTTTACCATGTTTTACCCATCAATAGCCTTTTGTATGGTTTGTACGTCCACAAAAGTTGCAGTGATTGACAATTGTAAGTGGAGATTGACTTCGTCTAGGAGGTCCTCATCTAGGGGTATGTCCACCACGACTGCGAACACATCCACATCCACGTCTTTGACCAGAGTTAGAGGAGCGAACTGCAAGTATCGAGTGATCAGTAGTAGTAGTAGTCATGGAAGGAAGGCATTGAACATGCTTGAGAACATCCCTTAGTGTAGGTAAGGGATCACTAGATATGATTTGGTCTACCAATCCTGCAAAGTAATTAGGTAAACCCGCCTGAAAATGAACTAGCTAAAGTCCGTCGCATTCCTATTGAACTTCTTTGATATCAGTAGAGAGTGGATGATATACTTCAAAATTAGCCCAGAGTACAGAGCACTGGTTATAATAGTCTTCAATGTAGTCATCAATGGAATGCTCCTTTTTAGCTAAGCATTTGAAGATCTCAAAGATATTCTTTGAGTTTTGTTGATGTGAGTACACATGAGATAGTGGATCCCACATGTCCTTGGCATTATGTAGGAGAAGAAGAGACTGACTGATCTTTGATTCAACACTACTGACCATCCACATCATGACACCAGAATCCTCTTTGGCCCATTGGTCATAGGCATGTTTGACTTTGTCATCTACCGAGTCAGTAGGAGGATCCTTAGCAGCTAGATATATATGAGAATACTACCCTTGGGCTTTGACATACAGTACAAAAGAAGCTTCCCATAGATGGTAGTTTGATCCATCAAGTTTCACAGTCATAACACACAAGGTCTGTGAAGGATTTGTAGTCACCATGGAAGCCATAATAGGTCAAAAGTTAGATCTATATGACTAGATCTGAAATAAAACTTGTAATAGAGCAGTAGCAATAGAAAATATCAAAGATAACAATAATATAAGAAGATCTCAGATAACCAACATAGGGGAAGAGATAGCATCAACCATATCTTAAGAGATCCAAGGAACCCACCCGGGGTAGTAGATTGCAATAGTAGATCCGATTTAATATATCTGAGAGACCCGCATAGGGGCAGTAGGGAGAAGAAAAGACCTACATTGCCATGGGAAGAGAATCACTCTACCATGTGGCATAGGAAGGAGATGAGGTGAGACCTTTAGGGTTTCAACATGCTATTTATGAATCTCTATATGAGGGGTCGATGGGTGACGTTGATGGGTGGGGTTGAAGGGTGGTGGTCCACGGGTAAGGTCGATGGATGGGGTTGATGGTTATTGGTTGACAGATAGTGTTCGATAGGAGTTGGTAGATAGGTTAGTGGTCGATATGAGGGTAGTCGATTGGAGGGTGGTCAATAGGAGGTGATCGATAGGTTGGTGGTCAATATGCAGGCAGTCAATTGGAGGGTGGTCGATAGGGTGGAGATTGATAGGATGGTGGTGGTTGATAGGGTGATGATTGATAGGATATGGAGGTCTTTAGGGTTGTGGGCAATAGGATGGAGCATGATAGGGTGGGGTCGATAGGGTGGTGGTGGTTGATAGGGTGGGGATGGTCGATAGGGTGTGGTAGATAGGGTGTGGTCGGTAGGGTGTCATCGGTAGGGTGGGGTTGATAGAGTGGGGTTAGTAGGTGGGATCGATAGGGTGGTGTCGATAGGTCAAGTCAATAGGGTGGGGTCAATAGGTGGGGTCGTTAGGTCGAGGGTGGTGGTCAACGGGAGGAGGGTGGTGGTCGAAAGGAGGAGGGTGGTGGTGTTGATGGTGATGGAGGTAATGGTGGATGTGGCGAGGTCAACGGTGGGGATACTTTAGGGAAGATCAAACATGTTTGATACCATATAAAATGGGAAAAGCCTCTATGTGTTGTGGTCAAATGTTTACAATGCACTCTCTTTTATAGGACAAGAGAAGAAGGGAGATACAAAATAAACCAATATGGGATAAAGAAAAGACTAAAGATAAAGACAAGTCTATAGCACGCAACTGAACACACAACACTAGATAACAAAAACAACACACAATAACTCATAAAGCATATATATGAATAGGGTGTAAAGGGTTACACCAATTGGCAACTTTCAAAATTACAAAGAAGATTTACGCTCACAATTTAAATTTGTGTTTGACCTTAAAATAGAATTGTAACATGGAAAAGTTCCAAGAAATAGACAACTGGATCTTCTTCACAGCCTCCATAAACTTCACATATCTCTTCTTTAGATGAGCCTTGATCTGTTTATAAGGCAAAGGGACCTTCGAGAATATGGATTCTTATTAGCAAAATATTCTTTTGTTGGGCCCGACCCCTTTTCTTTGTATCATTCTTTCCCTTGCTTTTCTCTTTAGACTTGTTCTTCTTAGCAAACTCTTCCTCCTCAGATATACCCTCTACAACAATTGGTTCGAGTCGTGACTCTACATTTTCTTTTTCTCGAGGGTATTTTTGTCATTAGGATTTTCTAGAGTTCTTCAAGAATGAAGGGTGGCCATATTTAGTATCTCAGTATTAGATGGTATCTTTCCCTGAGGATTCTTGATAAGTTCATACAATTGTGCCAACTATTGGTCAATTTGTCTTTGATGTGTATGCAAATCAGCCATTTGGGTCTGCATCAAGGTCGAGACACCTGAGTTGGTGATAGAACTTTGGGTCAGCTGGTCATTCACTAAAACTTGACTTTTTGCAAAATCACACAGTTGAGACATCATGTCAGGATGACTGCTACTCTTAGTTTAGCCTTGATCTTGATTTTTTCAATTTGTGTTCTTGTTTTGAGATTGACCTTGTCCTTGTCCTTGGCTTTTGTAGTTATTTTGATTTTGTTTGTAGTTGTTGGTTCTGGTGATAGTTTTGTCCTCCTCCTCTCATAAATCCCGGTAGTATTTTGGACAAACCGCCCCAATTTGTGGGAGTTTTCAGCAACATCCTTGTTTCCATAGGTGAAACCAGAGTGATCTGGTCTTTTCATGTTTATATAAGAAATATTCTCAATATCTTCATATTCTTTGCTTTGGTTGTTGCCCTCTAGTTGAGTGTAGATACAGTTATCAACACCATGTTTTCCTTCAACACATGTGACACATTTCATGACCTTCACGGTCATGGCATTCCCTTTGCCTCAAATATCTTTCACCTATTTAACATCTACATCAATCTTTTGGATCTGGGCTATTTTAGTTTCTAGGACCTTTGACTCAGAAGTTGGACCGTAAGAGTTCATCCTCTTGGATGCAACACTATCACTTCTCTCGCAGTCCATGTCTGATTGCAGTGCAACCATGATATCAATGATCTTCGTGTTCTTCTTTGGCTTTTTGCCAAGGAAATTGCTTCCTACAACAACATTCATCAAAGTTCTTTCTGCAAATATTAACCCATTGTAGAATGTGATCACAAGGAAACCTTTGTAATAGTTTTGATGAGTACACTCCCTCTGGTATAGCTAGAACCTTTCCCAGGCTTTGTGAATATTCTCTCTAGGCTTCTGCAGGAAACCCAGTGATTTTGTGCTTGTTCCAGATGGTTTTCTTGATAGGATAAATTTTTGTGACAAAAGCGTGGGCTACTGGTTCCCACCCATTAATGGATTTGTGGGGTGAGATGAGATACCAATATAATGCTTTGTAAACTAATGAGAAGATGAACCCTTTACAATATATGACTTCTTGTGATACCCTCTACGTCTTGATTATGTCACATATGTTCTTGAAGGCATCAAGATGGTGATAACGATTCACATCTTTGGAGTTACTGCTACAAGTTTTGTTTTGTATCATACAAATGAATGTAGTTTTCAACTTAAAATTCATGATTTCAAACCTTGGAATGATAACAAGGCATCTAGTTTCATTGGCCCTTGTCCCGGACAAGTCCCTAAGGGAATGACCTTCTACATCTTCATCATCATATTTGTCTTCTTCGTTGTTTTTGTTATCGTCGTTCCCTCCATTCCTCCTTACCCTCTAGAGATGACCTTCATTATGTGGTTGTTCCTCATGCTCCTCATCACTTGGTGGTAGGGGAGGTATCTTACCAGGAGGGATGTCACCTATTGGTTGTTTAAGGTTGTAATCATCCCATTCAGATTCCAGATTTGCGTGGGGTATCTTAACCATTGCATTCTGGTTTATTCTAGCCTAACATCCTCCTATATGAGGTGGCATAGTAATGACATGGTGGGTAATTTCTCTTGTAGTCTGATTCTTACTGAGTTACCTAAAATAGTTTACAAATTCGAGTTAAAAACTTCACGTCCTTGAATGAATTATTATAGGTAGCTACTAAATAGCAAATTAAAAACAATCTTCTATAAAGTCTATCTCTAGACTTGAGGCACATGTATATGGTGAGTAGACTCATGTTCTCAACAGTATTGAATGCCTTGTACTCGCCAAAGACACCAAAAAGTTGATAGGCCTAAATCACATGTCTGAAAAGGAGCGGATCTAGACAGTCAGACTCTTAAATTTATAACCCAACACTCAGACCCCTGTAACTATTATACGGGGTCCGATGTAGTAGATTAGGGTTGAACAATAGGGACAAGGATTGTGACTGGTAAGAACGTAGAGTCTTGGCTCAATTATACCAACCAAGTAGACTAAGATGGTGTTCCTTAAGGAACTATGTTACTTAAATCAAGAAAAATAAGAAAAAGAAAAGTTAAGAAAGCAAAGCAAGAGAACAAAAGCAAGCGAACATGATGTAACAAGTATTGATGGGAACTTGGATTGGGTTTCACCTACTAAGGTTTTCCACCAACATGCTATACTCACACCCATTATATACCCTTATCAAGATGACAAGCAATCATTATATATGTCTATTTCCTCATCTTTTGAGCTTAGGATAGATCTAGATTATAAGGTTGTCTCTCTCTCAAGATGGAAAACAATCACAAGGATAACCATAGCATCATTAGATTTAGTATTACAATATTGTCATGCATTCATGTAACTCCATAACACTTAGATAAAGTTAAAACTACTCCTTTGAGGAATTAGCAATCAAACATCACAAGATGGTAGCTAATCATGCAAGTGAAGTATAAAACAGAAGTTTATGGTGATAACCATTTCAAAGAGCATATATATTCATATGGATGTAAGTATATACATGTTGGGAGACCCGTAGTAGCTACTCCCAACCCAAGCTATGAGTTTAACCACTAATGTTAATTAGTGACATTGCAGATTTACAAGAGAATATGTACATGAAGCACTACTGGGGGAAGGGAGTGTAAGAATGGATGAGGAAGAACTATTAAAGGAGGGGGGAACATGAGATGCACCAACTATGGCCGAACAATGGCCACAACCAATGCTCCCATTCTCCTTTTACACAGTCATCATGATGGCAGCAAAGACCCATCCTTGGTACTCCTTCTATCAACAAAGTGCTTCAAATACAAAGTGGACATACAAAGCATTGTTTGGTGGACTCTCATCCTCCTTCCTACCAACTGATGCCATTGATAGGTAGTGGTGATCTTCTTCTCCAACAACACCTAGGCATATTTAGTGGTGTCACCTCCTATAATGTGCTATAGGTCTTGTATTTATAGGCGCTAGGACGTGGGTGCTTTGCTTGTGCCCCAAGTGTACAGGGTGTCCTCCTCGTACCATGTGTCTAATGGCTTTGAGTGATAGTTCTATCAGTTCCACCATCGATTAGAAGCTATTGGGTGGTTGTGGTCCTTGGCCCTCAGCTGACAAGTCTACCATGACTATGGATTGATGGTTTGTTGGATGGCCATCGATTGTTAATGTAGATCGACCATCATTTGATGATCTACCCTATAATCAGCTGACAGTTCTCATGGGCCATCGATAGCTAGTTAGTTGAGTCATCATATGGTGAAGCTTGTGTAACCATTTCCTGATGAGCCCACACATCCATCAATTAGTGTAGAGAAGCCATCATTTGATTGGTCTACCATCCACCGGTTAGTGATGTGGACAGACCATTGGTTGATGAATGGTGAAAACATCCGCTGGAAGTGCAAAACTGCCATCAGGTATTAGGCAATGGGTGTGCAGACTACCACCATATGTCAAGCAATGGGTGTGCTATGTGTTGTTGTAATGCGACTATCCGACTTTAAACTGATGGTGATCCAATTCTATGGCAGTATGCTCTACTCCTTCGATTTCCTATATGAAACATCCTTATTATTCTTAGGTATGGGTAGAGGGAGCAACTAAGTGCAAGATAAAGGGAAAGTGAGTATAAATTTGCATGATGAGAGAGAAATAAAGGTTAAATAAGGAGTGTAATATCAACTAAATTGCCTACAATATCAAATTGAGTCCTCCTTATTTTGAGTATTCATCTTGGGGGAAAACATCTTTGTGCCTTTTACATCATTTAAAGGTAAGGCTAACATTAAGACATTATCAGACTCAGGGTTTTAAGTGGATTAAATAGCCCAAATAGGTCGTTCTTCAAGTAATTACACTAAGAGTTAGCCTGGAGATTGATAAGCCTAAGGATAAGAGTTATGACTACATCCAAGAAAATTGGACCCAAAAATTGCCTTTTTATACTTTTTTTGCATCATTTTTTTTCAAGAAAGCGAGAGTATGTACATGTGCAAAAGTTTACCTAAAAAGTTGACTATTCAAAACTTTTTGCAATTTTAAAATATTTGGTTAAGCGAGAATTTTTTTTAAAATTTAAATTAAGTGTAGAGGTATGCCATGTTCACATGTTCAAACCCTCCCCAAACATATCATTCACCTTGTCCTTAGGGTGTCAAAGAAAGGGTTTGACCATGCATAGGTGGATTAGGGTTGATTTTCTAGTAGAGCACATTTGGAGCATAAGATCCTCATCACATATTGGCATCGAAGGTGTAGTTATGTTAAAAGAATTCAAGGTATAGGTTGAGATGATGTCACAAAGGTCATCAATCTCCTACCTTATCTCTACGAATTTGCTTGCAGTAGGCACCCATTATTGTTGGTTTGGTCTGCCGATGGAGCTCACTTCTGAACCCGCCTTGTCTTCCATGGTAGATTCTTCATGTTCTCCCGTTGGGTGGGTACTACGCTCTAGTTGTGGCTGCTCCCTTTTCAGAATATTTTCACACCATTCTCCTCCTATTGATGCATTCAATTTTTCATTCACCTTAGTTACAATCTTTGCTTCTTCATTATCACCATGGTGTCAGGCAATATTTATCTTTAGTTGTGGTTCCTTTTAGTGATGGTTGTTTACTGCTTCTTTACTATGGATGATTTCCTTAGGTTCAGGAACCACTGCCTCTGGTGTAGTGGAAATGGTAGGACTCTTCAGAACTTCTTTCTCACCTTTTTCCAAATACATAACCTTGGGTGTAGGGGTTTTCCTTGCAAGTCATTTAGGAATGCACATGACTACTCTTTTCCATATCATTTTCTTTGCGGCTACCTCTTTGGGCTCCTTACTTTGTTGATCAATTAGCTTGCTTGTGCTTGCACCTTGATCAGATATCAACCTTATGATTTCTTCTTCTTGGAAGACTAGCTTTTCACAATCGTAATTGCTCAATTCTAGAAGAGGTAGTAGGTATTTTGTCTTGCAGAACATGTAATTGTAGTTTTGTTTTGACCTTGCCCAGACATTTGTAGAGGTAAGGTATTTTGCATCCACCAAATCATCCCCTTCTGACCTTAGAAAGTGTTTCACCTTAATAGGGTACCCTAATCAATATGTAATGTATGTGACTAGTCCTCCAATGCAGAAATCATGGGGGCCATCAGGTCCTGCTGCCACTGCTATCTTGTCAACCATAATCTTCCCAATGTTTATCTTGTCAACCATGGGGGAAGGTCAATGTGTTGGTGAATATTTTGTATACTATTCTCATGAAGCCCAAGTGCATCATGGTAGGCTTTGATTGACAAAAACTATACTTGGAGTCTCATTAAAGATTTCCCCATGTTTTATCTATTATGACCCCTAGCGTCTCTATCTCTGTGCGACTTGTCGGCTCATTTAGCTTGTTTGTAGGAGTCAATGAAGATTGTGTTAAGCCATCTTTTAGTTAGGATATATTCTTCTTTGATTATTTGCACATGTAGTTTATATTCTCCCCCACACTGCCTTTTCTTCATTTTTTATTTGTAGCTTCTTTGGTGAGGTCATGAACTCTAAAGTCATATCGTCATATGAGGTCATCTTGTTGAAGAAGATCTTGTAGATCCCCAAATGATGCATGTTTTGTTTAACCTTGTCATATATTTTGAGTTTCTACATGATTTCCTTGTTTCCAAATCTTGTGGCCTTAAAGTTCTTGTTCTGGAACATGTCACTCAAGATTTGTCAATGTTCCTCATCCTAAGACATGAATTGGTTATCATAATGCTCATTGTAGGTAATAGTCATTAGTTATTGGGTAATGCTTGCTACCCACTGTTGGTCGAGGTGTGGTTGCTTTTGTGGCTTTACCTCCTACAAGTGTCCTTGCTTCCTTTCTTGGCCTTTCCTAATCCAAACTTGGTGCATCTCTCTTCTTCTGATTCTACTCCTCTTCAAATGGTCTATATTTAAAGACTTTTGTCCTTGTCTATTCTCCATCACCTTCTGACTCCTCAGTTATGGGCCCAACTATCCTCCTGAGCCTATCTGCTTCCAGGTGTTCCCTAATGCTTTCTTTGGTAGCATCACCATGTTTTTCTATGTAGGTCATGGCTTCATCCTTTATTCTTTTGCGTTCTTCCATCTCTTCCAAGGTCATCAAGGGCTTGAGTTTCTTGGTCATGTTAGACTCCCAAAAGACTTGGTATTTGTCCAAGTTTCCTGCCATCTTGTGCTTTTTAGAAACTAAGGTATCTTGATGTTTCTGTGCTAGAATTTCACCCTCTAGTCAATACTGATTCAATAGGTCTCTAGCCTAGATCTCCCTATCATTGAGATCCTTCACTCCCCTTCTTCGACCGGTGGTATGGAGGCAAAATACAATGTCTTCTGAGGGCTTCCTTAAGGTGTTGGGTCTCTTTGAGTGTTTTAGCTCAAGAGCTCTCTAAGTACCCATAGTTTTATCAAATATGATGGATTAGTATTTGGGGCTCATTAACCTCCCCTTTTATAGGTTTATGTCCCTTGGCAACCATCATATGTTAAAATATGATTCTTCTATACTTTACCACCAACTGATGGTGTCTCTAAGTGTATATCATTCCATGGTCTTTGGGTTGATCAACTGATGGCTTCTCTAGGCTCTTGATCTAATGGCAGGTCAGAAAGCTAACACTCGATGGTTTTATGGTATGTGACATCTGTTGGTTGTTTTGCATGCATCAACTAATGGTTACTTATCACCTATGGTTGGTCAGTTAATCAATTTGTTGGATAGTCTGGATGGACCATCCGATGGTAAGGTAGAATGGAACCATCTGATGGTTACACTATATGCAACATTCGATGGGCTTACTGATGAATGAACTGGATTCAACATCTGATGGCATGATCATCTGATGGTTGCACTCAATGAGGATTTGATTGTTGTGGTTGCCTAAAAAGATAAATGGTTGTTATAAATGACTCTTGTAATGAAAAATTGGGATCAAAAATTTTCTTAAATGTATTCTATGTACAATAAAGATTGCTAACCAAGGTATGAATTGCTAAAAACAATTATGGGAATTCAAATAAGATTAGCTAATAATATTAAGTAAGATTTTAGCAAATGGAAACTAAGGATCGGGATTTTAGATTGTCCAAAATAAAGAGAAGTGAAAGTCTAAAAAATTTAAAGAAGGCAGGAAAATCTTGGGTTACCTATCAAGAAGTGCTAATTTATAGTCTTTAGCTTGACTTTTTTCTTATTTTGTTCTTCATGGTTTGTTTGGTGGTGCATGTTGGGCCTCTTTTAATTGGAGTTTTGATCTGCTCACAATGTCTTAATCCTCATAGTACCTCTTTACTCTGTGAGAATTAAACTTGAATGTACATATTTTTAGTGCTTATTTCCATCATTCCAGATGGGTATATCTTTACAACTGTAAAGGGCCTAGACCACCTAGACCTGAGCTTACCAAGAATCAATATGATACTAGAATTGAATAAGAGGACCTTATCTCCCTCCAATACATCCTTTCTTTTTATGTATGAATCATGCAACACCTTGGTTCTCTTATTTTAGATGCATGCATTTTCATAGACATGTAACCTTAGCTCTTCTAACTCTTGTAGCTATAGAAATCTCTTCTTGGATGCTTTTTAGAGTCCATATTTTGAAACTTAATAGCCCAAGAGGCTTTGTTCTCTCTCTCAGTAGGTAGATGGCATGATTTCCCTTATATAAGATGGTAGGGGATAGCCCCTATCTGAGTCTTTTACGAGGTTAGGTATGCCCATAGATCATCATCAATCTCCATAGACTAGTCCTTCAAAGTCGACTGACTATTTTCAACAAGCTTTGCTTGATTTTCCAGTTCAATATTTCTGCTTGTCCTGACATTTGTGTGTGGTAGGCTGTGACAACCTTGTGCCTTACTCCATGTTTTCTTCAACAAGGCTTCAAATTTTCTCTTCCGAAAGTGGGATTTCCCGTCACTTATGACGGTGTGTGGGACACAAAATCTGGGAAAATTGATTTTCTCGAACAACCTGATTACTACTATGGAGTCACAAGTAGGGTTTACATCAACCTCAACCCATTTTGAGACATAGTCTGCAATGACAAGAATACATTGATTTCCCCTTGAAGACATGAATGGTCCCATATAGTCAATTCCCCAAACATAAAAAATTTTCACCTCTATCCAATTAGACATGGGAATTTGATTCCTCTTTGAAATGTTTCCTGTTCGTTGGCATTCATCACATGCCATAACGTATGCTTGAGCATCCTTGAATAGGGTGGGCTAATGAAATTCCAATTGTAGGACTTTTGTTGAGGTCCTTTCTCCTCCTAGATGTCCTCTGTAAGACATAGAATGACATTCCTGAAGGATCTGGGGGACCTCTTCTTTTGGAATCCACCTTTGAAATAGGTTTTCAACACATCATTTAAACAAGAGCAGGTCATCCTAGTAGTAATTTTCAGATGTGAGAATAATTTCTTCTTATAGTTGAATGTGATGTCAGGTGGCAACTATTGGCATGCTAAATAGTCACATATATCATCAAACCAAGGTAGGTTGTATTCAATGCACTTGTCCATCATGAGGGCCTCATGAATATAGTTTTCTTTGACCAAAAATGGGTTTTCTTCCATAAACACTATCCTTCACAAGTGGTCATCAACCACATTTTCCATCTACTTTTTATGAATAGTTTCATGATAAAATTCTTGCAGTAGTTGAGCCCACCTGAAAAGTATAGGTTTTGTATCTTTCTTCTACATTAGATACTTAATGGAACCATGGTCCATATATACATTCACTTTTGATCCTATCAAATAGGACCTGAATTTATGAAAGAAGAATACTATCGTTAACATATTCTTTTCACTTGTTGTGCAGTTGACCTGAGCATCATCCAGTGTCTTGCTGACATAGCATATCACATGGTGTTTCTTGTTCTTCCTTTGACCTAGAACAACCTCAATGGCATAATCACTAACATCACACATAATTTCAAATGGCAACTCCCAATCTGGATCTTACAATATTGGCGTTGTTGTCAAAGCATCCTTCAAAGTGTTGAAAGCCTCATGACACTCATAAGTGAAACCCAACGTCCTTTACCAGAAGGTTCAATAGAGATTTCAGAGTTTTTGAAAAATCCTTAATGAACTTCCTATTGTACCCAAAGTGTCCCATAAAACTTCTCACTCTGGTCACTGATTTAGGAGGCAGGAGCTTAGATATTGCTTCGATCTTCATAAAGTCAACTTCAATTCGTGTTTTGGATATTTTGTGTCCCAAAACAATACCTTCGCATACTAGGAAGTGGCACTTTTTCTAATTGATAACTAATTGTTTTTCTTCACACCTCTGTAGGATCTTGGATAAGTACATGATACATTGGTTGAAATTTTCACCATTTATAGAAAAATCATCCATGTAGACTTCCATTATGTCTTCTAAGAAATTTAAGAACTTAGAAACCATGCATCGTTAGAAAGTGGCAGGTGCCTTCCATAGTCTAAACAACATTCTCTGAAAAGTGTAAGTGCCATAAAAACATGTGAAGGTAGTCTTCTCCAAATCAACAGGGTGAATTGGCACTTGGTCAAACCCCAAATATCGATCCAACAAATAGAAATATGCGTGATGTGCCAAAATTTCCAGTAGTTGATCAATAAAGGGTAAACAAAAGTGATCCTTCGTTGTAGAAGCATTGAATTTGATGTTTTCTATGCACAATCTCCACCCAGTTACTATTTGGGTGGTGACCTCATATCCACTTTCACCTTTATCTACCATTATACCTCCTTTCATTGGCACATCATGAATTAGGATAACTCAATTACTGTAACTGATAGGGTATATAATTCCAGCATCACATAATTTTATCATTTCCATCCTAACGACCTCCTTGAGAATTAGGTTTAGCTTCTGTTGTGGTTGAGATAATGCTTAGGTGCATCCTCCGGGTTTATCATATGCATACAAAGAGTAGGGCTTAGACCCTTGATATCTTCCATCGAGTATCCTATCACTTTTCTATCCAGCTTGAGTTCACTTGTCAACTTTTCTTCTTGATCTTTCATCAAGGCAGAGTTTATAATGACGAAATTTCTTTCCTCATTATCTAAAAATTCATACTTCAAACCCTCTTGGAGTTTCTTCAACTCAGGCTTAGGCACTTCCTTTTCTTTTGGCATCTGCTCTAAGGATGTGTACTTTACCATCTTAATTGTTTCCTTGCCGAATTCACTACATCCCTCTTTGGATTGGCTTAAATACTCAAGAATTTCAACTAATTCTAAGTCCTCGATACTGGGGTTGAGGTTGTTAAGAGCTCGCATGAGCGGATAGACAATAGAATTATCTTCTTGTACTTATTCACACTATTGAGTGTATCTATCCATGAAGTAGAGTGACTCGAATAGAGCGGATCCCCTCATAACATCTTGGACGTGAAAATTATTGTCATCATTTCTGACTTGAAGAGTGATTATTCCTTCTGCGACATCGATTAGTGGTCTTCCCATGGAAAGGAAAGGTCTTCCAAAGATAATGGGACATGTTGGGTCCTCAACTATGTCGATCACCGTAATGTCACAAGGAATAAAGAATTACCCAACACAAATGGTGACATCATCCATGATCCCTATCAGTTTTGTGAAAGTGTGATCTACTAGTTTCATTCTCATTCCAATTTTTTACCATGTCGGTTACCAAGAATTTGAGTTAAAGTGAGAGTCATCAGAATAATGCTTGCTCCAATATCGATGAGCCCTTGCCTAACTTCTTTATCTCCCACATTTAAGGGTATAGTAAATGCATCACGGTCCTTCTTCTTTTTCGGCATCTTGGCTTGAATGATGGCCCTGACATTTTAGCTACTTGTATAGTTTCAATATGGTCTCCTCTTCTTCTTTTTGTTATCATATCATTGAAGAACTTGTCATTGATGGGCATTTCTTTTATAGCATCTTGAAACATAACATCTAGGTGCAACTTCTTCACAACTCCATAAAATTCTCATATCTCATCTTTAGATGATCATGGATCAATTTGTAAGGGAAAGGGACCCTTGGAGAATATGGATTCTTATTGGTAAAAACTTCTTCTTCTGCGTCCGACCTCCTTTTCTTTGCAACATTCTTTCCCTTGCTTTTCTCTTTAGGCTTGTCCTTCTTAGCAAACTCTTGCTACTGAGACACTTCTTCTACAACAATTGGTTAGGGTCGTGACTCAACATTTTCTCTTTTCTCAGGGGTATCTTTGTCATTAGGAATTTCTAGAGTTCATCTAGAAAGAAGAGTGGCCATCTTTTGCTTAGTATTCGATGGCATATTTCCCTGAGGATTCTTGATTAGTTCAGATAGTTGAGCCATTTGTTGGTCAATTTGTCTTTTATGTGTCTTCAGATCAGCCATTTGGGTCTGCATCGAGGTCACGACACTCAAGTTGGTGATATTACTTTGGGTCAACTGGTCATTAATCAAAACTTGCCTTTTTTCAAGATCAAATAGCTGAGACATCATGTCAGGCTGACTACTACTCTTAGTTTGGCCTTGATCTTGAATCTTCCAATTTGTGTTCTTATTTAGAGATTGACCTTGTCCTTGGCCTTAATAGTTATTTCTATTTTGTTGGTAGTTGGTGGTTCTGGTAAATGTTCTTTGTCCTCCTCCTCTCACAAATCTCAACGGTGTTTTGGGCAAACTTCCCAGTTGGTGGGAGTTTTCAGCAGCTTTCGTGTTTCCATAGCTGAAACTAGGGTGATCTAGTCTCCTAAAGTTTACATAAGAAATATTCTCAGTCTCTTCCTCTTCATCACTTTCATCGTCATCCTCCAGTTGAGTGTGGATACAATAATTGACACTTTTTCCTACTTAACCGCATGTGACACATTTCATGACCTTCTCGATCATGACTTTCCCTTTACCTCCAATATCTTTCAATTATTTAACATCCAATGCAATCATTTAGATTTGGATTGTCATAGTTTCTTGGGCCTTTGACTCAAAAGTTGGACTATCAAAGGTCATCCTCTCCAATGCACACCCATCACTTCTCTCATAATCCATGCTCACTTGCAATACAACCATGTTATCGATGATCTTCATGTTTTTCTTTCGCTTTTTTCCAAGGAAATTTCTTTCTACAACGACATTCAGTGAAATCCTTTATGTACATGTTAACCATTGTAGAATGTGGTCATAGGGAAGCTCTTGTCATAGTTTTGATGATGATATTCCTCTAGTATCCCCAGAACCTTTCCCATGCTTTGCAAAGATTCTCTCCAGGCTTTTACAGGATCCCAGTAATTTTTTGCTTGTTCCTGATGGTTTGCTTGATAGGATAAAATTTTGTGACAAAAGCATATGCTAATGTTTCTGACCCATTAATGGATCTATAAGGTAGGTTGAGATACCAATACAATGCTTTGTGTTCTAATGATAAGATGAACCCTTTGTAATGTATAACTTCCTACAATATCCTATTAATATTTATTGTGTCACAGATGTTCTTATAGGTGTCAAGATGGTGATAAGGATTCTTATATTTAGATTTACCTCTAAAATTTTTGTTTGGTATCATGGAAATGACTAAAGGTTTCAGCTCAAAATTCTCAGTGTCAAATGGTGGATGATAACATGGCATCAATATTCGTTGGCTCTTGTTGCAACCAAGTACCTAAGGGAACGACCTTCTTCCTCTTAGTCGTCCTCTTCTTTTTCTTCTTTGTTGTTTTTATTGTTGTTCCTTCCATTCCTCCTTGTCCTATGATGGTGGCCTTGATCACATCATTGTTCCTCATGATCCTCATCACTTGGCGTAGGGGGTATCTCACCAGGCAGGATGCCACCTATTGGTTGTTCAGGGTTGTAATCCTCCCATTCAAATTCTTGATTCACATGGGGTATCTCAACCCTTGCATTATGGTTTCTTCAGGCCTAACATCCTCCTCTGTGAGGTGACATGATGAAGACAAGGTGGGTTTCTTATCTTTTAGTCTTCTTATTCCTGGATTACCTAAAATAGTTCACATAGTCAAATGAAAAACTTGATGTGCTTGAATGAAGTATTCTTGGTTCCTACAAAATAGAGGATTACAAAATGTTCTATCAAGTCTATCGCTAGACTTGACACATGGGTGTATAGTGAGTAGACTCGTATTCTCAATAGTACTTATTTCCTTGACCCTGGAAATGGTGCCAAAAAGTTTACCAGCCTAAATCACATGTCTGAAAAGGAGCGGATCTAGAGTAGTCAGACTCTTAAATTTACAACCTGACCCTCAGGCCCCCACAACTATAATACGTGGTCCAATGTAGTAGATTGGGGTTGAACCAAAGGGACAAGGGTGGTGAGTTCTAATAACTTGGAGTCTTGGTTTAGTTACAACAATGAAGCAGATTAGGATGGTCTTCCTTAGGGAATGATGTTACTTCAATCAAGAAAAAGAAGTAAAAAAGTTAGGAAAGCAAAACAAGAGAACAAAAGCAAGCGAACATGATGTAATAATTATGGATGGGAACTTGGATAAGGTTTCACCTTCCAAGATCTCCCACCAACATGCAATACTCACACCCATAATATACCCTTAGCAAGATTACAAGAAATCATCATATATGTCTATTCCTTCCTCTCTCAAGCTTAGGATAGATCTAGATTATAAGGTTGTCTCTCTCTCGAGATGACAAACAAGCAATCACAAGGATAACCATAGGATCATTAGCTTTAACATTTATACATTATGATGCATTCATGCAACTCCATAACACTTAGATAGAGTTAGAACTACTCTTTAGAGGCACTAACAATAAAACATCACAAGATGGTAGCTAATCATGCAAGCGAAGCGTAAAACACAAGTGTATGAAGATAATGATTGCTTAGAGAATATATATTCAAATGGATGTAGGTATATATATGGTGGGAGAGCCTTAGAGGGTACTCCCAACCAAATCTTTGAGTTTAGCCACTCATGTTAATGAGTGACATTGCATATTTACAAGATAACATGGACATGAAGAACTGTTGGAGGAAGGGAGTGTAAGAATGGATGAGGAAGAACTATGAAGGAGGGGGGAACATGAGATACACCAGCTATGGCCGAATGATGGCCAAAACTAATGGTCCAATTCTCCTTCTCCATAGTTGTCATATTGGTAGTGAAGACCCATCCTCAGTCCTCCTTCCATCACCTGAGTGCTTTGGATAGGGAGTGGACAAACAAAGCAAGGTTCTATAGACTCTCATCCTCCCTCTTGCCAACTGATGGCGGTAATGGGAATTAGTGAGCTTCTTCTCCAGAAAGACTAGGGCGTAATTAGAATTGCACCAATCCCTGTAAACTACTGGAGATCTTGTATATAAATATGTTAAGACATGGTTCCTTTACTAGTGCCCCAAAAGTATGAGGTTTCCTCCTCATACCATGTGTCTAATGACTTTGAGTGAAAGTTCTTTTAGCACCACCATTGGTTAGAAGCCATCGAGTGGCATTTATCCTTGGCCCTCATCTGAAAAGTCTCATACGACTATTGGTTGATGGTATGATGGATGGCCCTCGATTGTCAATGCAGGCATAACATCTTTTGATGATCTACCCAAGAATCATCTGGTAGGTCTCAAGGACCATATATAGTTGTTTAATTGAATTATCTGTTGGTGAGGCTTGCATAATTATTTCTTGATGGGCTCACACATCCATCATTTGTTAGTATAGGTAGGCCATTGTTTATGGGTCTTCCATCCATGTATTGGTAATGTAGAGGAACCACCGGTTGACAAATAGTGACAACACCCGATGGAAACATAGATCCACCAACGTGTGTTAAGCGATGGGTGTGTAGATTGCCACCTGATGTCAAGTGACGGTGTTCTACCTAACTCTACAATGTTACCCTCAGTTGTGAACAAATAATGATTCATTTCTATTGAAATATGCTCTACTCCTTCGATTACCTACATGAAGCATCCTTGATATTTTCAAGTGAGGGTAGAGATGGAAATTATGTGTAATATAAAGGGAAAGTGAGTATAATTTCACATGATGAGAGAGAAATAGAGGTGAAGTAAGGTATGCCATATCCATAAAATTGGATGTTATCATGTATCCTTAGAGATCCAATCATATGATGATTGTAATGAGGCATCAATTACCTAATTTGATAATAAAATGGTAATTTTGTCTATTATGTTTGTCTCAACCATGAGATGATGACAAATATATAGTACATGTCTAAAGAACAATTTTACTCAATGAAATATGTCTTCAATTTTAGGACCTAGACAGTGGGATCATATGTATGACAAGAGTACAAGCATTTTTTTTCAATCCTAGTCGGATATTAATGTGGAAGAAAAATATACAATAGTTGTACATAAGACTAGATTGTGTGTTGACTGATGACAGAGTCTCACTAGTCATAATATGTGATATAATGTCAAAAACATAGGTACCTATTATAGAATAGTGTATGCCACATACCCACCTTGAGTGCAATACATTGAGACCATGAGATGGTAGTCAGAATCAACTCCCATAGTGATAGTGTTGATTATGGTTCCTACACCTAAATTCACTGCACTCATCACATCGTGCTTGATGTATTTTGACATCATCAGACATGACCTTGAATAAGGGTTTCAATAAAGGTGAATCTCAATTACAATGTGTCACATGTGTTTAGGTATTCAATTTAAACAACATTGACTAAAAATTTGCTGACTGGGAATGTGAGTTGACCAAATTAAGCTCAAGTCAATTTAAACTACATTGGTTGAACATTAGCCGAATGGGAATGTGTACAGACCTATTCATGATGTGAATCGACTGATTCAAAATGTGAATCGACCAGTTGAGAGATGAGTAAGATTGGATCAAGGATTGATGTTAATGTAATGTTTTCCATTAATCGTCACATCAAAATGTAATATGTTTGTAAACATTAAATATAGTTAATAGGTCAATGCATGTATTCATTTGACTGATTCACATGCAACCCAACCGACTCAAATGTGAACTGATCAATTAGAGATCCACAATAGCCAGAAAATAGTGAAAATCTGTCTCTCTAACTCCTTGTAGATCTGGAAACCCTGAAACTGACCATCCTATAAATGGAGTGGCATTCAAGGCTTTTGGAAGATAAAAATAATGTTGACAAATGTTTTCCTCTCATAGGTGTGGTAACATGAGAGCCTGAGAAAGTCTTACCCGTAAAAGGGTGAGGCATCAAGGGAGAACAAGTCATCACTAACATGTTGACATTGAAGGAATAACTCTTTCATGTTGTATCTAAAAAGCACGATGAGGAGTTCCTAGTGGTCCACATAGACTACGTTGAGGTGTGAAGACTATTTCCATCACACTAGGAGAGCACTGTCAACTACCGTTCGCAGTGTTGACCACGAGGTTGTTGTGAATGACTACTCATAGGTAACTTGCATAATAAGCACAAAACATTGTGAGGAATTTTGTTCGACTTCCTCTGGTTACAAGTATATGCCTCACAAACCCTTTTCCTAGATACATCATTGTTGATACAATATGTTGATTTGGGATTCAGGCATAAATTTTTTGTTTTCGCTGACTTATCAACTGCCCTGAAAACCCAACAATGTACTCCAAAGTATGGATTATTGTACTTCAAAATAAAGATATTATATTTATTTCTTATTATTAATTCTTCAAAGTATGTCAACATTAATATTGTTAGGAAGTGGTATTTTCACACAACATAATGCTTTTCATTTCATAAAAGATTCATTATAGATTGAAAATTAGGAAGAAAACATTTTTCTTTCTCTTCAATTTTCCAACTCCCCACCAATTTTATGTAAACGATGTTAGGTCCCACTTTAGGATGGGTGGCCGGATGTGCTACTAGGGATGTTAAGAATTTCTCCTCTTTCATGTTCAAGAATATTGCCATGCGATGTGATATCTTTCGACCAATAGTAGAGGCATGGACTATGTAATTGTCATGACTGGAAAAAGCTACACCTATCTTCCCCTATACTCCACTTATTAATCCATTACAATATGAAAGCAAGTGATAAGAATGTGATTAACAATTAACAGTTGAATTATCACTATAAAATCTTGCACATGTTACTATTACACATGATAAAAATACTTGATTTATTTCTCAATAGCTAAGTTCAAAATTGATTTTTCCTCAATATGCATATTTATTTCTCACAATAATTTAAGAGAATAACTTGATTAGTACCTAGTTGACACTCTTGAACATATGCAATGCTATTATTGGTAATATTTTTATCCCACTTCTCTTTCATGTGCATGCTAATTCCTATGAAAAAATAATACAAAACCAGTAAGATAAAAAGAAAATAGACAACTTGAAATGCAACTTATAGAAATAAAGCTGATGATGAGCTAACAGTGACCCAGATTTATAAAAATCAAACTATTTTTTCATAAGTTAATGATTTGAACCCGTAATAATTTAATACAACCTACTATAACATGATTTTTGAGTAAACATCCAACTTGCTTTTTAGCGTGACATTGTAAAAATTACCCTTGTGGACCATCTTGCATGTTCATGTCCACTTTTTCTAAAAATAAAACAATCAATAAGAAGTAAAGAAACACATTTTTTGTGCGGCATTCTTACAACTCACAATAATTTACATATAAACTTTTTAGAAAGAAAACAAATTAATGAATTGCCTATTGACGTCCTCTAACATATAGTGAGTCATTCCCAAAAATACATCTACTCCTTTTCTTTTCCATGTGCCCATTGACAATACATAAGTGGATTAACAACTCTCTCTCTCTTCTGCATCACTCCCATCCATCTCTAGGACTACAATTGTGGGGCGACCATGGAGGGGGCTGCCAAGGGAAGAGATGGTCCTTTGTGATGACCTCTAGCCCGAACCCTGACCCCTCCCTCCTTCTAATTCTCCCCTTCTAAAATCCCCAAGGTGACCTAGCATGACCCAAGTTCTGATGTTACCGTAGGGATATCATGGGCGGCAACCCAGGTGAAGGGGATGGTTGTCATTCGAAACGTCAAGCTGCTACTACTATCAGAACACCCATGTGAGCCAACTGTCATGGTAAATGACGACAAACCATGGATGAGGTTCTTTGAACTATTGATATCAGACATGTTTGAGTTTCATCATTTAGTGAGTGTCCAAGTTCTTATTAAGGTGGTGGTTCTAGAGAAACTTCATGGTTAGGGTTTGGAAACCAAAAGGCGAGCTACATATCTCAAAGTTGGTAAAGTTGACTTCGAATGCTTTTCATCATGGAAAAACATGGAGGCAGTACTAGAGCAAGGCCCTTGGTTTTTTGACAACCAATTGGTTCTTACCTGGAGATGGTCCTCGAAGGTGGACATCAGACGAGTGACGCTCATCTCTGCCATGATTTGGGTTATGTTTCCTTATGTGGGTCAGCACTAGACATGGCGTGTGATTTCTATCATCACGTGTGGGATTGGGACTCCCATAGTCATCAATTTACTAATGATAGGAAGGTACACTGGTGCCACACATATATGTGTCGAGGTGAAAGTATATAGGAGACTGCCTCCAGTGGTCATGGTGGTGCTCCCTAATGGAAAAGCACGGGATATCAAGGTCCTTTAAGACACTCTTATGGGTCAGTGTGAGAGGTGCAAGGTGTTTGACTAAGGCTCGGGGTTCTACCTAGGTGAGAGGGTGGCATAAATAGATCCACCGATCATTCTAGGCAGGAATATGACCAATATTTTGACAAGGAGGAGGAACAAGAGGAAAGGGCATATATACAATTGACCCCTTCAGAGCACTGGAAAGGACCAAGACCAAGTTGGGCATGTTGTACTTACTCTAGTGGCAGACCAGGGCCCTTTCATAAACAATTTTGACAATGACATCCTAGTGATTGTGGGTGCGATCTTGGTGGTGTCTGAAGCCCTGAAGGTTAATGAGACAATGTTGGATGGGGAAGCTCTTGTTGGGAGTAGTAAGACATGGGTGGATGATGCCCTGAAGGCTACTAACAGAATGCCAAGAAGGGATAACAATGAAAAAGGTGCTTTTATACCGTCTGGGACCAGGATCTAAGGTAGATGCAAGGAGAAGGGGATGAACATTGCTATGCATAAGTCTGATCCTTTGGTGGTGACCAAATCCTTTTCACTTCTTGCTAGATTAGAATGTGAGATTGGTGAGGCTTTTGTGGTAGCCAATGATTCACATGTCTCTCCAAGAAGAACAAGGAGAGACAGGGCTAACAGGGGTCGTAGCAATTCTAGATAATTTGCATCCTTGCATGGAACCTATGAGGTGCATCTCTCTTAGGCAAGTAGAAAAAGCTAAGTGAGATCATATTATAGGTCCAAGCATCAATGGTATGCGTTTTTGGAAACACGTATTAGAAGTAAAGGGGAGGATAGAGTTGTAGGTTTTTTCCCTAGAGGATGTGATCCTAATTGAATCTTGACCAGATAGAAGGGGGTTAAATTGCCCTGGGCTAGAACCCACAAGTAAGGGATGTTCTGGTGATTTTTGTGATGAATCAAAGGATGAAAGCTAGCTACATCAAATGGGGGGGGTCTGTTGGAGGTGGTGTCTGTTGTTTATGGAAACAACCCTGAGACAAGAAGGAAAAGACTTTGGGAGGTTATGTCATCATCTAATCAAAGAGAGTTCCCACATATCTATGTCAGAGACTTCAATCACATTAGAAAGGCAAATGAGAAGAAGGGCAGGCTCCCATTCCTGACTCGTGCCTTGGGAGCTTCAATAATACCATTTATGCGGCGGTGAATTTGATTGAATTGAATATGAGTTTGGTGGTATCATCACTTGGAAGAATAAGTGTGCATAGTGGTTAATGAGGCGTGGCTTGATCTGTTTCCCCATTCGACAATGAAACTAGGAATTCACCTAAACATGACATGCTGGTTTCTTATCCCTCTTACCAAGGAGGAACAAAATGGTAAACCCTTTTATTCCATTAATTGCTAGTTTGAGTTGGCCAGCTGTGAGAGAACTATTAAGGAGGCATTGGAGAACAAGGTGGAGTTGTGTTGATGGAGAAGCTGACCAGGTTAAAAGTTACTCTCAAAAATTGGGTGAATGGTATGGCAGACCTGAAAAGACTTGTCCTTGAGGCCAAGGATGCCAATGCCAAGGCGTCGGAGGTCATGAGAGTCAATCCTCTTCAAAAGGAGGTCATCAACAATGAAATGGCCAAGTCTAAAAGACTCACATAGCTGGAGAAAGATGAAACGTTGTGCTACTGGCAGAGGAGTCTTTTCAATTGGATCCGTGATGGAGACAAATACAAGAATCTACCATGATGCAAATAAGAGAAAGTAAATGAGGGACTCTATAAATATGTTTCTCAAGAGGAATGGTTTGATGGTTAGTTCTCCTAATGAAGTTGGAGCTGAAGTAGTGGATTATTTCAATAGACTCTACAACAAAGGTGTAACAAACAAGGTCCTGGTTTTATGCTTCTATCTAATAGAATTTTTGAGATGATGAACAACATTCTATGTTGTTCAACATTTGAAGAGGAGATCAAGGTAGAACTGTTCAATATCAGAGCTTTGAAGGCTCCTAGTTCACATGGGTTCAATGCCCTATTCTTCCAGGCGATGTGGATGCTAGTTAAGGAGGATGTTTGTAGGGCCATGAGATGGGTCCTCATGGGTGGGAAGATGTTGAGAAGAATAAATCATTCTTTCATCAAACTTATTCCAAAGAAATCAGTGGTGGAATCAATGGGGGATATGAGACCCATTGTTGTTGCTTTGTGGTGTACAAAATAATCTCTAAGTTTCTTGCTAATAGGTTGAAGCAGGTCATATTGGAGGTCATTTTTCCTGGTCAGACGACATTCATCAAGGGTAGGAACATTATACATAGTTCTCTCCTTGTAGTTGAATTTATGCTTGATTTTGTGGTAATTAAAAACTCTAGAAAAGCTTATGTTAAGCTTGACTTGGCCAAGGCATTTGATAATGTTATATGGGAGTCTCTTTGAAATATTTTGGAGTCACTGGGATTCTATAGTAGATGGATAAAGCTCAGGAAGGAATGTGTAACCATGACCTCTTTCTCAGTCCTGGTCAATGGGTTCCCTTTTGGACTGTTTAAAGCATCAAACGAGTTAAGGTAGGATGACACAATGTCCTCTATACCCTAGTCATGGAGGACTTGACTTGTTTGGCTAATAATGATTAAGATAGGAAGCATATATAAACTTTCAGACATGAAGGATGCAGAGCTATGAGTCACATCATTTTCACTGATGACGTTCTTTTCTTCCTTTCCTAGAATAGTAGTATGCTCAAAGCCTTTTGTAGGATGATGAAGATGCTTGGTGATTATATGAGGTTCTACATAAGTTACATCAAATCTAGAGTGTTCGTTTCTACATCTTGTGGTAGTGGGAGGGGAAGATTGAAAGACATTGTTGGTTTGTGTGAGGGTCATCTTGCCATAAGATACCTTGGTATCCCCTTGTGTGGTGGAAAGGATAAGGGTATGGCTTTTGATGTCTATGTTGATTCTCTCAGAGAAAAGATGTCTAGGTGTACTAGGATCAGAATGTTAATGTATGGGGGATTTGAGTTAGTAAGATTGGTACTGGAGGGGTGGTCAGACAACTACTACATTTTTGGCTAATAACGTCGCTGCTTGTAGGGTCAGTTTCTCCAAATAACTGACCTTATATGTCTACAAAAAATGCAGGCACAACTTAGGACCTCTTGGGCCAGTTTTCTTAAAATAATCGACCTTGTAGTGTAATTCTATAGGGTCAGTTTTCTAAATAATCGACCTTATATGTCTATAAAAATGTGGGCACCACTTAAGACCACTTGGGTCGGTTTTCTTAAAATAACCAACCTTGTAGTGTATCTCTATAGGGTCGATTTTCATAAAATAAACAACCTTATAGACAATGGGATTAGAAAGCCCATTATAGTTTCCTACGGAAAAAAATTGCTCGATTTTGGCTTCACGCCTCGATCTATAGGGTCGGTTTTTCCAAATAACTGACCTTATATGTCTTCAAAAAACATGGGCACCATTTAAGACCTCTTGGGTCAATTTTCTTAAAAAACCAACTTTACAAGACCTCTGAGAGTACTTTCTCAATCTATATGGTCAATTATTTCCTTATAACCGACCTTGTAGGGATTTTCGGTCAAAAACATTCTCGACCGAATTGAATTTTGGATCCAGTTTGCCTTCACACATGTATAAGAACCTCTAGGGTCGGGTTTTTCCTTTTAACTGACCCTAGAGGTCCTCTCGGTCAACAAAATTGTCGACTGAGTTTGAGTTTGGGTGTTTAGGGTTTTGGATCCAGATTTCATGCGTGTATAAGTAGCTCTAGGGTTTTGAGAAAGATGAGCCATTCATCATGGCAGACCATGCAAAACAAGTATTCTATATTGATGACCCGGCAAATAAAAATTGGTATGTCGTTCTTCATGGAAAAAGATAGTTTATTGTAGATCCTATAAATGAAGAAGAATACTATGAAAAGTATGATGATTCCAGCCCATTCTCAGTTGGTTTTCCAAGTGTAAATGTTGAAGATTACACTGATGAATACTATAAACGTCAAGACCATGCTGAAGGAATTTTACTTGACTAACAACTCCACCAATACTAGAGGCATGTATTCTTTGAATTATTTATTTTATTATCATTCAAGCACGTAATATTTTAATATACACACTACAACAAAATTGCCCATTAGCGGCATTTATTCTAGTGGCATTTATATAAAAAAGCCACTATCTTTCTAATATACAAGCATTTTTAATTAAAATGCCTCTAAATCACTTATTATAGAGTTTCTAAAAAGGACTTAACATTAAAGGCATTTGTATTTTTAATTAGTGGCAATCCTAAATTGCCATACCCAAATTTACTAACGCAATATTGACTTTCCCGCTCCAAATTTCACGACTTGCGCTCCAAATCGCTACGAAATCCCACTCTCTCCCTAATTCAGCCCGACGATATCCATCTGCTGCTCTCTCCTTGTGCGACTTCCTCCCTCTCCAGCTAGCGCGTGGAGGAAAAATGCCCGCGATCCCCCGACATGATATCTCTCCCCCGACTTCTCCCCCACGATCTCTCTCCCCCGTGACCCCCCAGCACGATATGAGTGGCGCGATCTCGGAGGCGCGATCCGGCGTGCGCGGCGAGAGGATCTCAAGCTGGAGGCGACGTGTGGGCCACCTCGGGGTTCTGTTACCATGTGATCCTCCTATTGAACCTACTCGTGAGGGAGCGGTGGAAGAAGACGGTGACCCACAACCTAGCCTCCATCTCCAGAGATGACCACGACGTGAGACGAGGAACCTCACTGGAGATATGGCCCCCCTTCTCCTTCACCTCTTGACTCCGCCTCCCTATAGCTCATCATCGATTTCGGACTTCTATGAGTGGATCCTCGCGTGGAAGTCCAACCAAGGCGGGTTGTCAGCGACTCATCCCCTGGGTGAAGCGGATGCGGGCATGGCTGTGATGTCTGCGGTCAGGCTAGAATGGTAGAGAGGAGTGGATACCTGATCGAGGATGGAGCATCAGGGGACCATGTTGCGGAGGATCCATGTGACTATGGCGGTGAGGGAGGGCTTGTCGGGCAGAGGGATTATTGAGCTAGCGATTCCCTTCCCTCCTCTTCCTCTTCTACTGCTAATCGAGGGAGTAGTAGTGAGAGGTCTGTCATGACCTTGCCGCTGATGGACGTTGCCAACGAGGTGCTTGAGCTAATGCCTCAAACACCTGATCCAAGTCCTGCTAAATCCATGTTAGGCTGCGATACGCTGGGTCTTGACGGAGGCATTTGTAGCATTCTTGGCGGCTCCTTCTAGGTTGCGACTCTCTGTGTCCCTTTGCAGGCCACCATCCCAGAGGCTGCTTCAGAAGGGATTGGGGCGCGGCTTTCTGCAGGAGACCAAGGTACACACTACTCCCTGAGCTGCATATATGACTACGATGGGCCCGTAGAGGCCAGAACACCAGTAGTGCCTAGTGTGTCACACCTTATGTGTAAGTGTGTTGCACTACAAGTAGACACTTCATAGCACAACTTCAGCCTACTCGGTTATGGTATGTTCCATCTCTTTCTATCTCGAGAAACATTTTTGTTAAACTGAACAAGCTTTTTTGGCTCCAATTATGCACACAAGAAAACTTAGTTGATTCCTTTATATGTTGGCTATTCAATTAAATTCAACAATATATATTGCTCACTCTAATGCTAATGACGTTTTCTGCACATAATGTAGTGATACAATAGATAGAATCAAATTTCTTCATCATTGGCAAAGAAATACGATCTCTAGTGATGTTATATACCTTCGGGCTTCATGCTTCTTTTATAAATGATTTGTGCATAAAAATTGGAGTACTTGGGTTGAGATTATGCCACCACATACCCACATAAGCATGCTTGCATAATGATCAATCTAGCTTTATGTACACATTACTCCCTGAACCGCATATATGACTATGACGTGCCAAATTCAGATGCATTCAATAGAGGCCAAAACACCAATAGTGCCTAGTGTGTCACACCTTATGTGTAAGTGTTGCACAAGAGGTCAACAACTAGGCACTTGATTGTAAACCTTCAGCCTATTAACATTATGTGGAATGGGTTTTCTGAACAATGCATATACTGGGTTATGGTCTATTCCATCTCTTTCTGTCTCGAGAAACATATTTGTTAAACTGAACATGTTTTTTTGTTTCCAATTGTGCATGCAAGAAAACATAGTTGATTCCTTTATATGTTGGCTATTCAATTAAATTCAACAATATATATTGCTCGTCTCTAATGCTAATGACGTTTTTTGCACATAATGTGGTGATATCATCAAATAAAATTTCTTCGTTATCGTCAGACAACTTTGAAAGGACTAAATTTGTGAAGCTCTTTGTCAGTGCTATACCCCCTACTGCAACAAAGCAGGATGTAAGCTTTTCTTTTAACCTATTTGTTGTGTGCCTGGTGCAATTTTAACTGGATTTCTTTTAAATGGAAATTGTTGAAGGAAATAGATAGTTCATTTGTAGTTTATTCTTTCTTATGTGGTTCTTTACAAGATGTTAAAATATCTTCTTTTCCAGCTAGTACGTGTATAACACCTTTATGCACTGCAGTTTTGAATATGCCATAAAATACTATAGATGAAATCCTTCATAATTAAAATACTTAATATGCTATATGAGTCTATATCTAGTTTTAGAATGCAACATATACTCCCTAGCTTTTACAGAAAAGCATGCTATATTGAAAATTCCTCATGTTGGGGCATATATGTTACCATTCACAATGAAGTAATTTCAATTTATAAATAAACATTCTGAAACTGAAAGGTTCAAAAATCTTTTTCAAACTACTATTATTTTATGTAAACTTGCAACTAGTACAAACTATTTCAATTAAAGCGTCCTTATTAGGATTCCAACAATTGATAAGGATACTGCAAAAATCATGCCTTTTCACATGGTTAGTTTTTAAGGGTGAACAAAGAGATATTTATTGATATATTTTTCTCATTTCTAATTGTTTTTCCCTTCATTATGCTTATCTATTTGTGCTTAACCTTTTTGTAAATGTGTTTTTCCTATTTCTGAACATTATTAAAGTGATTTTGGGGGAGACGAATGCCTCGCTTGGGGTTCTACAGATGGGCATGGGTCTACATGACATGGTGCTGGCTGACGAACCACAAGATGTTGAGTCTGCCATAGATGATAGAAACTTGGAGATATCAGGGGAGATGTGATTATGAAGGAGGATGAGCAGGTTGCTCGATGGGTCCATGACTCAGCTGGTGCATGCATACGCATACCATAGAGGCTCATGATGGATTTCCTTATACTTCATGAAATTTATATGAAGGGGTAGACCACCCTTCAGAGGTACAAGTGAAACTCACAGTAAGCTTTGTGTTATATGGACATATTGTAGTTCTAGGGAATAATTAATTTGCAGTTGTGTGATTTTAATATGGGTTCATATCCAGAATGGTGAAGAAGATGCTATTTAGTGGTCTTGTGCATCTTCCAAGCTTCCCCTAGTTATCTCTAGAGGTGGAGTACTTGAAATTCCAAGATGGGGTCCCTTAGAAGCTGAGGATCAAATTTGGATGTGTGACACATCCCAAAGAATTACTGAGAGGTTGAGTAATATCCCATAACCTATTCTAACACGTGTTCACATTTTATTTTTAAAAGTTATTACAAAACATGTATGTAGCACTGTGTGCTAGAAAGTAGAAACATCTCAATTTTCAAAATTAGAAGTTCTCATATGCATTCTCCATCTATAACTAGGCATAAACTTGTGCCATGCACGAGTGCCTTATTGTATTGATCTAATGTGCAAGCATATTAATTTAATTCTTGTGAGGTTCCGAGGGAAATGTGATCGTCCACAGGACAGGCACATTACATTATGGTTGGCCCTACACAAGTGTGAACACCCTTTAGGGAGGGAACCCTTTGCTAGGTAGCAAGGGGAGGGTATTTATAGGGATAGGTGGGATGTACATTTTAAGTGAAGTTGAATCCTACTCAGTTTAGGTTAACCCAACTAGGTCCAATTCTTCGGGAATTGGTCATAGAAATTGCCGGTGGTGTTCACTCATTGGTCTTTTAGGATATGGAGTCTTGGCTGTTATAGAGGACATGGAGTCTCACCAGTTGCTGCGAATGTGGAGTCTCTGCAATCACATAGGATGTGGAGTCTTGGTGGTTGTTGAGGACGTGGAGTCTCAGTTATCACTGACCCGACTCTTGTGATGTTTCTCGGTGAAATCGAACCAATTCAGTCTATATCTTCAACGATCATAGGGTTTTCCTCAACGACCATTGATTCTTCACCTTCAGCAATCTTTCGGTCTTCACCTTTGGCACCCACTGGTTCTTCCTTGGTGATCACTAGCTCTTAACCTTCAACAATTATTGGGTCTTCTATGGTGACTACTAGGTCTTTGCAACCTCAATGCTCGATGAATTTAGAAAAATAAAAAAGAGTCGATGGAGCGCTTGACGTATACTACTGCAAGAAGTTTGGGGCTTAAGTCGACCAAGTTCACATGAACCTGATGGGTTTGTGGGGAAAAATAAAGAGAATCAATGTCTTCTTGAATTTGGTTCATGCAAGTTCAAAAAGTGTCTTTTTTAACTGCATTATCTTTAAATATATATATGCAAATTACAAAAAGATAAGATATAGAGTTATAGCAATAGTTTACAGTTGTGATTCATGGGTAGCATAACATGTAGTGCAATGTTAAGGCCTAATTTATGAGACATAGATAGAGGATATGACCAACACATTTGCATAATCATAAATCCAATTGAGGATAAATTTTTAGGTGTTATATGTTTGACTTAATTTGATGACATTCAGAAGAAATAAATTCAGGTCCAAGGATCAGATGTGATACATTTAGGAGAGAACCGAGGGAAGCATAAACAATAATGTGTTCATCAAATACAAACTTATATTGTTAGGGTATTAAGATTTCTATTATCTGAAAATTATTGGTGGCTCAACAAAGAAAATTGCCATTTGTGGTTATTTTACAGGATAATATTATTGCTCCATCAAATAGAGGAATGAACAATAGCTAGAATCTCATAGAAGCTTCTTTATACTCATACCACACATTATTCACATCTTCCAACATATATTTATAACATCATCACATTCTCAATATTTATGATGAAGAGGAAGAGCATTCAAACAATCATTCATTTTTCATTTGAGTAAAAGAATCTTAGTCAAAAGACTATTTTTTTCATAATGCGAACTCATCATTCCAGCCATCACAAGAAATAGAATAAATAGATCTGCAATTCAAACTCCTTCACCATAGTGTCATGAGATATAGTCCCAACAACGTACAATTCATCAATCTCAAAGTAGTAGTGTGGATATCACAATTTTTATATTTAAAGTAATTGTATACATATACTTCAAAGGTTGTTCTTAAAGACTATGTATATCAAACAAACTTATTTGAGCATATATCCTAGTAAGAAGATTTTGTCCACTCTTTTACACAAAGAGCCCAAAATGTAATGAATAAATCCCCTAATTGTCCTTCGTCATGATAGATAAGTATGGGAATTCCCAATAAACCTTTCTAGGAACAAGATCTATTTATGTTTATCTAGTTCTTTTCTAGTTGTTTAGTTCTTTATCATCACCAGTTCACATGCTTGTTTACAAGTCAGGTAGACATGTTTATCAATCTGCATGAAAAAATGAGAAGTTATTATTAATTAAATGATATTTTATAACATTTTTACATCCTATAAAATATCTTACAAGAATTACAAACTGATATAAGATAAAGATCTGAAGTTGCCAATACATGCCTAAATAACTTCATAAATTAGAGATTGGAAAATAGGTAAAGGAATACAAACTGACCACGAATGTAAATTTGCAAATTTTGATATATGTCAACTGATTTCAAAATCTTACTTAGATGAATGCAACTGATTTGGAATTAGGCATATAAAAAACATTTCTTATGCATGTGTCTAGCCATATTGCTGCCTTGAGCACCGATTGTATACCTACATGTACCCACAATTACACAATCTGTTACATGGTATTATATGAACTGATTTAGATGTTGTGTATTATGGTGTCAGGTGTAGCTGTTAATACTGTTGGTTGCCATTATTATTAAAGTTTGATGGCCTTAAGATCACATATGATTGGCGGAAAAGGACTTGGTTGGGATGGATCACATTCTATGATAGGATGGTAGATGAGAAGGACATGATGGTGATCAACACTCCTGTGCTTAGATGTAATCATGAAAAAAGAGAGTCCATCATATTTTCTAAATGTTTTGTAAATTTATTGAGAATTTTAACTTGTCATTGATCTGTGTTTGATGCATCCTTGCAACCAGAAACATTAGTCTCTAGTTGAAGGGCTCTCATGTTTCAACAGGTGTGGTTGTTCTTGGAAGTTTGGCTAACTATAGGTAGAAGCATTCTCTCCCATAAATGCTTCTCGCATGGTTCCTGATATGGTCTTCTCTAGGCCTCCTTCAAAGTGCTGACTGGAAATGATCCTGTGGCACTGGACATGGGAAGCATGAGGAAAAGGATGGGTGTGGATGAGCGAGCAGAGCGTTGGAAGGTATTGACTCCACACTTCAGTGAAGTATTTTGATATGTACATTGATATAAATAACAGATTCCACACTAATCTTGTATATGACCAACATGGGGTGATGATCTGCTGTTATTTCGTTGTAAATACCACATTAATCTTGTATATTCAGTTCATTACATGACAAGGTGTATGCATTTAGTGACATCATAGAACTGAAACCCGCTACAGGAAACCAACCTCCTTGACCATCATCATGAACATACCATGTGGCATAGAACTATTAGCCATCCCCAGATCAAGACAACAGGAAGATTGTTACCAAACTTCAGCCTCATTGAAAACCAATCATATATACAGAATCAGAAAATCCATAACTTAGAAGCAGTGGCTGACCTTCCCAGAAAAAAAAACTCTACAGGTATAAATAGATGTATCTAGAGAATAAAACCTAATAAGGCATATTGCAGATCACATCATCCCAATCTTGCATATTATAGAGATCATTCACCAATAACTATTTGCAAACAAGTCACATATTCAAGAGAACATCATGACATGGCTTAATAACTCTAAAGAGTATGTGCATGCCTTAATAACTCTAGTTGGGGTTGGAGAACCCTGTAATATGCCCCTTAGGCTGCTTCTAGGATGATTGGTTGAGCCTGTTATATGCATTATTTGAAAATCTACATCCCAAGTTCTTAAGTTGTGAGCTGTCAACTATACCACTAGACATTCATTTCTGAAATTTACTTGGTTTCTGTAGAACCAAGCTGCGAGGCATTTTGAGAACACCTTCCCACATTCATCACAATTGCATTTAATAAGAACCCAAGAAGTGAAGCTCTGAAACCATCAGTAGGTGAATCCAACGTCACATACCTATCAATTGAGATGCTCTCAATAGAACCAACAAAAGAACAGAAGAACATGTCATCAACAATTGTTTTTGAACCATTTTTGGATATCTAAAGGCATCCTCATTGCATGAAGCCAGTAGCTACTATTATTTATCCCGTACTACTATTGCAGTTATAAATGTTATTTGCTTCTCTTGGTCAACCTTAGCCAACAGAAGCAGAGATGGCCAAAGTTGATGTTGTCAACAAAGCTAGGAAATTAAGAAAAAAGCTTCTTCCTGAAGGCACATCTGAATACCAAGTACACCAGTAGAAAATTATTTCAGTTGAACTGTTTTTATAAATAACATAGTATATCTGTATCTTCTTTTACTCATATCCTTGTTATATTTAGTCTTCATGGATTATTAATGAGACCGGTGATGAAAATTTTGATAATGATATTGAAGGAGATGATGGCATGATACTTGATGAAGGAAATAATGAATGCACCACACAAGATGGAATTGATTTCTAGATAAAGGCTATGAAAAAAGAAACAGAAGCAGACACATGATGGTGAGTCAAGTACAACATTATGTTTCCTTCTACTACAGAGTTTGAAAGTTGAATTATACTAACACCAATACTGAAAGTGCATGGTGCTACTACAAAGTTTGAAAATTGAATTATACTAACACTAATACTGAAAGCACATAATGCTAAATGAAAGTTCGGTGTGAGAATTTCCTACCCCTAGGTGTATATGGATACCTTACTATGTGAGGCCAAACAAAAAACACTCGTCAAAATGTTTTCTAAGTAGTTGCTTTTGAAGAGTTGTTACCTACACTATCTACAGATTTCTTAGAGCTCTTACTTTTGAGGTTGTACGAAGTTGATTTCATTCTTACCCACTTCCTCTGTGCTTTTCTTGCTGCTCAACTTTTTACTTGGGAAATATTGGATATTTGATAGTCCATCACTCCATATTATTTTATATAACAATGTCTTCAATCCTGCCCTTTATCCCATAAAAAGTATCCTTAGAGCTAACCTTATTAATCCTTGATTGCTTTGAGCTATGTGATTCTTCGTTAATTTTTTCGATGTCATTCAGAACATCAAAAACCTTTTCTTGGAAATTATTAGATGGTATACGGAGTAGTCAAATAAATCTTTGTTGTCTTCGGTATTCAACCGTGTTTTATGCACCCGAATTTCATCCTTTTGTGTTATTTTATATATAATGTCATGATTTTGTTTATTGCAGGCTGCACAATTGGATGTTCATCTGAAAGCAGTTGATTTTAAGGAAGACATGGAGGTTATACCTGAGTTGTCCACAGTTCACTCATTCCTTCCTCTTCTAGATTAATCTCTACATGGAGGATCCTAGCAAGTTTACAGTTGTTGCTGCCCCTGCTGCTGCTTCAGGCTATGCAGCTGCACCTACTGCTTCGGCTGCCAAGGTGGAAGAGAAGAAGGCAGAACCTACTGAGGAATCTGATGACCATATGTTCGTAATGCTATCACTGCAGCTGAGAAAAAGGATGAACCTTCATTGCAGTGTAGCTGGTCTACTCCTGTAGAAGCTCACAACTAATTGGAATGCTAGAATGGAGTTGTATGTTTTTGTAAGAAAATGAGTTTGTATTCCTTTGGGGGGTCTCCAAGTGCAAAATGAGTTGTTATCCAGTTAGTGTTCATGTCTACAATATGTACCATATATAGTCATATGTGATGTTGTTGTATTCAATACAAGGGGAAAAGTAAAATGTCCTCTCCATGTAATTGTCATTTGATTATAAATAAAAAAGTTCAATACTTCTGGAATGTGTTCGGCTTCAATTGGCATTCAATTAGAAAACTTCATCATGAACTACAAATTGATTGATGAAAATCCATAAAAATTAGTAATGCAGAACTAGTACGTCATTAGTGGCTTTTTTCATAAGCCACTACATTCAATCAAAATCGTTTTATACAACAACATTATATAAAACAATGGCATTTGTATAAAAGCCAAATGATGGATAGTGGCTTTTCTATAAATGCCAAATGATGGTTTAGTGGCCTTTATGTGGCATTTATTTGAAGCCACTAAAGACAAACCTTTAGTGGCTTTTTCAACTTAAGCCATTATCTTCCTAGTGGCATTGGCGCTAGAGGCATTTTTTTAAATGTCAACAAATGCTGCTAAACCTATTTACTGGCTTTTTTTAGTGGCATTTCTGAAAGGCCACTGATGAGTATGTGTGTTGTAGTAACATCATGTATCATTCAATAGCTTGTGCTTTTATTATCACTTATGTTTCTTTTATCATGTATACTTGCAAGTTCTAAAATGGCAAGTGAAGATGAAAATTCTGAGCATGAGCACCATGAGGATGGTAGTGGTGATGCTAAGAAAAGTAGAGGTCCCACACAGATGTGTAGGTTGTAGGAGCTCAAGAACAAAGGGGGGAAATTGGCAGTCTAGTTTGATGTCATAGGAGCACCTATTGGGGAACATGCTAGTGCTTTCAAGCATTACATAGGGGCGACCACACGCAGTACGGTGCCAATAGATATAGAAAATTGGCATGATGTTTCTAATGCCTTAAAAGACCTCCTATGGAAAGATATATCTGTGAGTGGAAGTGATATTATTTTAATATGTTTTTGTTTATTGATTCTAATTTAGTTTGCTTGGAAAGACATATCCTTTTTAAGACAACATTATTGCTTCTTTTGCATGTATAAGGCATTTTTCATCTAAATGAAAAATATCACAAGAAAAAAAGTGCTACAACGTTGTGGTGTATGATGGAGGGCTTTTAAGACATATCTCAAAAGGGAATTTATTGATTATCCTAAACAAAAGAAGAAAGAAACATATATGTAAATTTTTATAGATCCTGAGGTGTGGGAAAGATTTGTTGTAGCTAGGAACACGGAAGAGTTTTAGGTAATAAAGATTGTGATGTATTGTATGAATCTTTAATTTTATAAAATTAAGGAGGTGAATCTTTTTATATATGTTTTCCAAGTCTAATACCTCATTTTAAATGATTAGGATATTCACGAGGCCCAAAAGGAAATACGGGCCAAAAATATGCATGACCATCGCTTGGGGCCCGTTGGTTATGCCTTCTTCTGCCAACTACAAGAGAAGAAACTCTCTTCTGGAGAAGAATCTAGTAAAACTCAAGACGAGCATCCACCCCGACACTTGCAGTAGATTGATGCTAGAAAGAATCGAGTAGGTGAAATTGTCAACCCTGCAACTAAGGAGGTGGCACAAAAGATGGTAGGTTTATCCCAACTAAGTAAAGAGTAACTCCCAGAAACATCGATTTTATATCTAATTGATATTGTGATTTAATATTTTTATTAACTATGAATATATTGATATCTACGAGAAAATGAAGGAAATTTCATCCCAACTGGCCACATGGATGAACTATCAGTTGCTCTTGGTACAAAGGAGCATCCTGGCTGTGTTAGGGGATTAGGAGCTGGCATAGGATTCAATTCTTATTTTAGCCCTTCACAATCTAAAAGAGGTCATACAGGAGGTCTTATACAAGAGGAGGTTGAAACATTAGTAGCACATAAAGTAAAAGAATAATGTCTTCATTTCAGCCTACTGAACCTTCTCAACCTATTCATACTGTGCGTCTCTCAAGTGATGAGGTACAAGCCCATTATCCAGTTGTAGAAGGTCATGGGAGCACTCCCAATGACCCACCACAACAATCTGAGTAAGTTTTTGTTCTATATGTTGTGTTATTAGTATGATATATATATATATATATATATATATATATATATATATATATATATATATATATATATATATATATATATATATATATATATATATATATATATATATATATATATATATAGTTGTAATAGGTATCTAGTTTACCGCTTCATATATAACTTATATTATATCAATTCTAGGTTGGTATGAACTGTAAACTTGCAGTGGAGGTTCCATAATATAATGTTGTGGCAACGGGCAAGGTATACAACCTTGGTGGTACATTGCATTGCCAACAAATTACTGATGACATTTGATGTGTGTCCATCCATCTTGTGTATGACGGAATGGGGGACAAACCACTACCCATACCTAATCCTTAATATAGTATAATTGAAGAAGTTGAGGGTGCTATGGTGGGTTGGCCTAGACACTTGGTTATCAATGACAAGGTATACCTTAATTCTACCATATTTCTCAAATTTTACTGCATATATGAACTCGTATAATATAACTACATAATTTAATTAATAGGTTTGCAAACCAAAAAGTAAAAATTCAATTAGTCATCCTCCTATGCCCAAGCCATCTTTTATTCCAGAATCCACATTCGATGAGTTGGGAAGTAAATGTAAATGTTTGTGTCGATACTTAGCCAACCAAAGATCTGGATTACAAATGTTGATCAATTTAATAGAAGATGCAACTGGGAGGGACTTTGACAGTTATATTTTTTTTTAATGATATTATAGAGTTGTTCTGGTATGATTGGCTAAATACTTCGATAATAGAAGTATGGAAAAGGTAAGGATCTATCAATATAGAAAATTCCAATACACATTTTTAGCTTATTTCTATATATGGAAATAATTACAAATGTTTTACAGCCATTAATATACCGAGACCACAAACTTTGATATAAGAAGTGTTGGATTCTTAGTTCCTTCAATCACTAGTCAAGTGGCGACACATATTGAAGATGTGAATGAGTACTTCTCTACTGCATTCAAATAGTTTGCTAGTGAGGGGAAGGAAATTATCATAATTCCTTTTAACATCTAGTAAGTATTATTATTCAATATAATTTTAATAATGAATAAAATTATTTATTTTAATGTTTTTTTTATTCTTATGCAGAGCTAGACATTGGGAATTAGTGGTGATTGTCCCAAAATTGATGACTTTATTATCTTGACCCAATGGGTAAAACAACAAGGGGTCACAAACTGAAATTGCCAGCTATGGAGTAAGCATAAATTTAGTCAATGCTTCAACATGATATTTCTATTTAGAATTTCTATTTTACCAGCTATCGTTTAATTGATAGGGGTATAAAGGCTTTTTGTGAAGCTGGAGGACAAATACCCACAAAATTAAAGACATTAACTTTGAAAAATGTCAAGGTAGCTACTTTGATAACTACTTAGTCTTATATGTATTAATTTTCAACTCTTATATGTCAACTCTTATAGTCTTATCTCAACTGCTATTTATAGTAGTTTACTAACATTAAGTATAATTCGTTATTTGTAGTTTCCTATACAAAATAATGATTGCGCTTGTGGATACTATGTAATGAAATATATGCAAGCTATCGTCAAACAAGCATCACATGACATTCAGACTATAGATTAGGTAATAAAGAATAACATCATAAATTTACAAGTGATTGTAGTCATTTTATGAAATATTAGCGTATGCATTTTCTGTTACAGATCTTTACAACTCATCCATACACACATGAGGACTTAAATGAATTTCGAGAAGAGTGGTCAGATGCTTTTCTAAATGAAGTCAATATAGCATTGGATTAAATATGTCAGCTCCATTTATGTATGTGGTTTTAATACTCTTTCATATTTACTTTTGTATCTGACATTTAATATCATCTCAGACTTGCAATCTATCATTTTTTAAATTATGATGTGATTATGTGTAACTCAATTGAATATATGAATCATTTTTTTTATGAATGTGTGGTTTGGAATGGTGACGGTTGAGCATCAATGCTCCCCTCTCCCAAAATATATGAATGTTCTTGTTCATCTGTCTGTTTCTGTATCTGTTTCTGTAGATTTTTAAAAAAAAATTTATCTTCTAGCGTCGATTTTTTTAAATAACCGACCCTAGAGGTCTGGTTATCAACCTCAATATGTAGACCTTATAGCGTCAGTTTTATTAAATAACTGACCTAATAGGTCTTCTATAGGTTGGCTTTTTAATAAAATCGACGCTATACACCCTATAAGGTCAGTTATTTATAAAAAACCGACTGTAAAGATTGAATAACCGCCTGCAGACACTCCCTTGGTCGACAAAATTGTCGACTAAAAACCTCTCAGTCGACAATTTTCTCGACCAAAGGTATATCGGTCGACAAATTTATCGACCGAATAAATCTATGATGCTTCAGACAGTACTTTATTGGTCGACAATTTCTCGACCGAAATAATCTCAGTCGAAATATTTTTCGACTGAGATAGTTTACAAGGCCAGCTTTTTTGGAATAACTGACCTTATAGGCTCTTCTTTCTTGTTTGAAATAATCTCAATCAAAATATTTCTCGACCGAGATAGTTTACAGGGTCGGTTTTTTTAGAATAACCAACCTTACAGGCTCTTCCTTCTCACTTGAAATAATCTCGGTCGAAATATTTCTCGACCGAGACAGTTTACATGGTCGGCTTTTTTGGAATAACCGACCTTACATGCTCTTCTTTCTCGCTTGGGTCAGATTTTTTACAACCTCTTGGGTCGGTGTTTACTCTGTAAGGTCAGTTTTCTTAGGTCAAGAAAACCAACGCTATAGAGCAAATTCTATAGCGACGGCCACTTAGGGGTCGGTTTTAAAGTGATGCTACAGGCTTAAAAAAACTGACGCTACAGACCAGTCTTGTACTAGTGGACTCTGGTGCCAACAAGAAGAAATTTTGGCCTTTGTTCTAGAGAATCTTCACAGTGTTGTTGTTGCATTTGTGTGGGGTGATCGTGGGCATGTTGTTGGTTGGTCTACTATGACTAGAAGGTTTAAGGAAGAGGGTCTCAATATTGTAGACCCGATAGATCTTGCTTGTGTTGCTACAATGAAGTGTATTGATGCATTCTTGAGGGTTGATTCCTCATTGAGAAGATGGATGAAATTAGATATAGGGACACCTTGGATATCAATGGCATGTTAATGTATCTAGATTTTGGTGTTATGTGTAGGATGTCACTTTGTGTGGATGTCGACTACATCTTCCAGCTTGATGGATGGTCCTTGATGGACAAGCAGGTCAACCATAGTCTTTGCTTCTCTCCCAGATGCAACTAGTCTTTTGGTTCTTGCTAATTTGGAATCAAGAACATATACCCAAATGGAGTTGCAATACCTTTAAGATCATCATGGCATGATACCTACTGTTGATTGTTTGATCAAATGGGGCCTAAATGCTAATCCAACCTACTTGCTATGTACGGTTGTGGATGAGTCGCATACCCACCTACTCTTTGAGTGGGCCTACACAATATATCTCTCGTGTCGATTTTGGTTGAAGATGGGTTGAGTAGGCTCCCCCCATTGTTCTTTATTGAGTGTTTTGTCTAGATTTTAGAGCATAGTAGGCTCACTGGTGTGAGACCTTTGTGGGGATTTGCTTTATAGGTATTTGTTTCCTGATTTGAAAGGAACATATCAGTAGATTACATGGGAGGGGGAGTTGGATGTCATTTTTCTTTTTGATTCTTTTGTTTCTCATCTTAGGATGGTGGTCAAATCTAGACCTAAGTGGTGAGAGGGGTCAGCAGATTGATCTTGGATCAATGGGGTTTTGTAGCTTAACCCACAAGTATAGTATACTATGGAGCTTTTCCCTCGATACTTCCCTATTTTAGTTATATAGCAATACTTTACTTTCTCTAGAAAAAAAATACATGAATAATTAGCTTACACCATAATTTTTATATTCTTGAAAAAAGAACTTGATTAACTATTATCTGACCCTCTCCTTAAGTAGACACACATGCTAGTAGATTGAGCTAGAAGATGCACTACTTAAACTCCTTAATAATAGGGCAATATTATCTCTAAAAGTTGAATAACTATTGAACCAAACTTTAAACTATTTGACATATGAAGCTAAACAACTAACAACAAAAGTAGCCTAAAATTTTACAATCTTAGAATAGAATTAAATTTTACAGACACATGAAGCTAACATAGTCATAGGTGAAGTAGCTATAATCAAGGAGTTGAACTTCTCTTTTCTATAAGAAATGTAGATACATCAAGCTACATTATACCTTACATGTATCCAAAATTTGAATAGACTCATTTATTAGACTGTAATGACTGGAATAAATGCCAATAAGCCTATATTGATATGTGCCCTATGTTCCTTGGTGTTTGGGACTATTTTGAGGACTCAAATCTATTATTCTAGATTTGCATTTGAAATTATATTCTAGTCAATCCTAATTATATATCTACCCAAAAACCAACGGGTAAGAAAATGAATTAGGTGCTTCTACAACAAAGATGAAATGGTGAACACATTCGAAACAACTTCTCTCAATAGAAAATTCAGAGCCCTATTTCAAGGCATGTTACTCTCTGTAAGTACCCATAAGTAAACTAGATTTTATAAAAATGTACGAGTATCAGGTCAATTGATAAGTTTGTTGTTACTCTTTCCCTAGTTCCCTCATCTTCCAATTTTGTGTATGGTATCGGAGATCTGACTGAGGGTCTAGACCTTAGGGATAAGAGGAATTAGGTCAAGCTAGCATCTCACACAATCCTTCTCCTACTCCTACTCTATGGAGGAGTCATTGATGGAATGTTTTTCTAGAATATGCTTAGTTGATGATTGTGAATTAAATTTTTACACACTCAAAACCACTACTAACAAAAGAAAAGTACCCCACGATATTAGTTTGTACACGTGATTTGTGTGAAAGAAAAAAATTGTAACAACTTCCACTCATGATCTTAACTTTTCTTGCATGATCTGAGATTAAAATGTTAACCATAAATTCTAGTATGAATATTACGCAATCAAATAAGTGTTTATTATAAATAAATGTTATTTTTTAAATTTATGTGGTAGTATGCACATTTCTTGTTTGTTTTACATTAAAATTATCCATGGAGTAAGTCCATTTGAGATAGCTTGCAAATCCATCCTATATAGGAAAAACCATGAAGGGAATTTAGTGCATGTTTTCTTTATTACAAAGTAGTTCTGATAAACTTTTATAAAAAGAGTGCAAGAGATATTATATACAATTATGATTTCATTACTTTTTTATTTTCATTTACTAAAATAAATACCATATGATATGAGAAAGACATTGGAGTGTTTTCTTTTAATATAATTTCTTCAATTTTTTAAACTATAGAAAAATTCCTTATATTCCATTATGTACTATATGGGAAAGAAAATATGGGGCATTATATAATTTTTTTTGTTTTTACAGTTACAAGTAAGTCTTTATTCTAATTTAACAACCATGAGAGATCATAAGAGTGTCTGGAAGCACTTTCTCTGATCATTTATTAAACTACAAAATGATCCTTGTGTATTTTAATAGGTCTAGACATGAAAATTCATATGAGGATTCAAAATTGTTTTTGTCATTGGATATTTAAATAATAGATAGATTATACCATATACAATAAAAAAAAGTTCGTGATGGATTTCATCTATATAATTTTTCTTAAACTTATTAAATTACACAATGGTCCTTGTATTCTGTAAGATACTATATAGAAAGAGTGCATATGAAATAGTATGTAACTAATTTATATTTTTAGTTGCAAATGAGTGAATTCTTCTTTTCACAAGGCTATCATATGAGAACATGAAAGGGATCAAACATATTTTTTTATTTTTAAATTACAAATGGGTCCCTTTGTATTCCAATAAGGCTATATGAAAACTTGTAGAAAGTGTTGTGACATTTTTCCTTTAATTGTTTTACAATTATAGAATGGAGTTACTAAATATGTGTCGGCACTCAATTTTTTGAATTTGTCCTATTTGGTTACCTAATGAGTAAATATGTGACAATTGTCAATTGAAGATATATATGCAACAAATATAGACATATGATCAAACTCCAAGTCCAAACATATTAGTGATGAATTATGGACGTAACCAAAAATGCCAAATTCTAGCTAAAAGGAAATAAAGGACTTTGTGGGATGACAAAAAGTAATACAAATATCTGAATACTAGTACTAACATCCAGAGAGTTGTCAGTATGTAAAATGATGATTCAAATGCAATGCTCAATAGATCCAACCAAAGATGAATGACTAGGATCATAATCGAATACCAAGATTTGATTTGATGACTAGTTTAAGTGACAAAGTGATGCTCCCCGGGGAATGAATACCAAGCTAACAAGTTAATTTATAAAACACATGTTTTCACATTAAGAATAATATATCCAAAGGTTGCACATCTATGAATATTGTATCAGAAATGTGGCAAGTACGAGATTGATTCTTAGGGAGCTCATTAGGATGCTAACTAACAAAGTTTTTTTTTGTAGGGTTCTAAAGCAGAGAGTAGGATGTTTAGGGTGGGATTACGGGTTTGAGTTAAATTAAATTGGACATGCAAGAAGGAAGGATAATAATCAAACCTATATTAATCCTACATAATGAATGTTTGATAACAAATTAAGATATAAATTAGAATAAGCTAAACCAATCAATAATAAGAGAGAGAGAGAGCAACTAACTATATTATTCTATTTGTTACACTAGTAAGGCAAGAAAAAACTAAAATATGCAATGAACTAGCCAAAACCCAACACAAGAAACTAAGAAGGAATTAATTTTTGTAGAAATAACAAACTAGCATGAAGAAGAAACTAAAATAAGCAAACAATAGACAACTAGTTGGCAAGGGATAAAATTAGGGTTATCGAAGGTATTTGGGAATTTGATGGTTTGGGGGGATATACAACCATAAACTAACCAATAGGGTCCTACTTATGCAAAAACATCCAACAACTAAGATATTAAACAAATAACAGGGATAAATGCAAAGTATGCATCAACACAACTTAAATGTGTGCATAATACACAAGTGTTCGTTTCATAATAGTAAGGCACTCAAAGAGGCCCGAGTTTTCGATCTTAGAAAATTAGGAATTATAGGGACTACTACTAACAAAAACAAATTAGATTGAAAGAATGAAAGAGTTTGCTAGTTTGATTAAAATGAGAACTAAAATAAAAAAAGAATTAAACTGGTTTTAAGATCATAATGATGAGATCTCTAGGATGTCATTTTCACCACAATGTGATTTATGCAAGGGTTCTATTCAAGAAAAATATATTTTCTTATTGCTTTGTTTTAGGAAATTGTAGCCAACACTACCAGCTCTTACAATTTTGTACACTTAATTAATCAAATTAGTAACCCACTTTCACAGTATCAACATATAAGGTTAAATGATATGATCTCTCTTTGTCTAATCCACCTCACAATGATTATCCCACTCTCATAGTGTGTTATTGAGTATTTTGATAACAACTTCTCTAATTAAGAATCCCACTCTCATAGTGATTAACAAGTTAACATGGATTCAAGTCACTTTATCAATGCCAAAGTCTTGGAAGTTATTTCCACCAAGTTGGATATTTGCTTGAATTGGGCATGGATATCTTGGTTTCACCTAGTTGAGTGGATTATGTACTGGTTTTATATAAAGGCTTTCTAATGCTTCTCATTTTGACCACAAAGTTGATTGTTGGTGGTACCAACATGGCACCTCAGTGGTGTATCAAGTATTATATTAGTGCTATTGAGATTAATCTGTGAGTTCATGTCATTTTATTTATATCATTGGTACCAATACTGATTTCGATGGTATGAACTTTCTTTAGTTTAATCTTGACTAGTTTGCAATGAGGAAAATAAGGCATCAAGAAAAAATAAAATACATACTTTTGAACCAAAATGCAATAAAAATAGATAAAATAGATGCACAAGAGCTATGACATGCAACTAAGCAAAAGATACATGAAATATGTGAATAATATAATTTTTAGTTTATAACAAATCGTAAATAGCCTAAAAAATGTTAGCAAAAAGGTTTTCATCAAATAACCATAAGGTTGATTATGACTTCTCCTCAAGAAACACTACTTTGAATTTAGCTGAAACGGTCAAAAGAGAGACACATATGTCAACTATATCATCCTTACCATCTTCGAATTGATAGATCCAAATCAATTGTGTCCAACAATAGGGAAAAGAACTGTTATATAAACGACCAAGTATGAAAAAGCAAAAATATCTAGATAATTTAACATACAAATAAGTTAAAATAGAGATATAAAATAGAAAATTGGAAATATGTTGAGTGTATCACAAACTCTCCCAGTCTACAATACTATCTTCAAAGATGTTATCAAGTATTTTTTGTTCCCTAAATATTCACAAAATAAGGTAATATTTCATTCTTGGTGGCCTATAATTTAGAGAAATGAGTGTATGTAATGGGTGTCATGGAATAAGATTCATACATAATCCAATTCATTTTTGTAATAAAAGAAATATATGCCTAAAAGATGGATTCTATGAAATTTAATATCTCCTAAGCCTATTGGTTCTAGTGGAATGATGCATTCTATGGATACCTCATCCTAATATCGAGAACATGTGGATGATTCTTATACTTCACACTCTACATTCTCTACCACTGCAAAGATATAGCAATCTTATTTTCAAATACTTTTTATCCACTCTCATTTTGTCTTTTGTTTTTATCTTCTCATTCTAACATTTATTACCCTTCTATTATCCATTCACATATATGATAATATAGCACTTTGAGAAAACTCAGAGAAGGAGTAAGGATGTATAATTTTCCATTTCTTATGAATAAAAAAATATCTGGAGAAACTTTGGCTACAACTTGACGAACATGTTATGAATATGCAAAATATATGTTATTTTTGGTTATGAAAATTGTATTATTAAAATGGACCTTTAACACAACTATCTTTTTCATTTACAAATGCAAAAAAAAATTATGCTTTATACCATGTCATTTAATGCAATCAATAAGGAAAAGTGACTTGAATAATGTATTCATCCAATAGTACTAAACAGATGATATGAGGGTGGATTAGATCATGCAATGTTGAGATGAAATCTTCTTAACTTTGCTATGTCTCTCTTCTTTGACTCCCGAGACAAGGTGATCTGAAATTTGTTCTTGACTTTTCTTAAATAATCACCCTATTTCATGGTCAGATTGGACTCAACATCATCTTAGTTTTATAACACAAGGATTAAATTCCATGTTAATTTTGTCACATATGGATTTGGATTACATATTCCACTCAATTCCTAATGTAGTATGCTTTTAAACAAGCAAATCCATTTGTTAATCCATACACATAGGTCGTTGCTTCAATTGACACATGTGATCATTTACTTCTAAATCCACTTTTACAATAGATAGATATGGATTACATGAAACAAAATACAAACTAAATTGAAAGCTAATATGTAGACTAAACAAATAATAACTAAAAGTATCTAGCATGATGCAACATAAATCATGTCCCACAACCCAAGATTGGATTCGATAATATCCTCATTATAGAAAGAAAAATCTAGAGGTGGAACATGTGTGTCATACACTCAGGTGTTAGGAAGAAAGAAGGTTCCCAGTTGCACGTGTGGGTCTGGTGGATAGAACATGCCAGTGAATTAAGGTAGATCAGATGGAACCAGTGGTTGTTGTGGGTAGATGGAAATATTTCTTGTCTACAATTATGACCGTAGTAAGGTTGTTGATTTTACTTTATAGGTTGCATATGATTATGAATGTTCTCTTGGTTTCTTAAAAATATGTGTTCATCGATGGACATTGCCTACACATACATGAAAATTTTCTCATAGTTCTAGAAGATCCTCTCATAATGTGATTTTATCTCAGTCATGGTCGCCTAATACTATTGATGGCCTATCTAGATAGAGTTTATCATGTTGTACACGGTATCAAAGGAATACATGCTCTCCTAAGGTTGAGTCGGGTGTTGGAAGATGCATCCCAAAAGTGTTGAGTGTGTTTTGGCCTCCTTCTATGCCTCATTGGTGTAGGTGCTACCTCCATGACCTCCTTCTCATTATTAGTGCCCTCTTTATTATCATAGTTTCTCTCACATGATGATCCAAAAAATGAAGGTTGTTTAGATAAATGAGGCCAAAGACAAGATCAGGGAGATCTTGCTCAGATATCTTGGAGATTATGTAGAGGCTATCTCTATACAGGGCTTAGAGCTTAGTTTTGTAGAAGTGTTTGAAGTCGAGATTGCCCTTGACTCAACTAGCTGAAAGAGGGAGAGATCAAGGTTGAAATGCATGGAGATCTTGGTGATGAGATGATCAATGTTGATTGACAGCTTCCTCTTCTCACTTTTGTCCCCCTGGTACATATGTCCCAAGAGTAGTGCATCGAGCTTGGCCTTCTCTCTTCCTTGTAAATGAAGCTCGTATAGCACGTAGATGTATGTCACTTGGTCCTTCCCTTGGCACTATTTAGATATGTTAAACAAGGTATTTGCCAATAATCAACGTAGAAGACAGGTGAAGGGGTGTCCAATGTTGGTGTCTCTGGGTGTGCCAGCTGATCTTGATGCTTTTTGACATCCCTATAATCTTTCTCAAAGAAATGGAATGGTCAAAATCATCTATGTTACAGTGCATTAGACGATTGGCCCACCCAAATATGGCATTGGCTCCCAAACATGGCATTGGATGCCTCCAACGAGTGCTTGTATGTGTTCTAGAGACAAAATATGGCCTAGATAGTCCCCAAATCACTACTCCTTGTGTGGTAAGCATGGAAGCACACCTCAAGGTATGCCAAGAACTCTAGAAAGATATCTGCATATGCCAGCCGCCCACCCAAAAAGGTGTGGTTCAACGTCATCCCCTGGCCTGCACAAAATTTGTAGAAGTTCTCCATGAAGTCTATCCACCAAATGAAGACTGCATCGTTGTAGTGTGTAGCTACCAAATCATGTTTTGGAACCTCAACATAGCTCTTCATTTTCTTGTCCCTTCCTAGATCTAGGATCATCTTGGGTATAAGCTATTGGGATGTTTCCTCTAACAAAGATCCTTATTAGAGGGCTTGCTTGCCATTGAGTGAAAGAATATGAAGAATTAGAGCTCACTATAGTGGTTCATCATCTAGGTAGTGCTCAGAGAAGCTCACAAGACAATGCTAGAAGAAAAAGTTCTTGAGGTGTGAAGGTTACAAATGAATCCTTCTTCTTATATAGGATGAGATGCACCTTTGTAGTAAAAATATGGTGCCATCAACTTGGAAGTCGGTGGTATCGACATGCATGCTTGCTTATGTGCTCTCAGTATCCATTATCATAATTTATGGTACATATTGAACAAAGTAATGACATACATAACCCTCTTTATCAGGTAGTATTGAATTTAGGATGACCAATATATTGATTTTATTGGCGTTGAATTTGTGCACTTGTGGCTGTTATATTTGTAGACATGGATCCCTTAAATCTACGGTCTCAGTGGTATTGACATGAATTCTAGTTCCACTAAGATATAATTGTAACATCTTGAAATGATCCATTAATAAGAAAATAAAAATATGTTGGTGGAACCAACCCAAGGGTTAGCGCCATCAAGATTCACCTTTAGTATCACTCTAAGTAAACATCATCCTGATTGCAGTAAATTGAAATTAGAATTCTCCAATAACTAGTCTAAGGGTATGAAAATAGGTCTATAAGAAAAATAAATCAAGTCTATGGTACCGACTAGAGATTAGTTGACACCAAAATTTTCCTAAAGAAATTTATGAAAACTTCATTTATTTTGGTTGGTGCCACCTATATGGAAGTCGGTGGTACCAAAATCTCTTGTGAAATCACTCCATATGTCAAAACTAACAAATAAGATAATCAGTAGTATCAATAGGTATCTCAATGACACAAAAAATCACATGTAGAATCATATCGAATATTGTATTTCCAAGGTTTGAGTTGGTACTACCAATTTGAAAGCCAGTGAAATGACTCTTGGTAATCAAAACCAAAACAACATATTGATCCAGAGTCAATGCGACAGACTTGGTACTGACATTACTCTATTTTGTGTCTGTAGCAAACCCCTAATGTATCTTGTAAATGCATCATATCTAATGAAAAAAAACAAAGATAATTTTGTAAATTTAAATGTAATGAAAGGACAATAAAAAAGTGGGCTCCTTCCCACCAAGAGAACTTTTTAAAGTCATAGGCTTGACTAAGACACATCAAATAAGGGGAGGATTAAAAGATTTACCTATTCATGTTCGTGAATAGTCTCTACTCCACGATGATGTTTGAAAATATGGCCATTGGTCTTAAAAACTTGTGAGTTATGACTCTGATCTATACTTCCATGAGGGTATGCCTTAACCATAGTGTAAGGACCAACCATTTAGAACTTAGTTTCCTAGGTTGAAACTTCATCCTTATATTGAACAACAACACTTATTTCCTTATTTGGAAGGTCCTATATAAAATCTTCATATCATGAAAATTATTTGTACACTTGTTGTACAATGTCACACTCTCATAGGCATCTAACAAAATCTAATATAATTCACTTAATTCCATTTTGCACATTTCACCTACATAAGATAGATCAAATCTCAACTTCTAAATAGCCCTCATAGCCCTAAGATCTAAGTCTATCGAAAACTGGCAAGAACTGCCATAAACTAGCCAATAGGGTGTGGTACCAATTGGAGTCTTGAAGGCAGTCCTACATGCCCAAAGGGCATCATTAAATTGCATGCTTCATTTGGTCTTGATGTTATAGACAATCTTCACTAAACTCATATTCACCTCCCTATTGCTGACCTCAACTTTTCCTTGGATACAGATGGTTGTGTGTTCCTACATGATGCGAGATTACATATTTCTTCAAAGAAACACTAGACTGGAGGTTTGTGCAATACAAAACAATCATAGAACTATTTATTACTAAAATTCTAACTCAAAATGACTAAAAATTCAATGGTTATAGGACCTAGGAATTTGTCCGTACCATGGTATTATCATAGAACGACATGGAAGCATAAAGTCTTAGCATACATGAACAAATAATAAGACAAAATCACCAACATGTGATCAACATTGTACAAGATATATTAAGAAACAACACTTTATTACAAGATTTCAATTACATATTTAAAAGCCAAATTGTACAAATTTTCTCATGTATACTAGAGATCTTACAACAAGTACATTATAACATACCTCATGAGCCATCAATTCTCTGTCCATCTGTAAAACTAAAAAATATATGAAAGAAGTAGGTCAATGTGCTAGGTATTAAGTACATGGTAGAAAGATACATTAGTATAAGCTTTGCATAATTTGAAAAGATTGTAGGAATAAATGGAAAAGAATAAACAAATTAAGTACTTTGTAAAACAAGATCCCTTATTTTACATCATTTTACACCAATTATATTAAAATATTCATGTATACATAAGGCATTTAGCCAAATTCTCGCCAGAAGAGTCTGTAAGGGTGCTCAAGATCAGATATCCTTTATCTATGTGAGGGACCTCAAGGACATCGCCAAGAGATAACCTTTTTATCAACATGATCCACCCAATCTCGACAATTCAATTAGGGCCCCAACATTATGTCCTTACTCTAACAATACAAGAAGATGCACAAAGTTTGTATAATGGAGTTCAATATTTTGTTTGTAAGCTATAAAATTGAAAAGACAAACATCAAGTACAATACTAGAGTACAACATGGGAGAACCCCATCACTAATTAACACCATAGGAACCCCAAATCTACAAAAAAATATTGTTCTTCATAAACATGCATACAACCCGTTCATCATTGGTTTGGGTGGGTAAAACCTTCACCAATTTGGAGACATAATAAATAACTAGAAAAGTGTAAAAATTTGAATTTTAACACACTGACATCGCTGTGGAATGTATTACCTATTAAAAAGAGGACCTTGAATGTCCTAGTATATATTTAAGGCATTTCATGTCTTTTTCACTTGTTTCCAATTTGCTAACATGCATAAAGCCTTTCACTAAACTATATGCATCCTTAAATAAGGATGACCAATGAAGACTGGAACCCAAAACGTAGCTAATGTTATCGAGGTTGCATTATTCTCCCATGTGGGAAATGCATTACAATGAGAAAGAAATTCTTCACCTCCCACTCATACACATAACATCTTAATATGGCATCCCTACATTGTTTCAACAAGATAGGGTCATCTAAAATAAAATAATGCACAAAGTAAAAGAACTTCTTCATATATTGAGAGTTCCAATCATCAGGAATCACTCCATTTACTAGATGGGCATGACTCTATAAATCCACACGTCTTTATGTTTAACAGGCATCAATTTCTCATCAAATAAGGTCTCCTAAATGGGTAGCCCTAATCCAATATTTGCCACTCTCTACAGACAAGATAGATAGTATTCCATAACATTTTATGTGCCAGACTTATCCCTAATATATATGTATAATTCTTTCAAAATCAAGAACCATTGAATTAAGGTTTGGCTTCCTTTTATAAAGTAAATACTTAATTAAGGTATGGTCTATGCACACAATAACCTTCACCCCAATTACGTACTATCTAAATTTATCAAAGGTGAGAACCAAAATACAAATATCTTTTATATGTGGTGGTGTAGTTTAATTGAGCATCACTGAAAGTTTGACAGACATAGTAAATCACATATGAACACATTCTTATTTTTTCTCAAACTTCCTCAACTGCATATTTGGAAGTGTCACACATCAGCTCAAAAGGTAGACTACAATCCAGAGCTATAGTTACATGTTTAAAGATCAATTTATCCTTTAGAACATTAAATGAGTGTAAACAGTGATCATTAAAATCAAATTCCACATCCTATTCTGAAAGTGCCAAAATAGGTTTTACAATCATTGAAAAATCTTTAAAAAATTGCTCGTAGATGCTTGCGATATTATCATTACAAACTATTTTCTTCCTTCAATGACTACGCTAGAGGAAGCATGGAGAAAAATAAACTTCTACTAGATCAAACTTTGTACCCTTCATGGGAACCTTGTGTTCCAAAACAAACCCCTCGTTTGCCATAAATTTAAAATGAGAAGGGTATACTCACATATTTGTAGAACCAAATATAAACTAAATACACAATCCATAAACGAATCCCCTTACATTGTAAGTCATCCATAAAATCCTCAGTCACCAATCAACCATTTCAGCAAAGATGGTGAGTAATCACCATTGGAAAGTTGTAGGAGAATTTCAAAGTTTGAACGACATATGTAATAGCCCTTGCTGGTCTAGAAACTACTTATTTCAAGAATATCACCACAGGAACCTTTAAAATTACTTTATACAGTTGTAAACATAATATATAACAAACACCACATAAATTTTGGGTCTAAATACAGAGACAAAGAGGATAAAATGAATTTGATAATAAGAGATAGAAGTGAACGCTGAAAATAAAAATGAAACGAGTATTGAGTTTACAAATAATCACATTGGGTTGGAAGTGAGTACTTTTTTTTCTCCCAATACAATTAGTACAAGACTATAGTGGCATGTTAAAGAGATTCATGTATTCATCTACCTTCCCAAAATATTTAAGAATACAAATAGCACAATGTAAGACAATAATCATTTGTTCCTGACATGCTAGACATCAATGGGTGTCAACATGGTGTGGTTGGGAATCATCATTTTAGCCTCATCTTCTAGTGTCCATTTTTGATAGAATAGTGCATGATTACTTAGATTGAAATAATTTGATCCATTTCCATTGGTAAAATAGAAATTGATAGTTTGAAATGAATGCATTAATTCATTTATAAATTTGTAGTGGAAATTTAGCGTTGCAATATGTGTAGCAAGTTGAAACATTTTCTATTTGTCATCTATACTAATTTTGTTACAAATATACACTTTATTGAAGGTCCATAAAATATTTTCCTGTAATCCCTTTTCTATAATTAACAAGAATATTCATGTATTGCAAACTGGCTTAGAAATTTAACATACTTCATACATTGAGAGATTGAAATTGTGTTCTTACTTCTTAGTAATTATTTGACATTCCCAATTGTTTTCCTTTTTTATATGGTAAGCATAAGTATAGTTAGCTTGTCCATCCTTTCATTAAGAAACATTTTTATATTTTATTAATATATGTAAAAAATAATTGGAAGAGGGCAACAACACCGAGTCCTATATAAATATAAGGGACAAGAGAAAAACTAAAACATGCATTTTGTATATATTGATATATATATAATGTGTATATCCATATATCAATATGTATCTATGTGTATATGTACTATACATATATATTCACATAGATATTTCAACATACACACTTTTGACCTTTTTAAAAAAGTTAAATAAACTAGGTTTACTTTTGAAAGTAAAACAACAAGCATTCTTTGCACAATGGTTGTTTCAGTGGACAACAAAATGCCAGTTGATCCATCATATAACTCCATGATGAGGAGAGAACTACATGTTTATGGACAAAATTCAAAACCATGTTATAAAAATATAATAAAGGATTGAGTAATGGAATATCCATGGCCCAATATTGAGGTAAGATACTAATATAAGTGCGACAAAGATGTTATTCACCACCATATGCTTGAGAATTTAGTATTTCCTACATAGACATGAAATGAACAATATATGACATAAGAATTTGATGTAACATTAAAATACTTTGAATTTCCATCCAAGCACATATACATGTTTGATATCGATATACATAGAATCATCATCACTTGGTGCTTATATCCTCAAACCATTTTGTGATTAAACATTACAGGAATGGGGACATTATGCACTGCAATTGGACCTCCTTAACATGTCTTGGAAAACATGAAGTAGAAATTATGTCATCATAAGAAAAGGGGATTGCATAAGAATACCGATTTAATATAGGTTTTGAAGACATATAATGTATAAGGAATCAACATTCATGTGTGATCTTATTGTCACGCCACATTGGGATCAGAGAAATAGGGGAAGGGAGTGGTATAAATTACAATGAAACCTCCTTTAGTTTTTGTGGACATCCTGAACAAAAAATGAGTTTGGCCTCCTTCATTTTCTAACAAGAGATGAAGGAACATTGATCACTTGATTTCATGTAAAACATGAGACTCAAGATTGTCCAAGGGTTTCTATGGTTATCATTGCTTTGGATGGTTGCATGAACCTCTTTCTCTCTTGAGGATTGAACCTCTTTAAAAGATTATGTAGGTATTTTTTTAGAGGTAAGGAATTCATTAGGTTTTTGGTTGAGTGAGACATGTACTTTTCTTTATTATCAAATTTATAAATGAGGGGGAGATCATGATAGATATTACGTAAAACATACAATTGAGTGAGACTACTAGGGAAAAAGAATATACATCAATTGCTTTGTGGACATGAATATATACACTAGAATTTTGTGTAGGGAATTCAAAACATTAAAAACTCATGTAAGATGAGTTTTTTTGGAAATACTCATTTTATGTAAGAGTCCATTTGCGCTAATTCTGAACAACTTAATGTGTGTTAAACTTCTCATTCGTCACTAGAACAACCATAATGAGACTAATTCCATGACGCATGTTCAATAGAAGTGATTAACATAGAAGATTTAGAGATACATGTATATGCACAAATTCATCTTTGTAGATTTTAATGTAAACTCAAAGTTTAGGGTTTGCATGATAGAGTATTTTGAGTGTGTCCATCATTTATGGAATCACTCAAGTAGTTGCGATAGGAACATATAAGTTTATGTGATAACCTAGTTTTCTCTTACACCTCAAGTACATGTCGTCTACTTTATCATTGCTCTCATTCTCACCCTAGGCTCCAATTCATGATTGAATGAGTTTGATGCACAATTATTCCATCTAGTATACAAGCATCACTAAAATGATGCTTTATTTGACTAGAATCCTTTTGACCCTCAGGTAATACATCACAACCTTTCCTTTGTATTCTATTCATAGACTTGTAAACTTTTGTACTCAATCCTTGTTCTCAAGTTGTAGAGTCATTTTGACGGTTCCAACACATGTCATTTCATCAAAATCGGAGCTAGGATGAGATAGATACTCCTTTCAAATACAATTATTTATAACTTTGTTTTCCAACCTTTTATTTGTTTTGAGCCTTACTGAGCCCAAATAGGGTGTGCGGCCCAGTTAAAGTGGGTGCCTTTTCCACTCTCCACTTGACACATCAGCAATCCACTTTGATAGGCTTCGACAAACTAGGACCCTCAGATCTTATGGCCATGGATTCAAGTCATGATCTGACGGTCCTTCTCTCTTCTTCTACCTTTGGACAGTGTAACAATGTATGAAGCTCCTTGATTGGCTCACACTCACCTACCCCCATTTTTGGTGCCACTTATTTATGTGTCTAGAGGAATTTTTGTAATCCCCTCATCCTATAAAACCTTCTCCTAAGTTTATCCCCCTCTTTTTTGGTCTATGTGAACCCTAGCTTCTGCAACCACCCTCTCCTTTGCTTCTCTAGCTGTGGTGGTTCTGTCTCTACCTCAGTTTCAGTGTACCCTCCTCGACCCCTTTTAGCGACCTACAATGGAAGACACTACCTTAAAGGGCCAAGGAAAAACTGAGCGGCATCCTCTCAATCCCCACAAAACCTCCACCTCCATGTTTCAACCGAGCTCCGGCGAGCTCACTGACCTTGACATCGCGGAGGCTGGGCCAGTTCGTGTGAGATGGAGCCAAGCAAGGGATGTTCTCAACTGTAGGATCCTGGATACCCTAGCATCGAGGGACCAGATCGGCTCCCCCCTCTGATTGTTGACCAATGGTTGACTCATGCCCCACCCACTAGATGGGAACCGAGTCTGACGATGATGGGGAGCGGATCCCAACTGTGCCAGAGCGATACACAGGGGTGGTGAGTGGTGGAGAGAGTTCAGGAGGCGCTAATGAGTGCCAGTGCCCATCAGGGTTATGTGGCCCATCCACGCCCGCTGGATCAAGATCCAACGATCTGGAATCCCTATGTTTGAGGTAAATCTATGGAGAATGATATCTCTCACATTCTTGGGCCAAATGAGGCATACAATATATCATTTTGGATCTAGAAAACATGATCTTTGCAATGGGACTAGTCTCACGGCCTAATGTTTGATGTAGTTCTACTATTTGTGTTAAATATGATGACATTTGATCTCTTTCTACATGTGTGATGCCATATAATGAGTAAGCTTGCTCTTTGGTGCCTCAAAAACCCATGATGGCCTATTATTTGTACCTTGTACATCTTTATGCCCAAAGATTTGAACTTGTCCGTACTAGCATTCTAATTTTACTCGATGATGTACCTTGAACCTTTAAGCATGCCTAGAATGGATACTTTGATGTTAATTCTAACCCCTATCTAGCATATGTGACTTTTTATGTCTAAGATGATCATGTGAACTCCTAAATCAGTGACCTTAAATCCAGTGTATCCCTGTATGTCTAGTAGAACTTTCTTGTGCACTTATGTAGCTAAATACCCTAATATTGGCTTGATATGTTATCTAGTGTGCATGTGATATCTAAATATATAATCTTGTTCAAGTCTTTCTTGAGGGATCATCCATGTTATATAATGATCTCCAATCAGTATGCTAGTGATGTTAATGACTCCTTAACTCCACTAGACCCCATCTATACTCTAATGATGACAATTTGGATGTTCGTAACTCAATATGACTAGTCATACCAATGTTGATGCTTGTGTTGACTAAGCTTTCTCAAATCATATGATTTCTCTATTTAAGATTTTAGAACTATAATAATACATCCCTAATCTAGTTGGGATGTGTTACTCCAAGTGTTAAGGAATCCATGATGTACTATGTTTCTTGATAATGCTTGTGCATGACCTAGTTGAGATTTTGAAATCAATAATGAATGATATGATACTAAGATCTAGGTGACACATTCAACCATCTTGATTATGATTAATGAGACATACTCTTGCTGATGTCAATCCAATTGCACTCATTTGAAATGTCAGGATCTCTATGCTGACTCTATTGCTAAGATCCAATCAAGTGCTAGTTATGGTCCTCTAAAATCAATGGTTAATCTTGGACTCTACTCGCAAGGAACGCTTACTCTCTTGACCCTACTATGGTATTGGCTTGTATGTATGTATGCTCGTATAAATGCTTGGCTAGTTAATTACATGTTTCAGCTACTTGTTCTCTATGATTAGTATGTTCGTTTTTCTTGATATATGTTGAGAAAACTTTGAACATAATTAAACTTGTCCATTATACAAACCTAGTGTACCTACCTATGTTCTCGAGATAAGGGCACAAGGTTGGGAGTCTTACTTGAGATGTCAAGATAAGGCAGACCATGTCAATAAAAGGGTAGCTAATCTTGAGCACCCTTATGGACCCTTCCAATGGGAAGTTGGTCATTGGCCATAATATGTTGTTGAGTAGAATGGAAATACACCTAAAATATGCTTTGGATAAAAGAATATTGTTAGTTATTCACACCTTGTTTCATCTTCTTTCTTATATGATGTTTCTAGCCAAGAAAGGTTTTATAGTACTCTTAACCTATTTACCTGTCTTTTCATCACGTACTTAATGCTTTAGCATTAATATACTTTGTTTATCGAATTTGTAGTTGCCAAATGAAAATCCGCTCCACTCAAGACTCTAAGCTCTAAAATGAAACACCAATGGGTATACTTAAAACTAGAAATGGGTACATGTATCTTATCTCCGTGTTTATTATCTTGTTATCTATTATCTTGTTCTTGTTTATGGTTTTATTCATCAATATGTTATGTTATCCATTCTAGGGACAAACACCCAGGTCCACTCGCCTTTGGATTCGTAGCCACTAGGAGTGTGGACTTAGGGTAACAAATGGTTCCGTGATAATTTAATAGTTTAGTTATCATCAAAATATTTTATTTGACTATGTATCCTCAAATAGATACTTCAGTAGATGTACATATGTAAATTCATTTCCTTAAAAAACATATTGAATCTAGGTTGGCTTAAATTACTCAAATAAAGAATTATACTAATTCAACCACTTTTTCAGGTTTTAGAGAATTCTAAATATTATCTTCTACTTCTTGATTCTTCTATGTGCACCCTTAGAATCCTCCCATATCCTTAAAATGTCCCTAACCATCTTCACTATTACCTCACTGCTAATCTAGGAATTGACCTTGTATATGATGAATATAGGTAGTTCCTAAATCAAAATATACAGGTAAACACATGACCGTATTTTGGAGAAATAATCAATATTAAAGTCACCAAGAAGGGCAATGAGAAAGTGGTTTGAGATAAATCAGACCATGACATTTGTCCAATCTCCAAAAGAGGTGGAGGTTGTAATACATTAAATTTCAAAAATATATAAGTGAGAGGACTAGGAAGCATGCTACATACATTTACAACTTGATCGTCATGAGTATAAAACTAATAGAATGATGTATATCTTGTATTTAAATTACTTGAAGTTCAATTGAACATATGTTTATTAAATTATGTTAGAATAAATAAAAAATTAAGCTAAATGTGTTTTCAATAATAGAATCAAAAGAGGTAGATATAAAGGTTAAAATTTTCTAGTAGTCTAGTATCTAAAAGAGATACAATTATAGGAGATCATTTGGTAGCCAAGAGCAATTTCACGTCACTTCTATACTTTATTTGATCATTTTTATATAAAGCATATAAGTGAATCAGTCAAAAGTAACTACCACTTTTATACGTATTTTTGTATGACTATCATTTTTATGGTAATGAATATATGAAAGAAATAATGTCCACATACAAAATATTCAAAAAAGAAATTTCTACAAATGGATGCATTTCTCACAATGTACATAAGTTGGTTGTGCCCTTTCATATAATACATTGTTATATTAATTGGTGATGACACAATAACACAGTAAGATAATGTATGTGATGTTTTATTCATACATGTATATTGGATAGGACCATGTCTTAACAATATACTACTATACACAAAATTCATTTACAACAATGTAGAAACAAGATTTATCGAAAAGGTTGAGAAAATGGTAAGACAATATGAAGAAAGACAAAATTATAGAAAGAATAATTATCCATGAGATGGAGGAATCCCTTGTCATATTGTCCTATAATGAGTTTTAGAAATACAATAAATATTTAGGTTTCAAGAAGCAAAAACTAGGCTTTGTTCAGAAGGTACAAAAAATGAGTAAATCACGAAACAATGCCAATGTATAGTGTTGTGTTCACCTATAACTATTAGCGAAGTGACATTACTCATTATTAAAAGTGAAGGACAACTGAGAAACCTATTAAACTATCATGTTAGGGTGATGTGAAACACATTCCCAAGGTACATGAGAGTTTAAACATGTATTACATGTTATACCCCATCTTGTTGCACTGTATGGTTTCCATTTGATGTTCCATTCATTATAGCTTAGAGAATCTATATATGTTTTATGTGAAAAGTAAAAAAAAAACTATAATTGCATTCTAGGTTATGGAATCATGTAATATGAAATGAATAACAATGGAATGAGGGATGTGATGATTATATAGATTTGTGCTAACATATGTATACATGTATATATATGGGGGTTTGTTTGTTACCCACATATGTAACTAAGGTTTAGCTACGTGTGCAGCCTAAAAAGTAACTATTTGGTCAAAACTACATGTATAAAAAAGTAACTATATTTTCAAAAAAGTAATTATTCTATTGAAAAAGTAAAAACAAGAAAAATACAAAGTAAAATTTTTGGAATAAATTTGTAAGTATAATTTGTATTGTGTATTTTGCCCATTTTGCCTTTTTAATCCTATAACTACTTTTTTGACTCCATATCTAGATAGTTACTTTTCTAACCAAATAGTTACTTCTGGAGCTATAGGGTAACAAAACCTCAGTTACCCACATGGGTATTAAAGATAAACCCTAAATATCAGAATCAGGTAAATATATTCCGACTTCCCCCCTACAACTGTAGGAGGGTCAAGAGTTACATATAGCCCTATGCTCGCTATACAATGTGTAAGTGAGCAACTCACCCGACTAGCTTACACATAATCTCTTTTTAACATTTTTACAAATTTTTGCAGCAATAGAACTCACACTACTAACTACTCCACCGTGCTTACGGGTGTTTCTTTCATTCCAAAGATAGAAGCACAAGGCAGCAAAAAGAATCAGCTTCTTCTCCTCATTGGCGCATCGTTTGACCGTCTTCTTTAAGTCTCCATTCAGCTCTATATTCAGCATGAACTCTTTGCAAATGATCTCCCATAAGTTATTCGTAAAGGTGCAGCAATCAAATAGATGACTATGGGATTCATCGCTTTCCTTGCATAGGTAACAGGTGACAGCAGTATTGTGATTCCATTCATGAACTTTGTCCAACGTCGCTAGAGAACCATGCAGAATTTTAAACACACATGTAGACCATTTTGGAATTTGCTTACCATCCCATATTCGTGCCATAGTGCCATCTTTTGCAGCCCTTGTCCTGGTAATGTCCCACAGATCCATCTTTGGATTAAGCATATAATATTGTCCATCAGGCTTTAGACAGAAAAGGTGCTTGACCTACGGCCAAAGACCCCTCATCATATGAATGGTACATGAAATACCTTCTCTGGTGTGGGGCTGGAAATCCAGTCCCTGTGGGTATCTATCCCTCATTCATCTCCCCCAAACATGAACCGCCAGTCTGGTACAAGATAATTCTCTTCAGAGTCCCCCATCTAGCAATGTCTCTTGGAGTTTTTAGTTGCAAGCCTCCCTCATCTTTAGGTAGCACCAGTCTTGGATAGCGCATGGGATGGTACTCACCCACCCATATGAAGTTTGAGATTTTCATCTCCATCCTATCAAGCACAACACCTGGAATTTCGCCATGTTGCACCCAGAAAATAAGAAGTCCCTCAATAGTTGATCTAATGAGGGTAGCATGGCCCGCCATGGATGTCTTCTGAGATTTTCATCTCCATCCTGTCAAGCACAGCACCCAGAATCTCACCCTGTTGCACCCAGAAAATAAGAAGCCCCTCAATAACTGATCTAATAAGGGTAGCACGGCCCACCATGGATCTAATGAGGGTACAAGATAAACCCTAAATATGTATGTATGTATATATATATATATATATATATATATATATATATATATATATCACCCAAACATAAAATTATTGTAAGGTCCCTTACCCTTCTTAACCTATAAACATAATTTCTTTGGATTAATTAGATTTATATGATTGTTAATATTAAAAATTAGCACTAGTTTTTGATGTCATACTGGATAATGAAAATAAGTTTATAATGTAAATTAGAAAACACCTTACTTGTTCAATATATACAAATTCTTGTAATTTGTGGGATTTTATGTGAAATACCCATTTTTGGGTGTAAATATAATTTAATACTTTCTTGAGTTGCTTCATGATGTATCTAAGAATTTTTTAATTTATAACTCTCCTTTGGATGATTTTGAGCCTTTCTTTGATGGAGTTAAATAGACTTGGTGAGGTGGTAGTGCAATTCCTTCACCGGTCGAGGGTTTTTCTATGGCCACTTGCTTTGTCAGTGGCCAGTTGTTTTTGTTGGCCGATGGTTTCCCTGGTGGGCAGTGAGCTATTGCTTCTAGAGGGATTGCTACGTACAACCAATTAGGATTCTCATCAATGAGGTTGGTGTGTGCATATTGGTGAGAGGGTGATTGACAACATTTGGGCCAATTAGGTCATATGTCCTCATGTGAACCTGATTGATGAGTTTTTGACCAACAATATTCAATGGTACATGAGTTTCCAATGAAGCAGTTTCATATTACACATTGCTGAAAAAAAGAAGGCAAGCTGCTAAGAATAGTTTTGCAGTGACCAATGGATTTTTCTATGCTCTATGGGGTTTTGATCGATGGGTTTTTTGATGAATTGTCTAACGTGTTTCCTTACCAAGGAGAGATCAACAATAACCCTAAAAATACCCCTCTCTTTCTCTCCTTTCATTTCTTTATTGTGAATCTCTAGTTGCAACTAGAGGAGCTTGACTAGAATTTCTAGACTGAGGAGATCGTGAGGATTCATCAAGGATGAAAATCTTAGACTTTTTGTGGATGGATGTACTAGAATCAAGGTTTCTTGGTTTGATCTAGGGTCGTTGATCGTGTTTATTGGTTCCTTCATGTAAGTGCGTTGCCCTCTACTCATTTTCCTATTATTCTTCACTTTCCTTCCTCTTGCGTCTGAATCATATAGGTTTTCTTGGGGTTTTCTTGTAGAAACCCTATGCATGTCAGTTTATAACTCTCTTTTTCTTTTTCCTTGCTCTAGTTCCACCTTGTTCATGGAAAGAGGAGATGCTCCTGGAGCTTTGGCGGGTTGAGCTTGACATTTTGTTGTTGATTTTGGGATTTTTCACCTTAGATTTCAGTTTTCTTCCCTCTACTAGAAAAGTTATACAATTTTGAATGTATTTCTTGCATACCTTATACATGTTGTTGTTAATCTTAGTTTGAAAAACTTAAAATGGTAAAAACATGCCCTTTTTGGTATTGTTTTATATTACAAACGATGTTGATACAAATATTTAAGCCTTACTTATTCTTCATGAAATTTTCCTTGTGGTAATGAATCTTCATTGAGTATGAAAGGTCTCAAATCTTAAAATGTGACTGGTTGAACTCCCAAAATACTAACTATGTGATGTCCAGTGCCTAAGAGGTAAAACAATTTAACTACATGCAATGTCATACACTGTGGAGAGCATTGGATGTATTAATTGAAATTAAAATTACTATTATGAGGCTGTAATAATGAAACCATAATATAGAAAGCAACGTATAGTTTGACGATAATTGGATGTATCAATGGTTGTTCTTAAGTAATCCAACATATGTGATCATGGTTTATGGTTATGGATAAGATATGTTTGGAGAACATGAAGAGCATTAAGAGAGAAGTTTCATTGATCCAGGTGGTGGTGGTAGGAAGTGAGTAACAGATGGAGAAGTACCTAAGACAAGGCCTAAACAACCCATCTCGCCTCTATTTGACCATTTGACCATAGCTGATATGGTCTTTCATTTTGTGTTTGGACAACTTACAATGTTTAGCATATGGTGTACGGTTCACTTGCATCCTAACCAAGGGAATTTGTTCCTAATGTGGAATCTCAAGGTCTAGGAAAGACCTTCCAATGGCTAAAGTGAGTGGGACCCACTAAGTTCTAGGGCACATTGAACCTCGCCAATGCAGATATGTAGTTGATAGAGATGGAAGGCATTTAAAATTTTGAAAATATAGGAGGAGGAAAAGGTGAAGCATGTGATCTACCTCCAAAAAGGTCGTGATGGCCATTGGAGGACCATAGAAGAGGAGAGGAGACCCAGGTAGATGGTTAGTTGGGAAGAGTTTTAGTCATAGTTTGTTAGTCGTTACATCTAATTCATGAAATTGGAGGAGAATATGGCTCAGCTCGAATGGTTGTGCCATGGAGCATGGTCTACCAATGATTATGAGGATAATCTTATGAATCTATTGAAGTTCTATCCTCACATGGCAGACACATATAAAGGAGAGAATCAAAAGGCCCGAGAAGGGTTTGAATGTTGATTTTGGCAAGGACGACATATGCATTTGAGATCTGAGAGAATTTTTTCAACTTTTTGGAGTTCATGACGAGGATAGAGGATAGTTGTGGAGCAGTAAGAAGCTAATAATAGAAAGAAATCTACTCGGCCAAGGATCACCATCTGACAATTTCAAGAAGCCAAGCTTTTCTTTGCCACAATACCAACAATCTTAGCCAAGACTGACTTTTTACAAGATAAGGACCCAAGTGCAAACATAGTGGTCTCCTGGAAAGAGGAGAGGACATAGCTTTGAGATAGCTAGACTGAACAATTCTGTATGGGTGTCAGTGACATGGTCATCTAAGCCACAATATGACATGATGATGTGTTACAAGTGTGGTTAGGTAGGGCATGTGATATGTTCTTACCGTATGAGGAACCAAAAGGTTATGCATCAACTGAGGTAGATCCAACATATCTCATAATAGCAGCAACAACAATACAATGGTGGTGGTTGCAGATGTGTGGATAGACATTGCAAGCAAGGTTTTCATGTTTCGGGGAGTAGAGGAAGGGGAAGACAATATGTGATGGCTAGATTCTATGCTATGAGCCATCCAGAAGGAGTGTTCAATCCACATGTCATAATAGGTCATATGGAACTTTTTCATTCTAACTTATCTACTTCCTCATTTGTATTTGTAGTGGTTGACCCAAGCACAATGCTCTCATTTATCTCTATAGAGGTGATAAATATTTGTAACCTACTTGTATGTAATGGAGATGATAACCTCTTGTTAGTAACCCCTTTGGTTGGTTCCACGGTGTTGCTGAAGGTGTTCCATCTTGTGTTCTTTATTCTCAGGATGCAACATTTAAGTGGATCTCATGAAACTTCATATGCTTGAATTTGATGTGATCATAGGGATGCATAAGTTGGAGAAGTATTATTGGTATGTATGCCTAGAGAGCCAATCATATGATGATTGTAATGGAATATCTTGAAAATTATTTGATTAATAATAAAGCAATATTTTGATTTTTTATTTATCTATGAGATAATTATTTAACATAATAAATGCCTAAAGAATGATATTACTCAATGATGTATGTCTTTGGGATGAGGACTTGAGCAATGAGATCATACAAACGTCAAGAATATATGTATTCTTGTTATGTCCCTGGTCAGATGGTATTGTGGAAGATTAATAGATATTAATAACATTTAAGATTAGAGTGTGTGTTGGTTGATGACAAAACATCATTAGTCAAGATATATGATATAAAACCAAGCACATAAATACTTCTTAGAAGAACAACATATTTGATAAGATGCATGTTTAGAGTGATACATGGAAACAATGATTGGTTGTCAGAGTCATCTCTCATAGAGATGGTAGTAAATTTGGTTCTTAGACCTAAAATCACGACACAAATCAGATGTTGTTCGGTGTACTTTGACATCATCCACCGTGATCCTGAATAAAGGTTGCCATAAAGGTGGTGTTTGGGTTCACTGTGACACATGGGGAAGACTGTGAGTGATGTAGATGGGATTTGTCCCTCCTACATGATTTGATATCTTAGCCACTTGATAAGCAAGATTGAGAAATGCATGGCCAGGCTGGTATTAGTCAATATGTTATATTGAGCATACATGTATCTAAGATAGTCTTCTCTAGTTCAAGGAACATGGATTGACCATTGAACATGATGACAATTCCATGCCTCAAATTCAATCTAGATATCAAAGACAAAGGAACTATACATTCCCTGCAACACCAATCACACATTGGAGGTTAAGTTGTTCTACAACTTCTCAAATTAGTTTGTAGTAATGAATTTTTGCTAGATACTATTCATTGCTTATGAAATCATAACATGATAATGAATATTAGTTCCAATGTAAATTGCATCCTATTGGGTCACACACATAGTATGTATTGGAATAGGAGTATAATTATGGATGTAATTGGAAATGTTCTGAATCCAACTAATTACTAAAACATTTAGGTAATCTACTATAATAATATTGGAATACATTTGAATTATTTGGTTAAAATGTTTAAGCCAATAAATTAGATTCAAATGTTATGTCAGTTGGCTAGTCCTGAGTGATTGAGTAAAGATACATGACATAGTTAAGTAATTAATATGATTAATTGGTTAATTAATTGTTTCCAAAAAAATCTTTTAACAGTCATGAGCGGCACATTTCAAACACAACCACAACCTTTTTGTTTACCTAAGGGTTTTGGAAAACCCTACTTCCTTTCCTTTTTTATTAATAGGGGGACTATATTTGTGAGATAACACTCTTATATGAGAACCCTAGCCATCATTGTCCCTAAGAGAGAGAGAAGGAGAGTGACATGATTCTAGCATGTCATCAAGAAGTAGGGTATTTCTTCTCACTAACTTGCGAAGCATGAGGTGGAGTTCCGGTCCATCTGTGTCGATGAAGTAGAGACATAGACAATACAATGTCTACATTTGGAGGATGTCGACGATGACCGTCTGTGCATACAAGGGGCTACACACATCACCACTTGAAGGGACATTGTCAGACTTTCTCCACAACGAAGTATATCATCGGTGCCCTCTTTATGAATACGTTGTTATCGATGAGATCTGCTAGTAGGGTATGTGGAGAAAAAATGTGTTGTTTCTATTGCGCATGTCACCTCCACAAAATCCAACAAGTATAAGGTTGTTTTGGACTGTGGTCCAAAGTCACCATGTTCTATGAGGGTGATGTCTCGTGGACTTTTCAAGGAAAAAGGAAGATTCATCCTACTTTTATAATGTCAGAAGTTGTAGCAGAGAATTTTTTGAGGCAAGGGTGTGAAGCTTTTCTAGAATATGTATTGGATACCAAGGATAAGGACTTCTAGTATCCATAATGTACCCAAGGTGCTTGAGTTCAAGAATATTTTTCCCGATGAGTTTCCAGGTGTTCCATATTTATATGTATGCCTAGAGAGCCAATCATATGATGATTGAAGTCACATATCTTGTAAATCATTAATTTAATAATAAAGGAAATCTTCATGTACATGTGTGTACAATTATGAGATAATTGTATAACACGATAGACATCTAAAGAATGATGTTACTCGTTGACGTATGTCTTTAGATTGGGGACATGTTTAGTGAGATCATATGAATCATAAGAATACATACATTCTTGTAATGTCCCTAGTCACATGTTATTGTGGAAGAGGATAGACAACAATTTCATAAAACACTAGAGTGTTTGTTGGTTGATGACATAATCTAATTAGTAATGATTGGAATAGAAAAATGTATCAGATAGAGACACCTTGAGAGTGATGCATGTAAACTATTGAATGGTAGTCAGAATCCACTCTCATAGTAATTATGGTTATTGTGTTTCTTAGAACTAAAATAACTACACTCATGACATGTCATTTGATGTACTTTGACATCATCCAACGTGACCTTCAATAAGGGTTATCATAAATGTGATGCTCTAATACATTATCACACATAAGAAATGATTGTGAGTGATATAGATGAGATTTTTCCCTCTTACTGGAGTTGATATTTTGGCCACTTGATAAATGAGACTGAGAAATGTACGGTCATACTTAGGTGAATTTATATATGATATGTGAGCTCACATGAATCTCAAATAGTCAGATCTAGGTCATGGAACATGGATTGAATGTTGAGAGGGTGATGATTCCATGCCTTAGTTTCAATCTATATACCAGAGACAAAGGAACTATACGATCACTTAAACACTGATCACACATTGTACGTCTAAGTAGTTTTTCAACTTTGCAATTAGTTGGGTAGCAATGATGTTTTGCTAGATACCACTCATTTCTTGTGATGTCATACATTAGTTATAGACATTCTTTAGACAACATAACTTGGGTCATATATGGTCACACACATAGGATAAACCCAGAATAAGAGTTTACTCATGAATAAGGTTTAACTTTATCTCTAGATTATTTAACTATTCAATTTACACAAAATTGGCTAACTAGAAAATGGATTGATCATTTCAGAACATGAGCAGTCTAGTTTAGATCTTGGATCGGATGATCCATATTATGAATCACCCAGTTTAGTTATCAATAAGATTCAATCATATTGGTGTTGGCGTCATGTTGTGCATTAATTATAAAGTAAAGCCAATATGATTGAGAATAGAAAATAATTTGAATTGATCGATGCAAGTTTGAACAAACCATTTTACATGTGAACTGACTGCTTCATGATTCACAACATCTGAAGAATTTATGGACTTCCATCTCTTTGACTCTCGGTTGTTCTAAAAACCCTTTCCCTAGCCCTCCTATAAATAGAGGGGTAGCTAAGTGTATAAAAAACACAACAATAATCTCTGATAATTGTTGTCCTCTCACAGTTATGGTAATGTGAAAACCCGAGTAAGTCCTACCCATAAAAGGGAGAGACAACAAGGGAGACACAACAAGGGAGAGAAGCCAATTCTAGCATGTGGACATCGAAGGGACAACCCCTTCCCATCAGCTCCAAAAGAACGATATGAGTTCCTAGTGGTCCATGTGGACTATGTAGAGGCGTGGAATTCATTGCCACCCCCTAGGATGATTCCTTCAGCCACTGTCTATGGTGTTGCACCAAGCGGCCACTACCGACAAATTGTCCATGTGCTGCTTGCAAAAGAAGCACACCGCTACAAGGATATCACTGGACATGTTCCACCATTACGAACATACCTTACAACCTTCCTTTCCAATCTATAGTTGTTGACAATAATTGTTGTTCTAGGGGAATATGGTAAGAAATTTTTGTTTCTACTGCCATCTTTGTCGCCATATTTCTCTACATTGGTATCAAAGCCATGTCAATTTACTATGTTGTCAATTTAAATGATACGATCAGTTTTTTATTTTGTCATCATTTATTTATTACATGCGATGCAAACATTTGAATGATTAATGTGCATATTCAATTAAATATCATATATATATATATATATATATATATATATATGTATATATGTATATATATATGTATATATATGTGTGTATATATATGTGTGTGTGTGTCTATGTATATATGTATATATATATATATGCAAATTTATACACCTCACCTTGAAATAGTTTCGATGGTGGATGTAAGTTTGGTTATTTCCAATACCCTTGAATATGTGTCCATATTTGAATGGTTTTATTCCTTCCTTTTTTTAATTTAGTTTGCATATTGAGCCTCTCTATCTCTCTCTCTCTATCTATATGTAAGTTAATGCTTTTCTTCCTAAGCTCCCCTCAAATGTCACTTGAGGCTTCACTTTTATGATGAATGAGTTAAATAGGAACATGATGGTTTTTTCCTATTTTTCCAAAGAGAAGGCATTCCACACTAGAGAATTGACTGACTCCATAGTCCCAATCGACTGGTGGACCATGGAAGCCAAACAACAAGAGGAGTTGATCGATCAACTAGTGGCCAAACTGATCGACTAGAGGATTCCATAAACTAGTTGAACTGGAGGCCAATCAACCTATCTATATGACCAATCAACTGACTAGGATGCCAACTCATCACCTCATGGGTTGAGTTGACTGACCGAACTGGTTCCAACAAAATTTTCTACAAGTATAGGTTTTGACATATGATGTGGACCTTTGGTGGTAGCAATTCCTTGTATTCTCAAAAAATTGCATTAATGTGGCCAAAATCATCACTCATCGTTCACAATTTCATGGTTTGTGTGTGGGTATACTATGTATATGATACCTATTATTAGTATGAGGTTATTGGATATGTATATGTATTCATATAAATGTAAATCCCTCAATCTGATATTAAATCATAAATGCCTTCCATAACGAACACACATGAAATCTTGATCAACTAAGCGTGGGGACACCAAGCGTGGCGCATCATCTATCTCACGAAAGTGTGATGGTAATTATTGTTGGTATGTATGACCAGAAATCATATGATGATCATCATTGCATTTCTTGTAAATGATTTGATTAATAATAAAGGCAATCTTATGTTTTTTATAATTTATTTAGTTATAGTATAATGATGTAACACAATATATGTCTAAAGAATGATATTAGTCCATGATGTATGTCTTCAGTTTGAGTACCTAAAAAATGAGATCATACAGATGTGAAGAATATACACATTCTTGATGTCCTTAGTTGGTTTTTATTGTGGAAGTTGATAGACAACAATAACACATAAGACTAGAACGTCTGTTGTTATTGCAAGATCTCACTAAGTCATGATATGTGATATCAAATCAAACACATAGATTCTTGTTAGAGAATAGTGTATCGAATAGACCCAACTTGACAATGATGCATGAAAGCCATGATTGGTAGTTAGAGTCATCTCTCATGGTTATGGTGGTGATTGTGGTTATTAGACCTGAAGTTACTACTCTCATCACATGTTGTTCAGTGTACTTTGACATCATCCACTGTGAACTTGAATAAGGTTTCCATAAAGATGGTGCTGAGATGAATTGTGACACATGGGGATGACTATCAGTGATGTAGATGGGATTTGTCCCTTCTACAGGAGTAAGGTATCCTAGGAACTTGATAAGCAAGATTGAGAATTGCATGGACATGTTCATGTGAGTAAGTATGTGATATTAAACTTATAATTATCTCAGATAGTCTTCTCTAGTTTAAGGAAAATGGATTGAATGTTGAATAACATGATGATTACATGCCTATAGTTCAATCTAGATATAAATGGAAAATAAGCTATTCAATCTTTATCACAACTATTAAAAATTGTAGGTTGAAGTTGTTCTCTGACTTTTTTATTACTTGGGTATCAATGAAGTCTTGATAGATACCAATCATTCTTATGATGTCATTAATCAGTTATAGACATTCATAGCCAATGTAACTTGGAACCCATAAGGTTACACACATAGGATATGCTAGGAACATGAGTTTATTCATGAATGTAGTTTAAACTTTATTACTAATAAGGTAGGTATTCAATTTAAACAACAATGGTTGAAAGTTGATTGATTAGAATGTGAACTGACCGGTTTAAGTGTGGAACTGATAGATTCAAGTGTCAGGTTAATTCAAGCAAGATGAGCAATCTAAACCTTGAGATAATTGGTTCAACAAGATGGATGTTTCATGTTTAAATTTACCTCTTATTCACCCTCATTTATACATAGTTACCTTGACTTTCAGTTATTTTGCACATAAATGTCTCTTATGCTTTATCTTGAAGTTAACTACTTAATATTATGCATGTAACATAAGTATGATACTATCCTACCATTGAGTAGGGCACCCATCAGTTCCCACAACTAGTGCGAACCACATCAAGGCTAGGGAGAAATTATGAATGAGACCTTTGGGCCACAACCAATGGCTGCAAGCTGAGAAAGCACTCCATTATTAAATAGATTGTGTCCAATAGGTGGGTTGTTTGACCATCGAGTGTTCACATATGATGGTGTCCCTCTGTCCAACATCCACCTGCATGTCCATTGAGCATTGACATCTACTAGTTTCCCCAAACTCAACCCTCACTCCTACACGACCATCAAGTGGTAACATCTAATGGTCCTATAGGCGAGAATCCTTCTGACCTTACCATCGATCTACCCATATATTGTGCATCAGATAGCTACTGCTACTAATACCATCAATTTCCAAGAATCGATGATCGCTTGGCATAGCAACCGATGGTCGTTGAAATCCTTCTTCTGATGGCAAGGTAGACTCCACTAGATGTTTTCAAACCAGAGTTAAGGCTCAATGGCTTGAGTGAATAGCCACTACAAGACTATTAAGAATGTACCTTGAGGCATATGAACAATATTTGTGGAGAAAGCAAAGCCCAAGGAAATGAAGATATAAATAGGACATAAGGGGCATAGTTCTAGAGCAGGTATGATATGGAGTATTCCAAAGTGTTATTGGATACTACTCTCTCCATCGACCCCAAGGTGGACCATTAGTGGAAGGATGAGGGTCTAACTTCCTCGTTGATTGATTCAGTTCTCCACCACTTCACTTTTCTCAAGATATTCTTTGATTGATGGAGGATGACAAGTAGGTCTCCAGTTCCTTCCTCTACTACACTAAATCTAGACTTAAAGTGCTGGACCATGTACCTTGACCTGGTGTTTCTCCTCTAGTTCTTCCTATAAATCTATCTCCTTGTTCTTATTTACTTTGTTTCACCTCAGAAGTACCTTATGACTTCCCCTATTTTGTAAATCTATAGAGTTTCTCATGAACATGAGTGGCTAAATACTTAGTTTGGGTTGGATGTAACCACTAAGGCTCTCCCAACATGTAAATATAGATACTAATTAAACATATCCTCTTACAAATAATGATCTCCATACTCTTGGTCTTAATTCTTCACATGTATGATTAGCTACCATCTTGTGATTTTTGATTGTTAGTGGCTCGAAAGAGTAGACTAATCTTATCTAAGTATTATGGAGTATAATGAATGCATGAGATTGTTGGGATGCTTAAGTTAATTGTGGCATATAGATCACAAAAACAAGAACTACTTAAGAGAAAGCGTTCATTAGCAGCGGATTACCAAAAATCACTAAAAATTAAAACCATTTTACAAAGAGATCCACACATAGGAAAAACTTTTTCATAAAAAACTAAAGTAATTTAATTACAGACTAGTTCACAAGTACATGTCATGTATCATCTTTTTCTGAGAATTACAAGCATCAACTGCCCTGTTAAACTATACACAGGTAGTATAAAATCTCGAGGCACTAAGCCAAAATCTTAAAAGCAGTAACAATTACTCTGAGGACCTGAGAGTACACAGACGATACAAAGGACTTTCTATCATATATACAAGATGTGACAGCCAGTGTTTCCACCTGAGAAATCATTGTCGTTCTCTTCAACTGTTGTTGTTGTTGTCCTTCACCTATTGAAGTATTCCTCACTCCTCGTCTGCGTCCACCTAAAAATGTGGATCCCACGGGGGTGAGACAATTGTAAATTGCCCCAGCGAGAGATATAACTCTCCACGAAAACATTATTATTGCAATTTAATTGAATAAAATTGTGCAGAGGAATTATATATTCAATAACAGATAGATCAATGTCTAAATAGATTAGAGAAGTACTCTTATTCAAAGCATTTCAGCTATAACTTGAAAAAGCAGCATGATACTTATTCAATGAGGAATTATAGTACATGTATAATATTTATCCTTCTAGGATATGCTAAGCAGAGTAACATCAACCTTCTCGGTCAGTACGAGATTATATGGCAGAGACATCATGTGTCAAACTGCAATTAGCTTGCCAGGGTATATAGACATCTTCTCTCTAGAGTTATAGCCATAGCATATACTCTCTTCAGGCTTAAAGCACTAAGCCAATACCTGGTATTGTATTGTGGAGTCATGGCCTATAGCCATACTCTTTTTAGGGTTATGGCACACAGCCTATCCTATACATAGATGACAACACACAGTCATCCCTATGGGGCATAAGGATATAATTACTCAATTACCCCCACATATTCAAAAATATGCATTCTGAGATATGTCGTGGAGCAACCCATTTCAGCATCCAGTAAATTCTGACACTGATGGATCTATGGTCAGGGCAACTACATAATATGATATCACTTGATTAATTAAGTGTATTACCATATTCTTTTATCGTCAGGGAAGTTTCCAAACACAAGTTATTATAACAAATGCTACAAAGAATGTGTAACACTTTTGTCAGATACTATTCAAAACTTTATAAAGTATTGGGGTCTCAATCACTTGCCACATCATGGGCATTCTTATTCCTTAACATCTCATCATCATGATTATGGAAAATGGGTATTCAAACCCTTAGTTCATCAAAGAACACTTGTTACCATTTATCAGATAACTATCACCTATGGTCCCTCAGACCAAGGTATACATGGTGCTTGATATACAAGCATCTCACATGGCTCACAAGGCCCAGTAAATATCTTGTTACTTTTCACTAATCAACATATTATCACATGGCTCTTTAAGGCCATTAAGTATCTTGTCACCTTTTTACTAGGAAAAAAAGCATGTTATGGCTCATAATGCCCATTACATAATTTTCAATAAATAAACATCATAACTCATACCTGGCTATGTTCATCATCTCATGATACCTGCATGGTTATTATTCATGATAACAGTTATATCATTTACATTCCAGCACCATGCTATACAAAGTAACACCATTATACCCTTATTAGGGTCAGGGTTTCTTATTTCATGTCAATTAGGGATACTCATCCCATTACCCAGCTTAGGGTTATGATTTATCATCATATTGCCCAATATTAGGGTTTCATACACTATAACCCATGATTTGGGCTTCATATACCTTTACTCTGTATCAGGGTTAGGATTTCATATTAAGGTGTCACATGTAATTACACATCATTAACTTAGGTTAGAGTTTCACATCACATCATTTCTTTAGGGTTTCACTTGACATTACCCTCAATTAGGGTTTCACATGTCATCACCCTTGATTAGGGTTACATCACCCGCAATTAGGATTTCACATGACATTACCCTTAATTAGGGTTTCACATATCATCATCCTTATTTAGGGTTACACCAAGCATTGCCCTAAATAGGGTTGGGGTTCATCAACCTTCTCAATTAGGGTTTCATGATCTCTTTATCAAGGATCATACCCTAATTGCATACTTTATTTATTTTGAATGTGATGAGGCTGGATTACTACATGATTATTATACATGTATGAATTTCTCTCTCTCATCCTCTCTAGGATGTTCATTACTCCAATCCTGATTAGATTGAGTCAATCCTTTATTCAAATACATACATTTAGGGTTAGCATAGTGTATTGAGTCATTGCATCCATAAGCATCATAGGTTAACCCCTCTAAGGGTACCAATCATCTAAGTACATTAGGGATTCAACCATTGTACTTATCTTTGATAATCATCATTATCAATCATGGGATCAACTGATCTTTCATCACTTTAAGTCTTTAATCAATTTTGTATATGTTGAACCTCCATTCGGTTTTGACCTTTGAATCTCCAAATGGTTTGAAGCCAATTTCCCTCCAAACAGTTTTGAAACCATTTGGGCATCTAGTGTTAATACCATTTGCCCTCCAAAGAGGTTTTGAAACCATTTGGTTTGGGCACTCAACATTAGAAACCATTTGAACAATTCATCACTAAGATCGATTGGATAAATCAATCATAGAAACCGTTTGAAAATTGAAACCACATGGTCATTCAAAAGGTTTTGAAACCGTTTGATTCCAAACGGTTTCAAGACCGTTTGGACTCAAACGGTCTCAAGACCGTTTGGTCCAAAACATCTTGAAACCGAATGAATCATTTTGGGTTACTTTCAATCAATCAAATGGGGTTCCAAAATTCAACCCATCAATTATTGTAATAATTGGAATTACTTCAATTGAAACAATTGAATCACATTTCAATAATGACCTCAACTGACCTCAAATGGTCTTGAGGTCGTTTGACCTCAAACGGTCTTGAGACCGCTTTGTGTCAAATGGTCTTGAGACCATTTGAACCATCTAACCACTGAAATTAATTTAATTCAATTAAGGATTCTACGACAAATTGATTTAGGGTTTGCAATCTATAATCCCTAAAGTATTGACCCATTTTGAAATTAATTCAATTGAAATACATTGGATGATCATCAATTTATAACAACACCTGACCTCAAAAGGTTTTGAGGTCGTTTGACCTCAAACGGTCTTGAGATCGTTTGATCCCAAACGGTTTTAAAACTGTTTGGTTTCAAATGATCTTGAGATCGTTTGGTCTCAAGTAATTGAAAATGTTTGCCCAAGATATTTATTGAGGTGTGTTCTTATGATGACATCATCATATTCAAGCTAAAACCTTCGAAACTTGTTGTGATCTTCATGGTGATTTCATCAATCAACCAAATAAAATTTCGGGAATGAAGAAAGAATCAACAATTGATAAAGATATGAAATCAATAATAACATTCAAGGGTTCAAGTTATATAACCCACCTTCAAAGAAGCTTCAAAGCTCCAAAATCCACGTCTCTAATGGTGGAAGAAGCTTTCTCAACTATCCCAAGCTCGTGCTCAACTCTTTGAGTGAACAAGATTGGCTAGGATTGAAGATTGATTGGAGAAAAGAAGAAATCAAACATTGATTTGTGATTTCCACCATGAATTCGAGGTTGAAGATGATCAAGGAGCTTACCTATAGGTTCGAGTTCATTCCCCTGCTGCTCCTAAGTTCCCTTGTGCTTGTCCAAAACAAGTAAGAAAGAAAATCCGAAAAAGAGTCTTTGGTTGAATGGGAAACGAAGTGTTTATAAAGGAATTTCAAGGAGAGAGAAAGTTGAAAAGCAATCCTTCAACTCCCCAAATTAGTGCCACTTAACCCCCTCTACTCCTTGCATACGAAGGAATCCTCCTTTGCCTTTAATTCTTCTTCATTATCCACAATTAAAGGAAAAACAATTAAGCACCTTAATTCATATAATAGTAGTATCCCATTTTTAGTGGATATTACTTTTAATTAACTAATGTGAGTGGGCTCTCCACTCACTTAGATATTTTCGTGGCCTTTGAAAGGCATAAGAACGTCCACACTTATCTAATTTCAACCATCTCATTTTTTTTTAAGGGATCTTCAATTAACATATTTATTTTTGCATTAATTTGAAGTAAAGTTTCATTTATGCTTAAATCTTGATTATTTTAATATCAAGATTCTCTCTCTTCCAAAATGATTCAAATGAGGCACCCCTCTCAAATTATTTTCTCTACATGATGCCAAGAATCATGAGGGACCCTCTTGAAGTGGTATTTTGCATATTGCACCCTAGGTTTTGGGTAAATTGCACATTACACCAAAACTAGGTTTTAATGCACAAAGATTGCTCAGCAAGCTCTATCTTGGTGCTCAAGCTTGTGGAAGCCATACCACTGCATCATACTCATTCCTATGATGCTTCAACATCTGAGGAACATTTTATCATGTACAATTTGGAAGTTAACCCCTCAACTTGGGTAATTTTCACTTTAGTCCAAAACTAACAAAACATTGTTTCAACATTATTCAAAAAGGACTAAAATTGAAATATAAGTTCCTCTTGAGCCTTAATTACTTTTCAAAAGATAAGATCAAGCATATAATCATCCTAATTAATCAAAACATCTAGTGTTAACACATAACCCATGTCAGGGATGTTACAAATTATCCACCCCTAACAAGAATTGTGTCCCCGAAATCCCAGGAAAAGGAAGATAGTTGTTATTCATGTCATCATATCTCTAGATACCTTCTCAATGTCATGGAGATTGCATAAAGATGTGTGACAAAGTGAGTTTTTATAGTATTTTTCTCTATCTTAAAAGTTTATTATCAAATTTATGGACCAAGTTACCCTCATATACTTCCCTCACTTAATTGGACAAATATGTGTCACCAATTTCAAATATATGCAAACCCTACTATACTATGATGATAAAATACATATATTAAAATATTTAGTTAATGAACACATCAAGTATTCAAAATTGGATCTCAAATTGTTATAATAGTAGCATAATGACACTATAAGACTACCCCTAAATTTTGGTTGCAATTGGATCAACCAATTGGGAGATATGACCAACTCAATTTGATGCATATTCCATTGCATTTTGAACCTCAGGGACTAAGTTTCAGATTCCTTTTGATATGTTCATATGTCACGCACCCTTTCTTTTGGTTGGGGGCGGATTTATGAACCAGGGATCAGCCAAGACCATCCGATCGACTGATCAGGGATCGCACGAGATCCAAAGGTCATCGGATCATCCCTAACCTTCCGCAAAGACCTAGTCTCCACCCTTCACAGCGCAGCAACATCTCCAAAACTGCTAGCGCCCGAATCTCACCATCTCAGCACAAGTTATTTGGAGGAAAGACTCGTCTCACTGATACGAGTTCAACAAGCCCACACTTAACCTCCCTCATCCACAGAACAGGGAGAACGAACTCCCGACTTTGCACCCCATTCCCGGCGGTAGTGGCTGAATTTAGGGCTTCGTCGCCCAGCCTTCCAAACGCCTATTTAATGCCTCCTCCAGCTCCGCCAGACCTCCCTTAGGCTCCTACAAGACCCAATTCTAGTCGTCTGACCTCCGAGCACCGCCACCAACTCCACCTCCCCTCCGTCGCTACTTTTCCTTGGTGGCACCTCCACAGACCTCGCCCCAGCAATTACCCTTCACCATCAAGTTCACCCCAACCCAAGGGTGCTTCGCAGCCAATCCTTGACACCTCAAACACCCTCCACAGCTGGAGCCTCCTTTACTCCGACGACCTCCACCATCCTCGCGGCAGAAGGGGGCTGCAGGAAGTTTTTGAGCGTGGGACCTTGACGCCTGGACACGGAGAGGCCTATCGAAGTCGATCGTGCCCACAACCCATCACGATTTCCTTGCTCCACAAGGCAGGCCCTCGCTGGAGTTTGATCCAGCCACTTAGGCTAGCAGCGAACAAGCAACAGCAGAGCAAGAGGAGAGAGAGAGGCCAAGTTGGGCCAGTAGGCTCTTGCCACCTCAACTAGAGGAGCCGCGGGTCAACACTCACACTCAAAAGTCCGCAGGCTTCCTTGCAAATTTTTGGGATCAACGAGAGCCGTCGATCCAGTCAGATCCGGTCGTTGATCAAGGTAGAAATTCTTTTTTTTTATTTTCTTTTACCCAAGAAATGAACTATCTTAGGAAATTTCTAGGAAATGCTAGGATTATCAGATAATAGCGAACCAATATACCATTTTGATCATAAAATTATTCTCTATCCAAATAAAATGCTACCAGGACCTAGATTCGTTGCCTTTTCTAAAAATAGTTGCTTAAAGCCTTAATGACCCCTTAATTCTAATTAATCTTTGATAATAGTTCCCTTGATGATATCTGACCTTCTAAGGTGTATTTAACCCTAGATAGAACTCTGTTCCTAAATGAATGGAAATACCATTCTATGTTGATAAGTAATCAAAGAATTATATGAAAACCCTAATTTCAGCTTCCTCTTCTTTATGACTGAAATAATATTATTAGATGATAATTAGTGTTTATTACTTGGTCTGAATCTTTAAAACGAACCATGATGTTATGAATGGTTAACATGTTAAGTATTACCCTCACTTTTTCTTTAACCATCCTAGAAACCCTAATTTTGGGAAATCTTCTAATTAATCAATTAAATATTATCTTTAATCCAAATAGTTTATAATGGATCAGACCTGATAATATTTGTGAACCTAATTAGAATATGGGGAAATCCCTGATCTAAATTAAGATAATATAAAAAGGAATAATAATTAAGAACATAACTTAGTCCTGGTCACATGGACCAATAGTAATGTTGTACCCTTGCTTTCTTTGCAGGGTGACTAAATTCCTGTTTGAATCTAGATCTGTGGACTTTTGATTGAACAAGCAGGTATGTGGTCATATAAGTATATGACTAGATTTCTGGTTGCCTATGATATGTATACCTTGAATGCTCATATTTGAATATTATTGCTTGGTTGACTAGTATGAGATATATTTTGCCAAACCTAATGAAACATAAATGGTTATGATGGGCTGTAGCTACTAGAGCACATAGCCTGGTGTGGATGTATGTGCCTAACATGGATGTATGTTTTCCTTGGCCCATGTTAGATGTATGATGATATTATGTTGCCCACACTAGATGTAAGTTAAGTGCAATGTGTGTAGTACAACCGCATCAAAATGATTGTAATAAAAAGGATGTTTACCTGATTTTCGCCTTAACAAATGGTTTTGTTTCTCCTTTCTTCTTGTTCAAATATTTTCCTTTATGCAACCTTATTAAATGTAACTTTTACCATGTACCAGCCTTGCTGATGTTTTGTTTCTCGTATTTTCTAGGTGCAAGGAACAATTGACAACAAGATGAAATACATGCTCAAAGTACCTGAAGGCATGAAATAATAAACATGGAGGATGCATTAGATAGATCTGTTCCACTTATCTTATTTCTCTCAAGATGTTAGTTCATTTCTTTTCCTAGTTGATGTTGAGGATGATCAAGATCTTATATAATAAAGTTCACTTTCTTTAGAACAATAATTTTTCTCTCCATATGTAATGACTTTATTTTATCTATATGAATGAATGTTTTTGTGGCATTATATGATGATGTGAACTAGATCTTGGCTCAATCTCTAGTTTTAGTTGACTACCTTAATCTCTTATATTTTCCCTTTTGACATCTATAGATATGAGTGCACACATATCTATGAATGTCACTATGGAAAGTATATAGAAATTTGGGGACGTCACAGTTGGTATCAGATCCAATGTTCACACATCAAGTCACATGAACTTCATTCACCCTATTTTGATTCTAGGGTAGTCCTTGAGTTTGGGATGTGAAGGGTTGAGGTGTCTAGGATAGCATCTGCCATGGGTATGACTAAAGTCTCTGAGCCACTTAGCTTGGCAATCACGAGGCTACCTTTATGGCAGTATAAGTCTACCTGGCCGATATCCTAAGTGTCCCCTACTCTTGGGCATACCTTAATTTAGGAATTTTCTCATCTATAGACTTTCCCCTCTCACCTTTTCTATAGGAAAATGTAAGGACCCTGACCTGCGTTTAGGGTTTACCCTGTTTGTTTTGCTTGATCTTGGTGCTTTGGTGCTTGCTAATCACCTTTAGTGGTGATTAGGGTTTGGTTGTGCTTTGTTGAGAGTTCGAGGGGCTACTTGCAAATAACCCAAGTTTGGGGTTTTGTGGGAACGTTTGCCATATTGTGAGATGTTTTCCCTCTTTGCTTCCTCTAGGGTTGAGAGGAAGGCTTGGGTTTGTTGTTTGAGTCCTTTGGGCCTGAGTTGAGCTTGTTTGGGCCTTGGAGTTCCTTGTTTGGGCTTGCTTGATCCTTGTGTCGCCCAGGGCAGGTGGTGTGTTGCCCAGTTGCTTGGTGTGTCGCCCAGTAGCTCTTGTTGTGTCGCCCAGATGGCTTGTCTTGGTTGATGGACACATGGTGCACGTCTTGGACAAGTGCCTTATGGCTTGCATGAGAGGTGGCTTGAGTTGGTGGACATGTGTCCCTTGGGTGGACGACACATAGCATGGTTGTACCTTGGTTTCTCCTCCCCTTCTTCCTATATAGGTAGCTCTTCTCCTTGCCTTAGTCTCCTTTGGTCCTTTGGTTTCCCCTCCACCTTTGGTCCTTTGGTTTCCCCTCCACCCTTGGTGCACGATACCCCTCTCCATCTTGCTTGTGTTGGCCGATACACTTCCTTGGAGCTGAAGTGGTGGCCGATACACCTTCCTGGAGCAGCCTGGTGGACGATAGCTTTGGACCTTGGAGTGCTTTGGAGCTTTGGTGGCCGACAACCTTGGAGCTCAAAGTGCATCTTCTTCCTTGGAGCTTAAGGCGGGTTGCATAGTTTCTAACCCTAACTGTCTTACCTCTAGCTTTAACCTTGTTACATGTTAGTAGACTAGCTTAGTTCCTTTCTTGTGCACCTTGCTTATATACCTTAGTGGCCGATATCCCTCTCTTGGGTTTAGGGTTCCTTGTATACCTTGCTTTTTAGGGTTTGTGCTCCCTTGTGTTGGAGGTTGAAGGTGACCTAGGGTTGGGTGATACCCCTTCCTTGTGAGTGTGTTGGACGACACACTTGCCCCTAAGTTGAACGATATGAGTAACCTTGGGTTTAGCAACACCTTTGTCTCTGTGTTGGCCGACATGGTCCCCTTTGTTCTTGTGTTGGCCGACATGGTGACCATGTTGGGCGACACGGCACCTTGAGTGGACGATATGATGAGTCCTGTAGGTTGGCCGATACCCTTGCCCATGTGTTGGGCGATAGGGTGAGCTAGGGTTTGTTGGCCGATATGATGAGTACCTTGGAGATGAACGATACCCTTCCTGTTGTTGGCCGATATGGATGTCCTTGTGTTGGATGATAGAGTGGGTGCTCTTGTGTCGAGTTATCTCCTTGTCCATGCGGTGGACGATAGGGTTATGTAGTGTCATGAGTGTTAGGGTTGGGCGATAAGCCTTGGGCCATGGTGGCCGATAACCCTAATGGTCGATAACCCTAATGGTCGATAGCCCTAATGGCCGATAGCCATGTTGGGCGATACCCTAATGGCCGATAGCCATGTTGGGCGATACCCTACCCTATGTGCATGAGTGTGATGGTCGATAGGGTTAGTAGTGAGTGTTGGCCGATAGGGTTAGTAGTGAGTGTTGGCCGATAGGGTTAGTAATGCCATGTTGGACGATAGGCTATGTGCCCTGATGGCCGATACCATGATGACCGATACCATGATGGCCGATACCATGTTGGGCGACATGCCTTGGGCCATGATGGCCGATAGGGTTAGTGTGGTGGCCGATACCCATGTTTGGTGATAGGTTTCAGATGAGGGTTGTGAGGCTATAGTGAGGGTATGAGTTTCTTTGGTGATGGTCCCTTATGTGATAGAAGTGGATGTTTATACATTAACCAATAAAACGATGGTGGTGTTTGTGATATCATCAATATGTAATATGTTGCCTTGCAAATAATAAGGATGCTAATGGTAGTAATGTATATGATGATAGCCCTCATGTAATAGATGCATGATGTGACCCGTTATGCTTAATTGTTAATGATAATGAATATGATGATAACTACTCTAGTAGTTTGTTTAATGATAATAATGTTGGTAATAATGATGCTAAGTGACAGTTATGTTAAAGGTTGCTTCATGATAAAGATGACAATAGTTGATGACATAGTAATGACCTTGTTAATAATAGTGTTGGTTCTGTAAACACAACATGATCTCTATATACCCTGATTGTTTGTACAATCTCGATATAAGGGTAAGTATCAGTATGGTTGTTTAATGATGTACTTAACATACTTGATTACCAAATAACTGTCATATTGATAAGTAGATTATCTTGAATGATATTTCATGATAGTGAGCATATTCCTTATGTTGAATCTACAATTATTGCATACCTTAACCTTGCAGGTGATGACTTAGCCATGAAAGGGCTATGTGACATATGTAATGAGTAACATTACTTTGATAATTGCTCTATAAGATTATGTATGTGATGTGTTGGTCCCATGATGATGATGTGAGCCTTAAGAGGCAGTGACAGTACATGATGAGGGGTTGAGACCCTGCGGTATGAGGTGATCCTTAAGATGGATCTGGATGGTTGGCAAGAGGCCAAGTGGTAACATGTGATGTTGGATCCTTAAGATGGATCAGGTTGATATGAATAGATCATAATATAATGTTCTTTACTTTCTGTTATACCTTGCATGTCATACAACTTGGTTGAATCTTGCAATCCATCTAAAAGATACTAATTAAGCACAGTGAAATACATCATGTAGTTTTCCCTGGCCATAGATCCATCATCGTCAGGACTTGGTGATGGTGAAACAGGTTTTCCTACGGGTTAACCTGGAAGCGCATATTGTTGAATATGTGTCGGTTGCTCCTAGCCTGAAAATGAGGAGGTAAGAGTGTAACTTCGGTTGCAGACTCAGATATGTGTGTAGAGCATGGTGAACAGGCCCATGGCTCAGGATATGTGATGTATGGAGCATGAATGCGTTCATGGCTCAGAGCACGGTGATCAGGCCCGTGGCTCAGTTTTACTAGCGCTGTGACCTGTACCAAGGCGGGCTAGAGAATGGGTAGCCTATGGAGCTAACCCTGTGGCTTAGACCACTTCAGCATGTTACTGCGGTCCTGCTTGTATTGTACTCATGTACTGACCATGAGGTGGGAGGTCGTGGAGTCCGACTCTTCCATTGACCTTGTATGGCACCGTCTTGGGTTTCGTAACCGAAGGTTGGATTTGAACGGTACGGTTCAAATCCTCAGGGCATAATAAAATGTAATACAGTCGTTTAGTATTTACTAGTCATATCAAATACGAAACATTGGTTGAGGCCTTGTTTGTGTAATATTCCGTTATACCTTGCATGTCATGTGGTAATCTACCTTATCTTGATAATCAGGTTATATGGCATTATACCCTGTTCTAATAATCCTGTTACATGTTGATATATCTCATCTTGATAGTCATGTTCCTTTGAAAGACATCTGGTTTTACGCTTTAGTACAGCTGGTATGCTTTCCGGTAAGAATGATCTTGCTATATATATATATAACTGCTTCTGATATATCTGCTCATGTTATAATTGCTGTTATGGTTTCTCTTGTTGAGGTTCTATAGTTGCGGTGGGGAGCTATGTTTCCCGCTGGGAAAATTGTTCAATTGTCTCACTCCACTGGTTTACACCCTTTTTAGGTGGTCGAGGTAGACGTGGTCGTGGTTGTGGTGTTGCGGACGAGCAGCTTGAGGAGCAGTAGAAGGCAAGCGATGGACATGTTGCTGTTTTAGATGTTTTGTAATAGAGTCTAGAGTCATCCCTGTACTCTCAGGTCCTTAGCAGTGTTTTGACGTTGTTTCATGAAGATCGTTCGATGATGTCTGTATATCCTTCTGTTGGCCAGATGTGGGCCTTTATGTATATATGAACAGGTGGTGAACTCATGTGATGGATGGACAGCTTTTCCTGAGCTGTGGACACATGTCAGATCTTGTGTATGTACATATTTATATGACATGTTTCGGTGCAGGATGAGGACTGGAAAGTAATAGTTTCACAGTTTATTAGTTTTCCGCAATCGGTTTTAATTAACCCGTGTTTTGATAATCTGTGGTTATGGTGTTTTCCGCACGTTTTCACGTAACACCTCGTTATCTGTGTGATAATGGGATGTGTTTCCACAGAACAATTTCTCCCTCTCATCTATGTTTTAAAATAAATTAATTTTTCCCTCTTACCTTTGTTATAAGGTTAGGAAGGAGTCCCTCTATTTAGAAAGTCCTAAGGATTGACTGATAAGGATTTAGGATATCCTCCATAAATCATAACATTCAGAACATTAATTATTAATAAATGAGAATAATAAAATATCATGTAATGATAATAAAGATAATGATGAGAATAATTGTTGAAGTAATAGACCTAATATGTTCATCTTAATTACAGGATGCCTCCTAAAACTCGCAATTCTAAGGCCTCGGAGGAATCATCCTCCAAGAAGAGAAAAGAACCTGAAACCTCTGAAATACCTGATCCTGAAACTATGGCCAAAGAAAGGTGGGAGGAACAAAAGAAAATCCTACTAGACTTCATGGAAACCCTCGCCACAAAAGGAACCCCTGAACCTAACTCCACTAGGAAGAAGGAAGTCACGGTAATAGACTTCATTAAGCTCAATCCTGATTCCTTTTGGGGGGAAGATCAGCCTGAGGTCATGGACAAGGCTAAGGCTTGGATCCTTTCCATAGAGAATGCCTTTCGTACCCTAGAAGTACCCGAGGAAAAGAAGGTCAAGTTCGCCACCCATTTGCTTAAGGGAGGGGCGAAGATCTGGTGGGATAATTATGGTGGGAATCGGGGAGAGGAAGTAGACAACTTGGGATGGGAAGCCTTCAAGACCCTCTTCACTGACTGTTTCATGCCCATAGCTGAGAGGAAGAGGAAAGAGAAGATGTACATGGAGCTTAGGCAGGGTAGTCTCTCAATGGCCGATTATACTCGGAAGTTTAGACATCTGGAACGTTATGCCCCTATCCGGACTGAGGACTGCCTCACTGAGCATTATGTAGACTGTCTCTCCGCACACCTGAAAACCCTAGTTATATCCTCTCGTCCCCGAAGCATTGATGAAGCCCTAGACATGGCCCTTAAGCAGGAAAGGGAGCAGGGATTACATAAGCCTTCTAGCATGGGATATATAGGTTTGACCACCACCGAGGAGGAGAAGTTTAAGAAGTTCCACCCCGGCCATAATAAAGGATCATGGAAAGGAGGAGGTTTAGGGAAGAAAGGATCAAAGAATAGCAAGCTGATGGATTACCGCAGCAAATGCAAGACTTGTGGACGAGGACATGACAGGCCTTGTCGCTACACCAAGCCAGTCTGCTACAACTACAAGAAGGAGGGACATTTCCTTGCCAAGTACCCCAATGCATCTATCCTTGGCAAACATCCAATAGGTGCTCCACCCCCTCAGGGACACCGCAATGCCAGGGTGTTCGCAGTAACAGCAGAGGAGGCTAGGGCAAATCCGAACCAGCTTGTCAAAGGTAATCTTAAATCTTTTCATATATCTAATATCTTGTTCAATGCCTTCAATTATTTACAATGTAATTATCATGTGTAGGCATTGTTTTCTTGAATGGACATCCTGTTAAAGCATTGTTTGATTCTGGATCCACAAATACATTTATTTCTCACAATCTGGCCTCAATGTTGCACTTACATATCAGGGACTTGGGATACATTCTGGATGTGTCAACTCCTAGTGGCAAAATATTCACTACATTGCAGAAAATCGATGTTCTCCCTCTAAAATTTGAAAATCATGACATGCCCTTTGAATTCATTCTCTTAACCATGGAAGACTTTGATGCTATTCTTGGCATGGATTGGCTGTACACATATCATGCTTATATTGACTGTAGAAACAAGATGGTAGTTCTCTCTCAACCTCATTCCTCTCCTATAGTGATCCCTCGGGGAAGCAGATTCTGTAATAATATAATAATTTCCTCTCTTAAAGCTAAAAGGCTCGTATCTAAAGGATGTAAAGTCTTCCTCGCATTCGTCTCAGAGACCAGTCCTGACAACGGACATGTAGAAAGACTGGAGGTGGTACGTGATTTTCTTGACATATTTCCGGAGGAGCTTCCTGGGCTGCCTCCAAACTGAGACATTGAGTTCTCCATAGATCTTCTTCCTGGAACCACTCTGATTTATAGGGCACCGTATAGGATGGCACCTGCTAAACTTATGGATCTAAAGAAACAATTACAAGAACTACTTGATAAGGGTTTTATCCGACCTAGTGTTACCCCTTGGGGTGCACCTGTCCTTTTTGTTAAAAAGAAAGATGGTTCGATGCGGATGTGTATTGACTATCACATGTTGAACCAAGCTACCATTAAAAACAAGTATCCTCTCCCTCATATTGACGACCTCTTTGATCAACTTCGTACTGCTAAAGTTTTCTCAAAAATTGATCTTCGTTCTAGCTACCATCAACTTAAGGTCAAAGATTCTGATATATCTAAGACTGCTTTCCGGACTCGTTACGGGCACTACAAATTTCTAGTAATGCCGTTCGGGTTGACCAACGCACCTGGCGTATTCATGAACTTGATGAACAAAGTCTTCCAACCTTATCTTGATGAGTTTGTGGTCATCTTCATTGATGATATTCTGATCTATTCTGATTCTATGGAGAAGCATTGAGAGCATTTGAAGTCTGTCCTTGAGATTCTTCATGCCCAGATATTCTATGGCAAGCTTTCTAAATGTGAATTCTGGATTGACAAAGTTATGTTTCTTGGTCATGTCATTTCTGGGGGTAACATATCTGTTGATCCTGCTAAAGTATCTGCTGTACTTGATTGGCAACCTCCTCGCAATCCTTCTAAAATCCGGAGTTTCTTAGGTCTGGCCGGATATTATCGTCGTTTTATTCTGAATTTCTCCAAAGTAGCACTTCCTCTCACTAAGCTTACTCAGAAGGATGAGCATTTCATCTGGTCAGCTGCTTGTGAGTCTAGCTTCCAAGAGCTCAAACAGAAGTTGACATCAGCACCTGTCCTTGTTCTACCATCGGGCAATGAAGGATTTGTGATATTCACCGATGCTTTCCGACATGGCCTAGGGTGTGTCCTACAACAGGACGGGAAAGTAGTGGCCTTCGCTTCTAGACAGCTGAAACCCAATGAGTTGAATTATCCTACGCATGATTTGGAGTTAGATTCTATCATCCATGCTCTCAAAATCTAGAGGCACTACTTGTATGGGGCAACATTTGATATCTTCACCGACCACAAAAGCCTCAAGTACATCCTGACGCAAAAAGATTTGAATCTGCGACAATGACGATGGATCGAGTACCTGAAGGACTAGGACTTCATCATTGGCTACCATCCAGGCAAGGCCAATGTGGTTGCAGATGCTCTTAGCAAAAAAAGAGCCACTTGTGCATCCCTGTCTGTACCCGAATGGAGGAACATGGAGGAACTAGCAAGCTGGAGACCACAATTCTTGGTTGATCGTATGCATGTCAATAACATCTCTATCACATCCAATCTGCATTATGAACTTCTGGAGGCACAGAAAGCTAGTCCCGAGATTGCAGAGCTCACCTCTCTCCTGGCTAAACCTCATACACATCTGTCAGTGGGTCTTGACGGTGGCCTTCAATACAAGAACCGTATGTGGGTCCCTGAGCAGTCAGCTGTAAAGACAACAATTCTTAGTGAGGCACATGGGTCCAAGTACACAGTTCATCCTGGTATGACGAAGATGTACAAAGACCTACAACGTCAGTTCTGGTGGAGAGGTATGAAGCACGACATTGCAGATTTTGTATCCAGGTGTCTAACATGTCAAGGAATCAAGGCCGAGCATCAAAGACCAGGTGGTCTAGTGCAACCACTCGAGATTCCAGAATGGAAATGGGAACATATCACTATGGATTTCATAGTAGGATTACCCAAGACTAGGAAGGGGTACGACGTTGCTTGGGTCATCATGGATCGTCTCACCAAGTCATCTCATTTTCCACCTGTGAAGACTACTGCGAAAGTTTCTGAGTTGGCCGACCTTTATATACGGGAGATTGTACGTCTACATGGGGTTCCAGCGTCCATTGTCTCGGACCGGGACCCGAAGTTCACCTCAAAGCTGTGGAAGCAGGTTCAAGAAGAATTGGGCACTAAACTAAATTTCAGTACAGCTTATCATCCACAGACAGATGGACAGTCAGAACAAACAGTACAGATTCTGGAGGATCTTCTACGAGCTTGTGTGCTTGACTGGGAAGGCTCATGGGACCATTAACTGCCTTTAGCTGAGTTCGCCTATAATAATAGTTATCAGGCAAGTATTGGGATGCCACCATACGAAGCTCTCTATGGCCGACCATGTAGATCTCCATTACATTGGGATGATGTTGGGGAAAACACCTTGATGAAATCTGAGGAGATGCAGCTGTATGCAGATAAAGTTGCACTGATCCGACAGAGAATGAAGTGAGTACAGGATAGGCGGAAAGCATATGCAGATGCTCACCGGCAGGAATGTCAGTTCAAGGAAGGTGATCATGTCTTTCTAAAGATCTGACCAATTCGAGCTTTGGCCAAGAATAAGGGAAAGCTCAGTCCTCGTTATGTGGGACCCTTCGAGATTCTTGAAAGGGTTGGAGAATGTGCCTATCGTCTTGCTTTGCCACCTCATTATAGTGCCATGCATAATGTTTTTCATGTATCCAATCTGAAGCCCTATGTCAAAGACCCCAGTCACATTCTGAATCATGAGCCTCTTGAGCTGAAAGATGATTTGACATATGCTGAGTCACCAGTTAAAATTCTTGATTTTAAGGCAAAGGAGCTTCACAATAATCGGCGTATAGATATGGTGAAAGTTCTCTGGAGCCACCATGATCAAACCGATGCTACATGGGAGCTCAAGTCCGAAGTTGAGCGGAAATATCCACATCTCTTTTAGGCTTCTTGAATTTTGAGGGCAAAATTCTTAAAAAGGAGGGGAGAATGTGACAAAGTGAGTTTTTATAGTATTTTTCTCTCTCTTAAAAGTTTATTATCAAATTTATGGACCAAATTACCCTCATATACTTCCCTCACTTAATTGGACAAATATGTGTCACCAATTTCAAATATATGCAAACCCTACTATGCTATGATGATAAAATACATATATTAATGTATTTAGTTAATGAACACATCAAATATTCGAAATTGGATCTCAAATTGTTATAATAGTAGCATAATGACACTATAAGACTACCCCTAAATTTTGGTTGCAATTGGATCAACCAATTGGGAGATATGACCAACTCAATTTGATGCATATTCCATTGCATTTTGAACCTTAGGGCCTAAGTTTCATATTCCTTTTGATATGTGCATATGTCACACACCCTTTCTTTTGGTTGGGGGAGGATTTATGAACCAGGGATCAGCCACGATCGTCCGATCGACTGATCAGGGATCGCGCGAGATCCAAAGGTCATCGGATCATCCCTAATCCTCTGCAAAGACCTGGTCTCCACCCTTCACAGCGCAGCAACATCTCCAAAACTTCTAGCGCCCTAATCTCGCCATCTCAGCACGAGATATTTGGAGGAAAGACTCGTCTCACTGAGACGAGTTCAACAAGCCCACACTTAACATCCCTCATCCACGGAATAGGGAGAACGAACTCCCGACTTTGCGCCCCATTCCAGGTGGCGGTGGCTGAATTTAGGGCTTCGTCGCCCAGCCTTCCAAACGCCTATTTAATGCCTCCTCCAGCTCCGCCCGACCTCCCTTAGGCTCCTACAAGACCCAATTCTAGTCGTCTGACCTCCAAGCACCGCCACCAACTCCACCTCCCCTCCGTCGCTACTTTGCCTTGGTGGCACCTCCACAGACCTCGCCCCACCAATTACCCTTCACCATCAAGTTCACCCCAACCCAGGGGTGCTTCGTGGCCAATCCCTGACACCACAAACGCCCTCCACAGCTGGAGCCTCCTTTACTCCGACGACTTCCACCATCCTCTGACGGAAGGGGGCTGCAGGAAGTTTTTGAGTGTGGGACCTTGACGCCTGGATGCAGAGAGGCCTATCGAAGTTGATCGTGCCCACAACCCGTCACGATTTCCTTGCTCCACGAGGCAGGCCCTCGCCGGAGTTTGATCCAGCCACTTAGGCTAGCAGCGAACATGGAACAGCAGAGCAAGATGAGAGAGAGAGGCCGAGTTGGGCCAGTAGGCTCTTGCCACCTCAGCTAGAGGATCTCTGGGTCAGAACTCACACTCAAAAGTCCGCAGGCTTCCTTGCAAATTTCTGGGATCAACGAGAGCTGTCGATCCAGTCGGATCCGACCATTGATAAAGGTAGAAATTCTTTTTTTTTTAAATTTTCTTTTACCCAAGAAATGAACTATCTTAGGAAATTTCTAGGAAATGCTAGGATTATCAGATAATAGCGAACCAATATACCATTTTGATCATAAAATTATTCTCTATTTAAATAAAATGCTACCAGGACCTAGATCCGTTGCCTTTTCTAAAAATTGTTGCTTAAAGCCTTAATGACCCCTTAATTCTAATTAATCTTTGATAATAGTTCCTTTGATGATATCTGACCTTCTAAGGTGTATTTAACCCTAGATAGAGCTCTATTCCTAAATGAATCGAAATACCATTCTATGTTGATAAGTGATCAAAGAATTAGAAGAAACCCTAATTTCAGCTTCCTCTTCCTACATGAAATTAAAGATATATCTTTATGACTGAAATAATATTATTAGATGATAATTAGTGTTTATTACTTGGTCTGAATCTTTAAAATGAACCATGATGTTATGAATGGTTAACATGTTAAGTATTACCCTCCCTTTTTCTTTAACCATCCTAGAAACCCTAATTTTGGGAAATCTTCTAATTAATCAATTAAATATTATCTTTAATCCAAATAGTTTATAATGGATCAGACCTGATAATATTTGTGCACCTTATTAGAATATGGGGAAATCCCTGATCTAAATTAAGATAACATAAAAAGGAATAATAATTAAGAACATAACTTAGTCCTGGTCACATGGACCAATAGTAATGTTGTACCCTTGCTTTCTTTGCAGGGTGACTAAATTCCTGTTTGAATCTAGATCTGTGGACTTTTGATTGAACAAGCAGGTACGTGGTCATATAAGTATATGACTAGATTTCTGGTTGCCTATGATATGTATACCTTGAATGCTCATATTTGAATATTATTGCTTGGTTGACTAGTATGAGATATATTTTGCCAAACCTAATGAAACATAAATGGTTATGATGGGTTGTAGCTAATAGAGCACATAGCCTGGTGTGGATATATGTGCCTAACATGGATGTATGTTTTCCTTGGCCCATGTTAGATGTATGATGATATTATGTTTGCCACACTAGATGTAAGTTAAGTGTAATGTGTGTAGTACAACCACATCAAAATGATTGTAATAAAAAGGATGTTTACCTGATTTTCACCTTAAGAAATGGTTTTGTTTCTCCTTTCTTCTTGTTCAAATATTTTCCTTTATGCAACCTTATTAAATGTAAATTTTACCACATACCAGCCTTGCTGATGTTTTGTTTCTCGTATTTTCTAGGTGCAAGGAACAATTGACAACAAGATGAAATACATGCTCAAAGTACCTGAAGGCATAAAATAATAAACATGGAGGATGCATTAGATAGATCTGTTCCACTTATCTTATTTCTCTCTAGATGTTAGTTCATTTCTTTTCCTAGTTGATGTCGAGGATGATCAAGATCCTATGTAATAAAGTTAACTTTCTTTATAACAATAATTTTTCTCTCCATATGTAATGACTTTATTTTATCTATATGAATGAATGTTTGTGTGACATTATATGATGATGTGGACTAGATCTTGGCTCAATCTCTGGTTTTAGTTGACTACATTAATCTCTTATATTTTCCCTTTTGACATCTATAGATATGAGTGCATGCGTATCTATGAATGTCACTATGGAAAGTGAAAACTACTAGAGGGGGGGGGGTGAATAGAGTTTTATAGACAATTTGACAATTATTGAACTCAAACAACCACAATGAAAAATATTGGACAAGGAGACACAAGGTTTAGAGTGGTTCCAACTATAGCAAATACTATAGCCGTCAATCCACTACCCGGTTGCTTACCCAACCGGGATTTGAAAAGAAATTTATTTTATTACCTCTTCAAGGAATTTACATAAAATACAATCTCTTTTCCTAAACCCTTCAAGCAGCCTTCACCTAGAAGTAATCGCCAACCTTGAAGCAGCCTTCCCTTGAAGTAGATGCACCAACTCCCGTTGCACCAGCCTTCTGAAGTAGCTTCCCTTGCGATAGCCTTCTTGAAGTAGCTTGAAGTCCCCTTCTCCACCTGAGAAGTCAACCCTCTCCAATCCGCAGCCTCCAACCCTAGGAGTAGCAAGGAGAGTACAAAAGATAAACAGGAACAAGAAAGAAAAAAGAAATTACAACTTATCCTTTAAGCCCGAGGCTTGATATGCCTAGATCAAGCGTAAGATCTCCTAGCCAAGTATGTGAACTTGTGATTGCTGTGGGTAGGAGAATCTAGCCTATAGGACACGAGATTGAGCTAAGAAGAATGTAGGCCAATGATCACAGTGCTCAAATTGCTTGCAAAAGATTGCTCAAGTATGCTCAAGTGTATTGTCAAGTGTAACAAGTGAATTCTAGTGTCCTATGGCTTGTCCTATTTATAGGAATGGCCTAAGTATGCTTAAGGACGTTCTAGACAACTTCTAGGGGTTTCTAAGTTCTTAACTAGCCGTTAGGTACAAAGTTGTTGCTTTAACAACGGCTAATTAATTTATTCTGCAGTTGCTGTCAGAGACCATCTCGGTCGACAAATGGTCGACCGAGACACCTACTCGGTCGAACTTTTGTCGACCGACAGGCTCTCTGGAACAAGTGATTTGCAACGTCTTTCTTCAACTACCAACTAACTTGTCTGTTGTGTCTAACGGCTACTTTGGATCTTTCTCGGTCGAGAAGATTGTCGACCGAGAGTGTCTCGGTAGAGGAGTTTGTCGACCGAGAATGATCCTGTTTCAAGGTTTCAATTTAAGCATTAATTATATGTGTGAGTGTGCAAAGGTGATCCTAATAAAATGGGATGACATGTCTAACTATGGTGTTTGGCTAGGGAAAATCTAACGCTTGATTTACATGCAATTCTAAGTACTTGTACATTATATATTTGTACAAGTTTTACAACATTGATTACATTGCATGAAAATATAACTAAGTAAGCTCTTGGATTTTCCCTTGCTGCTTTGTCATCCTGCACACTCAAGTAGCTCGTTAGATTAATAAGAATGAAATGTTTGTCATAATCAAAACAAAGGGAATTTTAGATGTCCATTTAGCCAACAATCTCCCCCTTTTTGAAGATGACAAACATTTCCAAAATAAATATAAAACATATGAATTTCATACCTTTAGATTGCCTTATGTATCTTTTCCTCTTGTTTACAAAATGTGTGCTTATTATTCCCAATGAATTATGGAACATGAAATCCAGTTCATTTGGGAATGTAGCAACTTTCAATGTAAAGCCAAGAGTATATTTATGAAACTCATTGATTGAGTTTTTCATAAATACTAAGTTAGAGTTTTATATATCTCTCCCCCTTTGTCATTTCAAAAAGATAACCGTTTTAATAAAAAATCCCCCTTAATGAGATATTCCGTCAAATCTAATGAAAAAGATGTCCATTGAAAAGCCAAAATGAAACAAGTAACCGGATTCGTTTTAAGAACCGTAGATATCAAAGAAAACATCTTCCAAAGGAGTAATAAGCAATTGCTTCCTAATGTTGTTGAATTGATCAAGTGGAAGCGGTTTTGTAAAAATATCAGCCAATTGATTTTCCGTATCAACATGATGAAGGGAAACATGATTCTTTGAGATGTGATCCCTTAAGAAGTGATGACGGATTTCAATGTGTTTTGCCCGGCTGTGTAAAATAGGATTGTGTGCTAAGTTTATGGCGCTCTTGTTGTCACAAAAAATAGGTGTAGATGAAAGGTTAAAACCATAATCGCTTAATACCTGTTGCATATAAAGCACTTGAGCACAACAAGACCCAGCTGCCATATATTCAGCTTCAGTTGTAGATAGGGCAACCGTATTTTGTTTCTTGCTAAACCAAGATACTAAGGCTCTCCCTAATAAGAAACATCCACCACTAGTACTTTTGCGATCAAGTCGACAACCAGCATAATCCGCATCAGTATATGCTTTAAAATCCAGGGATTGTCCTTTTGGATACCATAAACCAAGACAAGTAGTACCAGCTAGATATCGAAGAATTCTTTTAACCGCTAGAAAATGAGATTGCATAGGTTGGGATTGAAATCGAGCACAAAGACCAACGGAAAACATAATGTCCGGTCCAGAAGCAGTTAAGTATAGCAAACTACCAATCATGGCTCTATATAAGGAATCATCAATAGGTTCCCCATTTTCATCCTTATCAATTTTGATAGAGGTAGCCATAGGAGTAGTAGCATGTTTGCATTGATCCATCCCAAAACGTTTTAAAAGTTCTTTAATATATTTTTCATGGCTTATGAAAATTCCTGCAGGTGTTTGCTTAATTTGAAAACCAAGAAAGAATGTTAGTTCACCCATGAGACTCATTTCAAATTCTTTTTGCATAATGGCACTGAATTGTGTGCATAATGAATCATTAGAAGCTCCAAAAATAATGTCATCAACATAAATTTGCACAACTAGGAAATCAGATGCATATGTTTTGAAAAATAAAGTAGAATCTGAATTCCCAATAGAAAAACCATTATCAAAAAGATATGTCTTGAGCCGTTCATACCAATTCCTAGGTGCTTGTTTTAGACCATAAAGTGCCTTTTTAAGTTTATAAACATGGTCACCTTTTTCTGGTATTTCAAAGCCAGGTGGTTGAGCAACATAAACTTCTTCTTGTATGATGCCATTTAGAAATGCACTTTTGACATCCATTTGATATAGCTTAATGTTTTTATGGGCAGCAATAGCTAGTAACATCCTAATAGCTTCAAGTCTAGCTACGGGTGCATATGTTTCATCAAAATCTATTCCTTCTTGTTGATTATATCCTTGTGCTACTAACCGAGCTTTATTCCTTATTACTTCTCCTGCCTCATTGAGCTTGTTCCTAAATACCCATTTAGTTCCTATGATAGTTTTATCTTGTGGTTTAGGAACTAAATCCCATACATCATTTTTAGTGAATTGATTTAACTCCTCTTGCATGGCTATTATCCAGTAATCATCCTTAAGAGCTTCGAATATCTTCTTAGGTTCAATGATAGAAACAAATGCCATGTTTGCAACATCTTTGAAGGATGACCGAGTTTTGACTTTATCATTTGGATCTCCAATAATTAGTTCTTGGGGATGATCCTTGATAAGCCTAGGTGTAGGTTGTGTTTCAACTTGGGGATCGGATATAGGAATTTTCTCACTATCATTGGAAATGGTTATATTTTCGAATTGATTAGTGAGATCAATGATATCTAGATTTTCAGATTTCGATTCTTCATGGAAAGAAACATGAATGGATTCCTCAACTTTTCTAGAGATAGTGTTATATACTCTAAAGGCTTTGCTAGAAGTGGAATATCCCAAGAAGAATGCTTTGTGTGATTTAGAATCAAACTTGTCTCTATCATCTTTGGTATTTAAAATGTAACATGTGGAGCCAAAAGTATGAAAATAGTCAACTCTAGGTTTCTTAGAGTGTAATATTTCATATGGAGTTTTCTTTAAATGAGAGTGAACAGTTACTCTATTAAGCACATAACAAGCAGTGTTTACAGCTTCAGCCCAAAAGGTTTTAGGTGTGTTGTGTTCAAGCATCATGGTCCTAGCCATTTCCTGTAGAGATCGATTTTTCCATTCAACTATACCATTTTTTTGTGGGGTACGTGGAGCAGAAAAATTATGAGTATACCCTTGAGATGTACAAAAGGTCTCAAATGTATGATTCTCAAATTCGCCACCATGATCACTTCTAATGGTACATATTTTATGTTGTAAAAGATTTTCAATTTTGGAACAAAATTGCATAAAGACATGAATAGTATCATTTTTAGTTGCAATAAAATTTACCCATGTATATCTACTATAATCATCAACAATAACAAAACAGTATCGTTTACCACCAATAGATTGTGTCCTCATTGGTCCAAATAAGTCCATATGAATTAATTCTAAGGATCTACTGGTGCTAAGTACATGTTTTGATTTAAAAGATGTTTTGGTTTGCTTTCCCATTGTGCAGGGTTCACAGTTTTCAACTTGATCAAAAGACAAAGTAGGTAATCCACGAACAAGATCATATTTCACTAACTTTTTAATAGCATGTGAACTAGCATGTCCTAGCTTTTTATGCCATAGTTGTAAGGTATTTTCATTTGCAAGCAAGCATTTACCTACTACTGATTTCATAGAGTTTGGTTTAAGGATATAAAGATTTCCAACTCTATTTCCTTCATAAACGACATTTGTAGTGTTTTCTATCAATAGTTTGCAACAGGTTTTGTTAAATAACACATCATAACCACTATCACATAGTTGACTTACACTTATTAGATTATGATGCAATCCATCAACAAGTAGAACATTTTTAATTTCGAGATTTGTTCCAACATTACCTATTCCAACGATTTTTCCCTTACCATTGTCTCCAAAGGTGACCGTTCCACTTTTCTTTTCTTCAAAAGTTTGAAATGCTTCCTTGTTCCCGGTCATGTGTTTGGAATAGCCACTGTCAACTACCCATTCCTGCATTAGAATGTAGATTTTGGTACCCATGTGATGGTCCGATATGGTTAGAAATCTTTTAAGTGCTTATATATATAAAAGTTCTGATACAGAAAACCAGTCGGTCGACAATTGTTTGACCGATATTGGTCTCGGTCGACAATTTTTCGATCGAGCAGGTTACTGTATCACAAGCAAAAACACAGAAAGTTTCTCGGTTGACCAATTTTCGACCAAAATAGGTGCTGTAAAATTTTTATTTGTTAAAGACATCCAGTCGGTCGACAATACTTCGACCGACCCAGATCTCGGTCGACAATACTTCGACCGATAGAATTTCTGTTTCAGCAATGCAGAAAAATAATAACAATAAGCATAGCACCTTTTGTTGAGATAAGACAATATAAATAGCAAAATTAAGCATTTGGTCATATCTCAACTACATTCCATTCTTCTAAGTTTGGGGTTTTGGGATCCAAACTAAGTCGGACTCCTTAGTCTTGTAGGGGCATGAAAAACAATAATGTCCAAGACGTAAGCAGAAATGACAAGTAATAGAGTCAATTTCATTTCTCTTTCTAGTCATTGTGTTCTTGGGTACAAACATAGTTTGGGTCTTTTTGGGTTGGTTTTTCTTTGGAACATATCCCAAACCTTTTCTTCCATTGAAAACATTACCAACTTTCAATATGTTATCAAGAATATCTTTTCTTCTTAACTTATAAAGTTCTCTTCGCAACGTAGCAATGTCATTCATCTTCTTATGTATACCTTTTCTTGCTTGGTCTAAATCAGAAAACAATGAATCCTTTTCTTTTACAATATTATCATAGTCTGAATGGTTGCACAAGATAGGTTGAGTTTGATAATCTTGTAGTTTAGCTAGCAAATCAGTCTTTTCTTTTGATAGAAGATCAACATTGGTTTCCAAATTGAGTAGCTTTCTAGTGCAATCATCTAAAGATGTTTTTAAAGATACATTTTCAAGATCAATGTTGTTCTTTTCATAAGAAAGTTCATCTAATTTGGCAATGAGCTCATTATTTGATTTTACAGCTTTCTTTAGTTTCCTCTTGGCATCAACATACTTATCATGAGTTTCTTGTAAACTAGTAACTAACTCTTCTTTAGAAAGATCAACAAGGCTTACCTCTTGAGAGTCTTCATTTTCTTCTCTTGCCATTATACATTCCACCTCTTCTCCGCTTTCACTGTCACTTGACTCATCCCAGGCAGCTTTATAGGCTTTTTCTCCTTTCTTCTTATGTGAGCTTTTCTTTCCTTTCTTTGCTTTGGGACATTCATTTTTGAAATGCCCTTTCTTCCCACATTCAAAGCACCTGGGAGTAGAGGAACTAGAAATTTTGTTAGATTTAAACCTTTTGTACTTCTTACCGTTTACGATTAAGGCTTCTTCTTCTTATTCACTTGACTCCTCACTTTCTTGTGTGATGACTTTTGAGGCTTTGAGAGCCACATCTTTCTTCTTCCCACTTTGATGTTCACGTTCTCTTCTTTCTTCTTCTTCTAGATCTGCCTCATGAGCTTCTAAATTACCGATGAGTTGTTCCATTTTGAGGCGAGTGAGGTCGTTTGCCTCTGCAATGGATGTCACCTTTGGCTTGTATTTTGGAGGAAGTGATCGAAGAATTTTTGATACTTGATCTTCCTCAAGAACAGGTTTTCCTAGGGCACTCAAACCATTAACAATAGTAGAGAATTTTGAATACATTTCACTAATAGTTTCATTAGGATCCATACGAAAATGTTCAAGCTTTGTTTGAAGCAGGCTAATTTTGGAATTTTTAACTTGGGCTGTACCCTCATAAGTGATAGACAATCTATGCCAAATATCATACGCTGTATCACAATTTGAAATTCTATTAAATTCTCCTACAGAAATAGAACAATATAAAATGCTTACGACTTTTGCGTTCATTTGGGCCTGTTTTACCGTGTTTGCATCCCATTCCGCAAAGTCATTTTGAGGGAATTGATAAGGAGTAGATACCATTCTCCATAGATCCCAGTTGATGCCTTGGAAGTAAAACTGCATCCTTCTCTTCCAGTATTGGTAGTTTGTTCCATCGAACGCCGGTGGCCTAGCAACAAGAGTCCCTTCAATGTTGAGGTTGTTGAGCATTCCATCACCCATTTCTTCAAGACCTTGTTAGGGTTCCTTGAAGCCTTGCTCTGATACCAATTGAAAACTACTAGAGGGGGGGTGAATAGAGTTTTATAGACAATTTGACAATTATTGAACTCAAACAACCACAATGAAAAATATTGGACAAGGAGACACAAGGTTTAGAGTGGTTCCAACTATAGCAAATACTATAGTCGTCAATCCACTACCCGGTTGCTTACCCAACCGGGATTTGAAAAGAAATTTATTTTATTACCTCTTCAAGGAATTTACATAAAATACAATCTCTTTTCCTAAACCCTTCAAGCAGCCTTCACCTAGAAGTAATCGCCAACCTTGAAGCAGCCTTCCCTTGAAGTAGATGCACCAACTCCCGTTGCACCAGCCTTCTGAAGTAGCTTCCCTTGCGATAGCCTTCTTGAAGTAGCTTGAAGTCCCCTTCTCCACCTGAGAAGTCAACCCTCTCCAATCCGCAGCCTCCAACCCTAGGAGTAGCAAGGAGAGTACAAAAGATAAACAGGAACAAGAAAGAAAAAAGAAATTACAACTTATCCTTTAAGCCCGAGGCTTGATATGCCTAGATCAAGCGTAAGATCTCCTAGCCAAGTATGTGAACTTGTGATTGCTGTGGGTAGGAGAATCTAGCCTATAGGACACGAGATTGAGCTAAGAAGAATGTAGGCCAATGATCACAGTGCTCAAATTGCTTGCAAAAGATTGCTCAAGTATGCTCAAGTGTATTCTCAAGTGTAACAAGTGAATTCTAGTGTCCTATGGCTTGTCCTATTTATAGGAATGGCCTAAGTATGCTTAAGGACGTTCTAGACAACTTCTAGGGGTTTCTAAGTGCTTAACTAGCCGTTAGGTACAAAGTTGTTGATTTAACAACGGCTAATTAATTTATTCTGCAGTTGCTGTCAGAGACCATCTCGGTCGACAAATGGTCGACCGAGACACCTACTCGGTCGAACTTTTGTCGACCGCCAGGCTCTCTGGAACAAGTGATTTGCAACGTCTTTCTTCAACTACCAACTAACTTGTCTGTTGTGTCTAACGGCTACTTTGGATCTTTCTCGGTCGAGAAGATTGTCGACCGAGAGTGTCTCGGTCGAGGAGTTTGTCGACCGAGAATGATCCTGTTTCAAGGTTTCAATTTAAGCATTAATTATATGTGTGAGTGTGCAAAGGTGATCCTAATAAAATGGGATGACATGTCTAACTATGGTGTTTGGCTAGGGAAAATCTAACGCTTGATTTACATGCAATTCTAAGTACTTGTACATTATATATTTGTACAAGTTTTACAACATTGATTACATTGCATGAAAATATAACTAAGTAAGCTCTTGGATTTTCCCTTGCTGCTTTGTCATCCTGCACACTCAAGTAGCTCGTTAGATTAATAAGAATGAAATGTTTGTCATAATCAAAACAAAGGGAATTTTAGATGTCCATTTAGCCAACAGAAAGTATATTGAAATTGGGGGACGTCACAAGATGTGTCCAGTGCCAGGTTGTCCTACTCATACTTATCATTTGAATCTATAATACAAAGCCTATATTCGATTGCCATGTCCCTGAAGGAAAGGATACAAAGGAACATATTCCTTTTATCATCCCCTCATTCCCCAGGGTTATTTATCAAGGAAGACACATGTATTTAGTTGAGGAAACCCACTTAGTAACTCTTATTTAGTTGGGAAAGTTCACTTAGAAATCCCTATTTAGTTGGGAAAGTTCACTTAGCAATCCCTATTTAGTTGGGAAAGTTCACTTAGCAATCCCTAGTAGTTGGGAAAATTCACTTAGCGATCCCTATTTAGTTGGGAAATTTCAGTTAGCAATCCCTATTTAGTTGGGAAAGTTCACTTAGAAATCCCTATTTAGTTGGGAAAGTTCACTTAGCAATCCCTATATAGTTGGGAAAGTTCACTTAGAAATCCCTATATAGTTGGGAAAATTCACTTAGCAATTGCTATATAGTTGGGAAAGTTCACTTAGCAATCCCTATATAGTTGGGAAAGTTCACTTGGTAATCCCTATGTAGTTGGGAAAGTTCACTTAGAAATCCCTATATAGTTGGGAAAGTTCACTTAGCAATCCCTATATAGTTGGGAATGTTCACTTAGCAATCCCTATATAGTTCATTCCTTTCTTTATTATTATCTAACATGTTCATGAACATTTTGTGGTTTTATCACATTTCCCATTTCCACATCATGGGAAAAGATCTTTTTTATTCACACATGCTTTATCAGACAGGGATCATCTCCCTTGTTCTTATTCTCATTTCATGAGGATCATATTCTTTTTCTTATGCACACAGATTGATATGAAATTATCTCAAATTTCCTCTTTCTCATACTCAGAATGTGATACAATTATCCATACCATATTTTCAGTTTCATTATACTCATTAGATTGTCTCAGAATGACTACTTGATCAGAGTAATCAGAAAGATAACAATCAAAGAGTTCCATACTTACCCTATCCCCAATAATTATATACCTGACCAGGGTATACAAGTACAGAGATTAGGTGGCATGCACTTTATGTACTATTATGTTCCTTACTTTTTGTATCATCATCATCACATGATTTAACATTCCTGGACTTCCTCCAGGTACCACATGTATACCTCTTCCTTTTTCTCACAGATAAGAGAAATGATAAAGCATTAAAAAGAATATTGAACAAAATATAAATCCTCATCTTCCTTGTGTCCTCATAGGACTAATCAAAGGAAGCTCAAAACAACTACTTTCTTATTTTTAACACATAGAATCATGAAATGAAATATCAGAATGAATCTATTTCATCTGACCTGTCACAACATGAGGGTTGACTATTGCATCAGATTGATTCATTGCATAGAACCTCACAGTTGCTTGTTGTTGACCATGTTCTCGATTGTTGGGTGTTGATGAGCCAGCTTGGGACGCTTGTCCACGTCCTCTAGTTTTACTAGAAAACTTCCTCCTTTGTGAGCCTTGCTAACTCTGTCCCTGGGGTTGAGTCACCATTGTATCCCCAAGTGGACAATCCTTTGCTAGATGTCCCGTTTATCTGCATAGGTAACAGACCCTGGTCTCAGAATAAGGTATGTGAGGTCCAGTCACTGATGTTGATGTTGTACTGGGGGCTCTATTCGGAACAAAACTATGGCCCTTACCCCTACTTAACATTCATTGCATCTGGGTATTGAATCTTGATGGTGTTGTCAGTGCAGAAAATCTTAGCTTCTTAAAACTTTCAGATCTTTGTCCTTGAAACGGAGTGTACACCTTCTTACCACTAGTATGTCGTTTCTCGATTTTAGACCTTTCTATCCTCCTTACCGACTACACAAAAGTTGCAAACCTCTCCATGTTCTCTAAAGCAGACACAGGAGTGGTCAGTTCAACGTTCAATCCCTTCTCAAAATGTTGAATTCTTTCCTCATCATTAGTTGCCATATGCTGACAAAACCACAAATGCTCCATGAACTTAGCTTCATACTCGTTGACGTTCATCTTTCCTTGTCTGATCCTCTCAAATTGATAGATCTTCTCGTCTAGATACATCTTAGGGAAGTATCTACTGACGAATTCTCGTCGAAATACCTCCCATCCAACTTCTTCACCTAGCATCTTGCCCTCCTCAATCGTCCACCAATGGCCAGCATTCCCCTTTAGAAGGAATACAACATGTCCTACCTTCTCAGCTTCAGGAATATCAAGGATCCTGAAATCCTTTTCTAGCTCCGTCAACCACAAATCAGCATTTGTTGGATCAGCTATACCAACATAATCTATGGCTCCAACCCGGCGAAGTCTCTCAAAAGTCTTGTCGGCTCCATGTCCATCATGGTGGGCTGGTGCCCTAGGTGCAGGTGGTGGCATCCTATCAGCCATGTGTGTCATAGTCACCATAAACTGGACAAACATGATATGGAAGGCTGGATTCTCTATCATAGCTGGGTCAAACTGGGGATGTTTAGGTATTGGCTCCTCCCTAGCTTGATCCCTTGCACCTCCTCCTGGTGCAGCAATGCTACTCTCAGCAGCATGTTCTTCATGTGATCCAGACATCTTCAAGTTCTTCTTCTCCTATATGAGCAGAAGATACTATCAGATAGACTGGAAGACACGTAGAACAGACTCAACAACCTTAATCTGATGTCTCTATAGACTCAGCGAACCTAGAGCTCTGATACCACTAAATTGTGGCATACAAATCCGAAAAACAAGATCTACTTAAGAGGAAGCGTTCGTTAGCAGCAGATTACTGAAAATCACTAAAAATTAAAACCATTTTACAAAGAGATCCACACATAGGAAAAACTTTTGCATAAAGAACTGAAGTAATTTAATTACATACTAGTTCACAAGTACATGTCATGTATCATCTTTTTCTGAGAATTACAAGCATCAACTACCCTGTTAAACTATACACATGCAGTATAAAATCTCGAGGCACTAAGCCAAAATCTCAAAAGCACTAACTATTACTACGAGGACCTGAGAGTACAGAGACGACACATAGGACTTTCTATACATATATACAAGATGTGACAGCTCGTTTTTCCACCAGAGAAATCACTGTGGTTCTTTTCTACTACTGCTATTGTTGTCCTTCACCTATTGAAGGATTTCTACCTCCTCATCCTCGTCCACCTAAAAATGTGGATCCCACGGGGGTGAGACAATTGTAAATTGCCCCAACGAGAGATATATCTCTCCGCCAAAACATTATTACTATAGTTTAATTGAATAAAACTATGTAGAGGAATTAAATATTCAACAACAGATAGATCAATGTCTAAATAGATTAGAGCAGTATTCTTATTCAAAGAATTTCAGCCATAACTTGAAAAAGTAGCATGATACTTATTCAATGAGGAATTAAAGTACATGTATAACATTTATCCTTCTAGGATATGCTAAGCAGAGTAACATCAACGTTCTCTGTCAGTACGAGATTATATGGCAGAGACATCATGTGTCAAACTGCAATTAGATTTCCAAGGTATATAGACATCTTCTCTATAGAGTTATACCCGTAACATATACTCTCTTCAGGCTTAAGGCACTAAGACAATACCTGGTATTGTATTGTGGAGTCATGGCATGTAGCCATACTCTTTTTAGGGTTATGGCACACAGCCTATCCTGTACATAGATGATAACACAAAGTCATCCCTACAAGGCATAAGGATATAATTACTCAATTACCACCACATATTTAAAAATATGTGTTCTGAGATATGTCGTGGAGCAACCCGTTTCAGAATCCAGTAAATTCTGACACTGATGGATCTATGGTCAGGGCAACTACATAACCTGATATCACTTGATTAATTAAGTGTATTACCATATTCTTTTATTGTTAGGCAAGTTTCCGAACACAAGTTATTATAACAAATGCAACAAAGAATGTGTAACTCTTTTATCAGATATTATTCGAAACTTTATAAAGTATTGGGGTCTCAATCCCTTACCACATCATGGGCATTCTTATTCGTTAACATCTCATCATCATTATTATGGAAAATGGGTATTCAAACCCTCAGTTCATCAAAGAACACTTGCTACCATTTATCAAATAACTATCACATCTGGTCCCTCAAATCAAGGTATACATGATGCTTGATATTCAAGCATCTCACATGGCTCACAAGGCCCATTAAATATCTTGTTACTTTTCAGTAATCAACATATTATCACATGGCTCTTCAAGGCCATTAAGTATCTTGTCACGTTTTTACTAGTCAACAAAGCAGGTTATGGCTCACAATGCCCATAACATAATTTTCAATAAATAAAACATCATAACTCATACCTAGCTATGCTCATCATCTCATGATACCTGAATGGTTATTATTCATGATAACAGTTATATCATTTACATTCCAGCACCATTCTATACAAAGTAACACCATTATACCCTTATTAGGGTCAGGGTTTCTTATTTCATGTCAATTAGGGATACTCATCCCATTACCCAGCTTAGGGTTATGATTTATCATCATATTGCCCAATATTAGGGTTGCATACACTATAACCCATGATTTGGGCTTCATATACCTTTACTCGGTTAGGATTTCATATTAAGGTGTCACATGTCATTACACATCATTACCTTAGGTTAGAGTTTCACATCACATCATTGCTTTAGGGTTTCACTTGACATTACCCTCAATTAGGGTTTCACATGTCATAAACCTTGATTAGGGTTACTTACATCACCCTCAATTAGGATTTCACATGACATTACCCTTAATTAGGGTTTCACATATCGTCATCCTTATTTAGGGTTACACCAAGAATTGCCCTAAATTAGGGTTGGGGTTCATCAACCTTCTCAATTAGGGTTTCATGATCTCTTTATCAAGGATAATACCCTATTTACATGCTTTATTTATTTTGAATGTGTTGAGGCTGGATTACTACATGATTATTATACATGTATGAATTTCTCTCTCTCATCCTCTCTAGGATGTTCATTACTCCAATCTTGATTAGATTGAGTCAATCCTTTATTCAAATACATACATTTAGGGTTAGCATAGTGTATTGAGTCATTGCTTCCATAAGCATCAAACGTTAACCCCTCTAAGGGTACCAATCATCTAAGTACAATAGGGATTCATCCATTGTACTAATCTTTGATAATAATCATTATCAATCATGGGATCAACTGATCTTTCATCACTTTAAGTCTTCAATCAATTTTGTATATGTTGAACCTCCATTCGGTTTTGACCTTTGAATCTCCAAATGGTTTGAAGTCAATTTCCCTCCAAACAGTTTTGAAATAGTTTACGCATCTAGGGTTAAGACCATTTTCCCTCCAAACAGTTTTGAAACTGTTTGAGCACTCAACATTAAAAATCATTTGAACAATTCATCACTAAGATCGATTGGATAAATCAATAGTTGAAACCGTTTGAAAATTGAAACCACTTGGTCATTCAAACGGTTTTCAAACCATTTGATTCCAAATGGTTTCAAGACTGTTTGGACTCAAATGGTCTCAAGACCGTTTGGTCCAAAACATCTTGAAACCGAATGAATCATTTTGGGTTACTTTCAATCAATCAAATAGGGTTCCAATTATTCAACCCATCAATTATTGTAATCATTGGAATTACTTCAATTGAAACAATTGAATCACCATTAAATAATGACCTCAATTGACGACAAACGGTCTTGAGGTCATTTGACCTCAAACGGTCTTGATACCGTTTGGTGTCAAACAGTCTTGAGACCGTTTGACCCATCCAACCACTGAAATTGATTGAATTCAATTAAGGATTCTTCAACAAATTGATTTAGGGTTTGCAATCAATAAGCCCTAAAGTATTGACCCATTTTGAAATTAATTCAATTGAAAACCATTGGATCATCATCAATTTATAATAACACCTGACCTCAAACGGTCTTGAGACAGTTTGATCCCAAATGGTTTTGAAATCGTTTGGTTTCAAACGATCTTGAGACCGTTTGGTCTCAAGTCATTAAAACTGATTGTCCAAGAAATTAATTGAGGTGTGTGCTTATGATGAAATCATCATCTTCAAGCTACAAACCTTCTAAACTTGTTGTGATCTTCATGGGGATTTCATCAATCAACCAAATAAAATTTCGAGAATGAAGAAAGAATAAAAAATTGATAAAGATATGAAATCAATAATAACATTCAAGGGTTGAAGTTATATAACCCACCTTCAAAGAATCTTCAATGCTCCAAACTCCATGTCTCTAATGGTGGAAGAAGCTTTCTCAACTATCCCAAGCTCGTGCTCAACTCTTTGAGTGAAAAAGATTGGCTAGGATTGAAGATTGATTGGAGAAAAGAAGTAATCAAGCATTGATTTGTGATTTCCACCATGAATTCGAGGTTGAAGATGATCAAGGAGCTTACCGATAGGTTGGAGTTCTTTCCCCTACTGCTCCTAAGTTCCCTTGTGCTCTTCCAAAACAAGGAAGAAAGAAAATCTGAAAAAGAATCTTTGGTTGAATGGGAAATGAAGTGTTTATAAAGGAATTTTAAGGAGAGAGAAAGTTGAAAAGCAATCCTTCAACTCCCCAAATTGGTGCCACTTAACCCCCTCTACTCCTTGAATACGAAGGCATCCTCCTTTTAATTTAATTCTTCTTCATTATCCACAATTAAAGGAAAAGAAATTAAGCACCTTAATTAATATAATACTAATAGCCCATTTTTAGTGGATATTACTTTTAATTAACTAATGTGAGTGGCCTCTCCACTCACTTAGATATGTTCGTGGCCTTTGCAAGGCATAAGGATGTCCACACTTATCTAATTTAAACAATCTCATTTTTGGTTGAATGCCATTTCAATTAACATATTTATTTTGGCATTAATTTGAAGTAAAGTTCCATTTATGCTTAAATCTTGATTATTTTAATATCAAGATTCTCTCTCTTCCAAAATGATTCAAATGAGGCGCCCCTATCAAATTATTTTCTCTACATGATTCCAAGAATCATGAGGGACCCTCTTGAAGTGGTATTTTGCATATTGAACCCTAGGTTTTGGGTAAATAACACATTATGCCAAAACTAGGTTTTAATGCACAAATATTGCTCAGCAAGCTCTATCTTGGTGCTCGAGCTTGTGGAGCCATACCACTACATCATACTCATTCCTATGATTCTTCAACATATGAGGAACATTTTATCATATACAATTTGCATGTTAACCCCTCAACTTCGGTAATTTGCACTTTAGTCCAAAACTAACAAAACATTGTTTCAACATTATTCAAAAAGTTCTAAAATTGAAATATAAGTTCCTCTTGAGCCTTAATTACTTTTCAAAAGATAAGAGCAAGCATATAATCATCCTAATTAATAAAAACATCTAGGGTTAACACATAACCCAGTTCAGGGATGTTACATTAATAGTCATATGGACATTAGTCAAGATGGATCTAGATCTATTTTGAGCTTAAGAGAGGAGGGAAGAGACATATATGGTGATTTCTTATTGTTAATATATCATATTTATATTAATATTTAATATAAAACAATTAAGTGTCCGATCTTATATATGGTTTAATTAGACTCACTCTTTTACCTCTAGATTATTTTGACTTGATATGTCAACCCTTTTAAGTGGATAAGTAGTATTAGTAGTACCTTGTTAGATGTTTGAAGTGTTTATTTTGAGGGACGAATAAAGTCCTACAATACATTGAAATCTAACTACTCTGAATTTGGAAATCCTAATTCCATAGACAAGTTAGTGAGCTTATATGATTAGTAATTACCAAAAAAATTATAATTATAATATAACTTATTTGTTTATATACTAATGAATACATAATAAGTCATCTAATGAATAAATTATATTCTTGAACCCAACAAATACTTAATATGAGTAACTCACTAATCATGAATACACATAATGTTGACCATGTCACCCTAATGATAAGATAAATGCATAACACATAATGGCCATGTTGACCTAAACTCTAAGATGTAATCATCTAACCTTAACATATATACATACATATCCTTATTGCCTTTATGATACATTAGTGACATCATCAGATAATATACCTTGAGGAAATATAATCACCTAATCATAATTTAATCAAGTTATCAAAATATGTAAGGCATATCACCTTGTTATCTAATACACACATCATTAATATATGAATCAATTCATTAAAGAGAAATATGTTCCACCTTATTCAAAATATATATATATAATGACTCAAATATGAATAAAGAGTAATTGGAATTACATAAGCATGATTATTAAGTCTACAACAATTCTAAATGCCTAATGTGATGTTAAATGTATAATTTATAATATGAAGTGTAAATAGGAGAAAATGGTTAGTGATGACATTAATGTGAGTATGAAAAGTGATGTGACAATGTGTAATATATGTGTAAGAAATGAATGTGCCTTTATTGTGAACTTAATAACTTGTTGGATAATGTTATCTGTTCCTTACAAAATAATCTGTGATAATTCTATGTGATGGTAATATGAGGATAATTGATCATAAATTCAAGCTATTAAGGATTGTAATCTATCATATTAATAAATTTTGAGATGATTTAGTAAACCCTAACTGCACTGAAAATTCTTAATTAGTAAATGAGAAATACATATGATTTGTACATAATGTTGAGATGAATTTCTTTTGACAAAAATGTGAATATCACTTGACAAAAATAATATAATAATATTAATGATGTAATTTTTTAATGGATATAATTATAATAAGCCAAAATATTAATTGTGTTATATTTGATTAAAGGTAATATGAATAGTGGTAACCTTAGTCTAACCTGACTTATGGGTAGATCATGTGAAGTACCCTATATTATAAGTAACCAAATAGTTGCTAAGTATTGGGATGTTGCATACGTACCTTCCCTCTTGTTGAGATTTTGGGGACGAAATCCTCTTTAAGGGGTGGAGTGTTGTAACATATTGAATATTGGTTTTATTTGCAATTTAACCCATCTGCAAGCTATCATTTCCTTCATATCCTTTTTTTTCCTTTTCCCTAAGTTTTCCTATATTTTCTATCTTCTTTGGCCTCAATGTTGAAATTTAGCAATACTTATGGTATTAATTCTATTCGACCCACATTCATTTCAATGAATGGGTTTTTGCACAAATATGTCAACTAGTGTGTTAATTAGAATCTAATAATGAAAAATGACCATTTATGAGAGATAATTAGTAGATTATATTAATTTAGAGTTTTGATGGCTTTTTGGGACAAGAAATGATAAATAATGTGTTTTTGAGTTAGTTAATGAAAGAAATAACCCTTTTCTTTTCTATCTCCTCCTAAATGTTAATAAAGAATAAAAAGGAGAAGGGGAGCAATCACATGAATCTTGAATCAGTTTATAATGTACAAATCAAATTTCTACTCAAGGATTTGTTAAGAAATGTATTTACATATAATTCACCCTCTTTAATACACTAATATATACATTAATGACCAATATGATGATTAAGGGTCATATCTTCTGAACAATGAATAATTAATCTAAGGATTAATATTAGCCTATGGTCCAAATTTGGGGTCATTTGGTCATTGTTTGACCCATCAAACGAATTAAATAAGATGTGCATATAGTTTGAATATATTTTTAATCTGATTTCATTAATGTGATATGTAGTGTTATAGTTCCATTATTTTCTCACCATCAACAACGCTCATCGGATGGTTTCCATTTGATAGTATAAGATCTAACCCAATCCAACAGTCAAAACGTCGTCCTCTACCTCAGTTATTTCATGAGTCACTTACAGTGAACGATTCCTCGACCCCTTGCTCCCTATTCAATGATCCATTTTGCAAGATTTCTTCTCTGATGGATTTGTCTTTCTCTACCATTTCAAATGAGACTTTACTCATATCCTCTCATGACCGAACAAAGAAATGCCCAATCTAGGGCTTTGCTGCCCCTACACATTGAGTTTACATACGACATCATAGTCTCTCCTTCACCTATTTAAGGGACCATAGGGCACCGACAGACTTCACTCAACACTTCTCTACATACAATTAAATTTTTGGTAGACCCAAACTACCAGAACTTCTTCTCATTCTTCTCCAGCAATAAGGACCACGCTCGACATCCTCCACCTCGCTCGACTCAATTGACCAATAGGTAATCATCACTACTACCTATCCTTTGTTTTCCCATTGTAAGTTTGCCCTTATTTGCTCTGAGTCACCACGTCCTATAGCTCTTGTTAGATGCTCTCCAATGCTCTTCACCTTCGCCACCTAGTGGCCCTTAAAAAATGGAAATTGGTCCTTTGGCATCGCCTTGCCATTGTGAGTGGTTTGCGCATGATATCTTGTTTTCCTTATCGTTTAAGTGCCATGATATTGGACTTCATTTCCATTCCCCAGTTTCTCCCTCTCCTAGTGATGCTCCCCGAGCCACTATACTCTCTAGAACTTGAGATTTGGATTTATGAGCTCGTCTTGGTGTGAGGAAGGCTCTGGAGGTATCAGTTCCACACGAATGACCTTCCTCTGCAAGCCTCAACATCCCATGATCTCTCTGTTGATGCATATGGTGCCATGGCCGGAAGGGGAACAAACCAGGTCATCAAACAAATAAGGTGCCCCTATCCAAATAATTGAAAGATTTATCTTGCAAGTGTGTTTTTGGGATTTAACATTTTGATCTAGCAAAGGCAAGCTTCGCTTTGCATTAAAATGATGCTTTTTCCCGTGGTTGTTTAATAGAATAATCAATCATGCATGGGTATTTTTGAGATTTCACTCTTTGTTTTTGTTGATCATTAATCCATTGTGGTGAGCCCTTGTGCCAACTAGCAGCCTTCGATTGGCCTAGGTTGGCATGGGCCCAGGGACAATGCCCATTGAAAGGAGGATTTATACTCATGGCTTTTCCTTGTTATGATTGGTTATTTTTTATAAAATTCATAGTAAATCGATACTTTATCAGAAAAAATACAAATAAATACTCATTGGAAAGGATTTTTCACAAGGAATACGATTTTATGGTTTTAAAGAATTGATTTGAATCCCTATATCTATTTTTATTATAAACATAATTTTAAGTATATAAAAAGCCTAAAAATATGTAATTAATTCATTTTAACTCCAAATTTTAGAAATAAATATGTTTTCTTAATCATGAGAATCCAAGTAATCGATTGGTCCAAGTTTTGAGTCCTTAATCGATGGTTTTCATAAAAAATCCAAATTAGGGTTTCCTACACCTAATGCTTTAAAAAACCCTAATATATATGGTGAAATTTGTCAATAGGTGAAAAGTGGTTTTGGATACAACTTACTTGGTGAAAGGTCTTCTCTAGGAATCTCAAATGAGGTATGTGTATGTGAAATCTTATTTATATATGAAAATGAACACTTGTCCTTCAATTGGGAATTTTGATATCCAACCCTAATATATCAAATGAGGCATTGTCTTAGCCTTTATTTTCTTTATTGCCTTCTTGTGGCACCTCTACTTAAATTATTCTAGGGTCTTGGACCCCACTTGCAAAGTTTTCAATTTCTAAAATCTACCAATAATTATTCTAGCATGATTATGAATTATTGACTTAATTTACTAATGTAGTGTACATGAGTACAACCACCCATAGTGGGCATGTGTAAATTCACCCAAGAGAATGTGACAATTCTCCCCATTTTATATATATTCAGGTGCATGGGAATGTGTTATTTCTCCCTCACCCAGAGGTTGAGGTTCGGTAGGTGCCTCAACCCTATATTATTTTAATGTAGTCGTATTAAATCATTCATGCAACTTTATTACTACTTGTCTAAGTAGAATTCTTAATTATTTACTTGCTTCATACTTTTGAAATCTCTTAGCTTAGTAAATCTTTACTTTGACATATTTGAAACTGTTAAATATCCTTATTCCTTTAATGGACACATACTTTATTCTCCTCCTACAAGGTGATCCTAACCACCTAGGTTTCGGATCAGAGTGCACAATAGGAGCATGGTGAACCAGCCTTAGACTAGGAGAAGTTGTTCATCCTTCCATCAAGGACTTATTTGTTATTTTGTTGAATACATATTGATGTAGTTTAGTTTCCCTCTACCTTCGATCATTTATTTGTAGAAAGAATATACACCCTTATTGCAAAAATTTTGATATACTTTTTATTAAATTGAATATTGTTAAATTTTTTATATTGTTGGAGACATATTAATGTAGTTTAGTTTCCCTCTACCTTAGATCCTTTATTTGTGTAAAGCAATGTACACCCTTATTGGGAAAAAAATTGGTGTACTCCTTATTAAATTGAATATAGTCAAAGTTTTAAATTCCGTTGCTATTCAATGGTGTTTTGTTTACCATTTAGAGGTGATTTCACTTCTTTACAATATGGTATCAGAGCCAACGATATTTAGAATCTTGACTATTTCAATTTTTCTCCCTAGTTAGAAACCCTTACCTCATATAGTTTCCCTTTAGTCCACATTAGAATTGACCTATGGTAAAAGGTTGATTTAGGACCACAAGAATTTCAATTTAGATATATCTATAGTCAATTTTAGGTGATTAGACTATTAGGTAGCTACTAGGACATAAGTTGAAAGCAAGGGTTCCCAAAAAGGGTCAGGGTCTTGGGGCTGGCAAATTTTTTCTCTGTACCACTAGCTTAGTTTACGAGGACTCCTGAATCTAGATGACACTAGCCTCGCCTGAGCTGATATTGATTGTCCAAAATAGCATACCTTTAAGCAAATAACCTCAATGTTGAGTATCATGTGGAACATAATATATGATGATTTGGTTACCCAAATAAAATCACCTTATGACCATAAGTCCCTTATATGAGTCATATATTATACATGATTGGAAGTAGTCTACCCTATACTAGACTTAGAAGTTTGATAATAGTCATTAGTAAAACAATTAAGTTTTCGATGTTATACATAGCATAATTAGACTCATTCTTTTACCTATAGCTTAGTTTGACTTGATATGTCAACCCTTTTGAGTGGTGGAGTAGTATTAGTAGTACCTTGTTAGATTTTGGAAGTGTTGATTTGGAAGACGAAATCCTTTTGAAGGAATGTTTCCCTACAATAAATTGAAATCTAACTACTCTGAATTTGGAAATTAGACAAGTTAGTGAGTTCATATTATTAGTAATGACCAAAAAAATTATAATTATAACTTAACTTGTTTGTTTATATACTAATGAACATATCATATGTTTTAACCTCAAAAAATACTTAATATGAGTAACTCACTAATTGTGAATACACATAATGTTGACCATGTCACCCTAATGATATGATAAATTCATAACATATAATTGTCATGTTGACCTAAACTGTAAGATGTAATCATCTAACCTTAACATATATACATACATATCCTTAATGCCTTCATGATACATTAGTGACATTAGGTAACATCATCAGATAATATACCTTGATGAAATATAATCATCTAATCATAATTTAATCAAGTTGTCAATATATGTAAGGCATAACACCTTGTTCTCTAATACACACCTTATTATATGAATTAATTCATTAAAGAGCAATGTGTTTCACCTTATTCATTAAAATACATATAATGACTCAAATATGAATACAAAATAATTGGATTTACATAAGCATGATTATTAAGTCTACAATAATTTCAAATACCAAATGTGATGTTAAACATATAATTTACAATATGAAGTGTAAATAGGAAGAAATGGTTAGTGATGACATTATTGTGAGTATGAAAAGTGATGTGAAAATGTGTAATATAGGTGTTAGAAATTAATTTGACATTGTTGTAAACTTAATAACTTGTTGGATAATATTACCTATTCCTTACAAAATAATCTCTAATAATTCAATATGATGGTAACATGAGGATAATGGAGCATGAATCAAAGTTATTAAGAGTTGTCAATTATCATATTAATAAATATTGAGATATTTATTAAACCCTAACTATGCATAAAATTTTTAATTATTAAATGAGAAATACATATGATTTGTGCATAATGTCGAGATGTATTGCTTCTGTCAACAATGTGAATATAACTTGACACAATATATATCATAATAGTAGTGATGTAATTTCATAATTGAGATAATGATAATAAGCCAAAATGTGAATTGTGTTATATTTGATAAAAGATAATATGAATAGTGGAAACTTTAGTCTAACCTAATATATGGGTAGAGCATGTGAAGTACCCTATATTAGAGGTAACCAACTAGTTGCTAAGTGTTGGGATGTTACTTACTTACCCTGCCCAATTGTTGAGATTTTGGGGATGAAATCCTCTTTAAGGGGTGGAGTGCTATAACATGTTGAATCTTGTGTTTATTTACAATTTAACCCTTCTTCAAGCTTTTATTTCCATCTTATCCTTTTTGTACTTTTCCCTAAATTTTCTTATCTTTTCTATCATCTTTGGCTTCAATGATGAAATTGAGCAATACTTAATGGTGAGAATTATATTTGACCCACATTCATTTTAATGAATGGTTTTTTTCAAAAATATCTCAACTAGTTTGCTAATTAGAGTCTAATAATGCAGAATGACCATTTATGTGATGTAATTATTAGATTATATTAATTTAGAGTTTTTTATGGCTTTTGTGGACAAGAAATGATAAATAAAGTGGTTTTAAGTTAGTTAATGAAAGAAATAACCCTTTTCTTTTCTTTCTCCTCCTAAATGTTAGTAAATCATAAAAAGGAGAAGGGGATTTGTGACATGACTATTGAATGAGTTTATAATGTCCATTCTAAATTTCTACTCAAGGATTTGTTAAGAAATGTCTTTTCATATAATTCACCCTTTTTAATACATTAATATATACATTAATGACCAATATGGTGGTTAAGGGTAATATCTTGTGAAAAAAAATCAAATTGAATAGAATTAATCTAGGCATTAATGTTAGCCTATGCTCCAAATTTTTAGGTCATTTGGTCACTATTTGACCCTTCAAACGAATTAAACAAGATTTGCATATAATTTGAATATAGTTATAATCCGATTTTTATTACTGCGATATGTACCACTATAGTTCTGTTATTTTCTCACTGTCACACATTACTTATATCACCAGTGTGCATCAGATGATCACCATTTTATCATCTGAGATCTAACCCAATCCAACGGTCAAAGCATTGCCCTCTACCTCAATTATTTCGTGAGTAAGTAACAATGAACGATTCCTCGACCCCTTTCTCCCTATTCAATGATCCTTTTCACAAGCTTTGTTCTCCACTGGAATCATCTTTCTCTACCATTTTAGACGAGCCTTTACTTGTCTCCTCTCATGACATGATGAAGAAATTCCCAATCTAGGGCTTATCTCCCCCTCCATGTCGAGTTTACAGACGCCATCATAGTCCATCCTTCACCTATTTAAGGTTCCATAGCGCCTCAACATACTTAACTCAACACTCTTCTTCATACAATTAAATTTTTGGTAGCCTCAAACTCCTAGACATGCTTCTCAACCTTCTCTAGCAATGAGGAACCCACCCAAGATCCTCCACCTCGCTCTGCTCAATCGAGCAGCAAGTAATCATCCCTACCACCTATCCTTTGTTTTCCCATCATTAGTTTTCCCTGATTTGCTCTGAGTCAACACATCCTATATCTCTTATTTGATGTTCACTGGTGCTAGTCACCTTGGCCACCTAGTTTCCCTTCAATCATGGAAATTGGTCCTTTTGCATCTCCTTGCCATCGCGAGTGTTTTGCGCATGATAGCTTATTTTCCCTCTCATTTTTATGCCATGATACTGGACTCCGATTCCATTCCCTTATTTCTCCTTCTCGCAGTGATGTTATCCAAGCCCTTGTACTCTCCAGAACTTGAGATTTGTCTCTATGTGCTTAGCTTGGTGTGAGGAAGCCTTAGGTGGTATCACTTTCACACAAACAACCTTCCTATGCAAGCCTCAGCGCCCCATGATCTCTTTGTTGATGCGTATGGCGCCATGGCCGGAAGGGGAACAAACCAGGTCATCAAACGATTGTGGTTCCCCTATGTAATTAATTCAATGATTTATCTCGCAAGGGAGTTTTTAGGTTTTCATGCTCACTTTTGATAGCAAAGGCAAGCTTCGTTTTGTATCAAAATGACACTTTTGCCCCTTGTTGTTTAATTGAATAATCAATCATGTATGGGTATTTTTGAGATTTCACTCTTTGTTTTAATTGATCACTAATTCGATGTAGCAAGCCCCTGTGCCAACTGGAATCCTTCGATTGGCCCAGGTCGGTGCGGGCCCAGGTCCAATGCCCATTGAAAGGGGTATTTATACTCGTGGCTTTTCCTTGTTTATGATTGGTCAGTGTTTATAAAATTCATAGTAAATCAATACTTTATCAGAAATACAAATAAATACTCATTGGAAAGGATTTTTCACAAGAAATATGAATGTATAGTTTTGAAGTAATTTTGAATTCTATGTTTATTATAAACACCATTTTAATTATATAAAAATCCTTAAAATATGTAACTAATTCATTTTAACTCAAAATTTAAGAAATAGATATGTTTTCTTAATCAGGAGAATCCAAGTAATCAATTGGTCCAAATTTTATCCCTAAACTGATGATTTTCATTGAAATTATAAAATTAGGGTTTCCTACACCTTATGCTTTACAAACCCTAATACATATGGTGTAATTTGTCAATAGGTTAAAAGTGGTTTTGGATACAACATAATTGGTGAAACGTCTTCTCTAGGAATCTCAAATGAGGTATGTTTATGTGCAATCCTATTTATATATGAGTTTTAACACTTGTCCTTCAGTTGGGCATTTTGATATCCAACCCTAATATTTCCAATGAGGCACTGTCTAAGCCTTTGTTCTCTTTATTGCCTTCTTGTGGCACCTTCACTTAAATTATTCCATCATCTTGGACCCCACTTGCAAAGTTTTCAATTTCTTAAAATCTACCATTAACTTATTCTAGCATGATGATGAATTATTGACTTAATTAACTAATGTAGTGTACATGAGTACAACCACCCATAGTGGGCATGTGTGAATTCACCCAGGGGAATGTGATCATTCTTACTATTTTATATATATTAGGGTTCTTGGGAATGTGTTATTTCTCCCTCATGCAGAGGTTGCAGTTAGGTAGGCATCTCAGCCCTATATTAGTTTAATGTAGACAAATTAAATCATGCATAAAACTTTATTGCTAATAGTCTTGGCAGAATTCTTAATTTTTTACTTTCCTCATAATTTTGAAATCTCTTAGCTTAGTAAATCTTTACTTTGACATATTTGAAACTGTTAAATGTCCTTATTCCTTTAATTGACACATACTTTATTCTCCACTTACTGGGTGATCCAAACCACCCAGGTTTAGGATCAAAGCACGCAATAGGAGCATGGTGAACCAGCCTAAGACTAGGAGAAGGTGGTCATCCTTCCATCAAGGACTTATTTGTTATTTTTTTGGAGACATATTGATGTATTTTAGTTTCCATCTAACTTAGATCCTTTATTTGTATCAAGAATGTACACCCTTATTGGGAAAATTTTGATGTACTCTTTATTAAATTGAATATAGTCAAAGTATGAAATTCTATTGCTATTCATTGGTGTTTTGTTTACCATTTTTAGTAGAGAGGTGATTTCACTTATTTACACCTATCCCTTCCACCAAGATAAATAGGAAGAATTATCTCTTATGGATGAATGTTGTCCATACTATGTTGGAATCCTGAGACAAGGCAAAAGGTGTTGATTCTGATCCTCATGCTTTCACTAATAAAGGCTATGCTGAATGGAAGCATCATAATAATTTGGTGAAGACGTGGTTGTGGGGAAGCATGGAACCTAGAATTGCAACTAGGCTCATATTCTACACTACTGCCAAAGAGATGCGGGAGGCAATAAAAAAATATTTCTCACAAGAAAAGAATGCTCTTTGTTAGTTTATGATATATGACCATCTATTTGCAAAATGACAGGGAGACAAGCCTTTGGAAGAATATTTTGGAGTGATCCAAGTTATTGCTCAAGAAATAAGATTCTATCATGCAATGACCATAACTGAACAAGTCAAAGGCAAAGATGACTTGATTACAACAAAATTCTCATTTGGTCTGAGTTCTTCATGAAGTTTAGCCCACAGTGTTATCCTAGCTTCTGACAAACTTCCCACCTTGGAAAAAGATTACTCAAGGATTTTACAATCAATTTTTGAATAGGTTGATCCTACAACTATCCCATCTTATGGAAATTCTCATGCATATGTAGCCACTGCAGTTAGAGGAGGTTGTATAGGTACAGGCTGAGGACGTGGCACACATCCTATGTGAACTTTCTATGACAAACCTAGACATAGAGTTGAGAAATATTGGAAGAAGCATGGAAGACCTGATGCACTACCTGTGGGGGTAGCAAACTATGCTGGAACTACTGAGTCTTCTGAGCCTCCTACTTTGAGTTCTAGATCTTCTGGCATCACTCTCACCAAGGAGGTATATGATAGATTTATTATGTCTACCAAGCATCTAAGTTTGGAATCATCTTCTACTTCAGCAAACCTAGCATCTACTACTGGTAATTAGGGTACCTCTTTTCTGGATTCTGGTTCAACTTCTTCATGGGTGGTTGACTCTTGAGCATCATATCATATGTCTGGTATGAGGAGAGTACTTCATTCCATTGACTCACATATTCCTAACCAATCTGTGACAATGGAAGATGGTTTAGTGAGGAGAGTGTTAGCTAGTGGATATGTTTCTTTGACTCCTACAATTGATCTTAAATTTGAACATTATGTTCCTGCATTTCCATTTAAACTTCTTCATGTTGCAAGATTTATTGATACTATGAAATGTACGGTGACATGTGGGCCTGCTTATTTTGTATTACATGATCTCAAGGCATATGAGGATTATTGGTGGAGGGCCTAGGAAAGGTGATATCCACCTATTCCATGGTGAAAGTGTGCCTCACCATGTATGAACTCCTATCCTTTTGAGCGGTTCTCCCTTACTCTCGCACTACAAATATGGACATCCTTCATTAGAGAGATTGACAAAGTTAGAACCTAAGTTATCCCAAGTGTCTTCATTAGAGTGTCACTCATGTCAATTGGGGAAACATCATAGAATTTCTTGTCCTATTCTTGTCAATAAACGACCTTCTTGTCACTTTGAGTTAGTCCACAATGATGTTTGGGGCCCTATAAAAGACAATAGATATAATGGTTTTTGCTATTCTATTTCCTTTATATATGATTTTTTCGCATGACATAGATTCATTTGTTGAAGATTCGAGAGTCTGTGGTATCCATTGTCAAGCATTTTCATCAAGAAATACATTGGAATATTAAAATTCTTCAATCTGAGAATGCCTTGGAATACATTCAAAGTGCTATGGCTAGTTTTGGTATCTTTGTTGGGATGATACGTTGTACGTCCTATCCTCCCACCCCTCGAAAAATGGAGTAGATGAGAGGAAAAATTGTCACCTTGTCATATTGCTAGGAAAATTATGTTTTAATCCAATGTTCCTAAGAGATTTTGTCATGATGCTTTACATATTACATGTTTCCTTATTAATAGGCAACCCACTTCTGTGCTTTAAGGACATACTCTATTCTATGTATTAAGTCCTAAGCATCAACCCTTTCCTATTCCCCATAAAGTGTTTGGTTGTACTTCCTTTGTCCACAATTGTGATCATATGGTGATAAATTATCCCCTAGGTCAATTAGGACTCTTTGTCTTGGGTACTCCAACACTACCAAAGGGTAGAAGTGTTATTGTCCCAGACTTCGTCGTATGTTTGTGCCTAGAGATGGAATTTTTCATGAATCCACTCCATAATTCTCTAGTGTTTCCAGTAAGGGGAAGCAATTGTGTGAGAGTGAGATACTGCCACCACCACATCAGAGTGAGAGAGTGCCACCTATCATTCCTGACTACATTGTAGTTTAGGAAGAGCATCCAATAGATGGTACTATGTGTTGGATTTACTACAAGAAGCATGCATGAATGAGTCCAAACTGATTTCTACTCCTATGAACTATCATGTGAAGGAGATGAATGATGATGCTGATTATCGAGATCCAGGATATTATAGAAAATTGTTGCTAAACTGATATATCTGATAGTTATTCACCCTGATATTTCCTTTGTTGTAGGAGTGGTGAGTCATAATATGATCTCACCACAACAGTCAGATTTGATAAAAGTTTGTTGTATTATGAGATATTTGAATGGTGCACCTGGTAAGTTGATCATCTATTCTAGAACCAAGACCCCTATGTCTACTCTTGTTCTTACTGGTTATGCAAACGCATATTGGGCTGGTAATCTGAATGATAGGAGATCTACTTCTAGATATTGCACATTTCTAGGAAATCACCTTATCACCTGGAAAAGCAAAAACCAGAATGTTTGGGCAAGATCTAGCATGGAGGTTGAGTATCGTGCAAAGGCTCATGCCTGTTGTGAGTTGCAGTGGGTTCAATCTATCCTTTCTGAATTAAAGGTTCTTGTGTTGTCTCCCATAGAGATCAGACGTAATAATCAAGTTGCAATCTATATTTCCATGAACCCAGTCTTCCATCAACGCACTAAGCACATAGAGTTGACCGATACTTCATCAAAGATCAGATCAAGAATGGTATTGTTGTGACTCCAGACGTCAAATCTGAAGATCGACTTGCAGATGTTCTCAGAATGCCATTGAGTCTAGTTGCATTTCAAAACATTTGCAACAAGTGGGGCATACACAATGTGTATGCTCCAGCTTGAGGGGGAGTGTTATTATATTTTATTTATATTCATCTTTATTATATTTTTTAGTTTCCATATACTATTGGACCTCTATGTAATTTTTCCTGGTTCTCTTATTAATATAAGGGAGAAGGAACATTGTTTCTCTCTACATGATGCATTGCAGTATCCTATCTTTCTTGTTCACACATGTAATCTGCATAAGGGCATGCAATGGATGTGAGTATTACATGTTGGTGTGAGACCTTGGATAATGAAACCCAATCCAAGTTCCCATCCATTTTTATTATACACCACTCTTTATTTCTACATGTTATATTGTTTCACTTCTTACTTATTTTTACTTATTTTTCTTTCTTTATTTCTTGAAGTAACATCATTCCCTAAGGAACACCAAATTTAATTTCACTCTTTGGATGGTGTAATTGAGCAATGATTCTATGTTCTTAGCGTTGGCCACACCTTCTAAATGTGTATCAACCCCTATTTATTACATCAGACCCCGTATAATAGTTGTGGGGCCCTGAGTGTTAGGCCACAAATTTAAGAGTATAACTACTCTAAATCTGCTTCTTTTTTGGATGTGTGATTGAGGCTGATGTACTTTTTGGCACCATATTCGGGGACAATGCAAGTAGTACTGGTAAGAACCTGAATCTACTGACCATACACTCGTTCCTCAAATCTAACAATAGAATTGACCACACTAGATCTAGTACACTATATCTAACTATAAAAAATGCTTCATTTTGCACATCGAGTTTCTAATTCGACAATGCAAAATGGTTTAGGTAGCTTGGAGATAAGAGGATAGCAAATAAAACCACCCACCTACCTCCTTATAGGGGAGGATGCCAATAAGGAGGTAACTAAAACCTGAGGGTTGAACAACCTCATCCTGAGCTTGAATCTAAGTATGAGGAATACCACTCTGACAAAGCATGACTTGAAAACCCACCTCATGCCATTCCATCACCAGCTCATGATGAGGAGCATATAGAATGGCTTCTTGATGAAGGTCGTCATTCCAATGCAAGGAGGAATCAAAGGAACAACAAAAAGGACAAGGATAACAATGACAACAATAACAATGATGACGAAGATGATGATGGACACCCTTCTCTCCCATGAGCTGGGTAGTACCAAGGCCAACGAAATGAGGTGCATGACCATTATCCCAATATTTGATGCTCCAAATTTTGAACTGAATCATGTTGTAATTGCCATGATGCATAGACAAACCTTTGGAGGAAATTCTATACATGAGAATCCTTACCACCACATGGATGCCTTTAAGAACATGTGCGCCGCAATCAAGATGAAAAGGGCACAATAGGAGGTACTAAAAGGGGTTGAACTTCTCCTTAAGAGACAAAGCATTGTCATGGTACCTTGATCTACCAGACAAGACCATCAACGGATGGGCACCATTGACATATGCTTTTTTCATGAAGTTCTACTTGATTGAGAAGACTCTAAGGAACATGCATAAGATTATTAGGTTCATGCAGAAGCCTGATAAAGATTTGAGGAATACCAAAGTGATTGTACTCACCACAACTATGGCAAAGTATTTTTGTTGACCACATTTTACAATGGTCATACATCTTTGAAAAAGGACCTCACTGAATGCCACTAAAGGCAGAAGTTTCCTAGGACAAAACCCAAAGAAGACCATGAAAATAATTGATAACATGTCTACTCTGCAAACCGATTTGGGCTATGAAAGATGTGAAAGGGGTTCAACCAAGATTGAAATATCTGAAGGACCAACTATCGTGTCTAAGGCATTAGAAACCATAACTGATCAAATCCAAAAGTTTTCTTTAGATGGAAAGTAGCTGAAGGAAATTGGGAATAAAAGAAAAGGAAAAGCCAAAAAAAGTCATGATGTGCATCACCAGTGGAGAGGGATGCCATGGTATCAAAAATTTCATCTATATTCAACTAAAAGAAGATAGCGATGACAAAGACACTGAGAATGTTTCTTATGCCAACTTTAAGAGACCAGACCACCATAGTTTCAACTATGGAAACAAATATGCCATTGTGAATACCCACCTCCTTAACAATCTATCTAAAGGATGACCTACATTATGAAAAGGTGGGGGGAAAACTGTGTTTACCATAATAGAAGAAATTTTAAAGGACAAGGACAATGCCAAAATCATAATATAAATTCAAATAGGCCAAGCCACGATTAGAATTAGAATAAAGGAAACAACCAACACGACATGGAATCTGAGCTCTTTGAATATGCAAAAAGACAAGCTATAGTAAATGAGAAATTGACACAAAGTGCTATCACCAATACGGGTGTCTTAAGCGTGATGCAAAATCAAATTGTTGACATGCATACACACCGAAAGAAGATCACTCAACACCTAGCACACTTGTTAGAAGTCACTAAAAATTTGCAAGGAAAGATTCCATCCAACACTGAGAGTGCAAAAATCACCACTCTTTGTTTTTGGATGATTCAAAGGACAAGCTTGACCGAGAAGGCAACTCTGACACTGAATCACTACCAAAATCAGTGATGGTATAAAAAGCAATCGAAGAGGAAGTGGGTTACTGAGAAAGATAAAGCCAAACAGAAGGAAAAGGGAAATAATATTGCCAAAGAGAAGAATTCTGACTCATTTGAGGAGGGATTCACAAATAGGGATTTGTACTCGCCAAGAGTACCTTTTCCCTATAAGTTGATCAAGGCCGACCTGAAGAAAAGATATGGGAAAAATTTGTAAGAAATAAAGAAATTGTACCTTGATATACCATTCATTGATGTCGTTGAGGAGATGCCAACCTAGGTGAAATTCTTCAAATATCTATTTATGAAGAGAAGGTGGGGATATTACAAAGACATAGTGAAGCGAGCATGGACTCATGGGTTTTTACAATTCCTTTCAATGTTGGAGACGATGAGGTAAGACATGGACTCACAGACCTAGAAACAAGTATCACTCTCATGCTCTGACTCTTTCCAGAGGTTAGGACTCACATATATGGTAAAACCTAGAATGAGAATTCAACTGGACGACCGTACTTACACAAAGCATATAGGGATAATGGAAGATTTCCTTATCCGTATGGAATGGTTCTCTATCCCATGCAACATTTTTGTGATAGATAAGATAAAGAACTATCATGCCAATGATATTTGGAGATCATTCCTCTCCACAATGAGAACATTAATTGACGTCAAAGCTAGAAATATCACTATTTGAATTGGGAATGATCATATTGTTGTCCACGTTCAAGATGATGTGAGAGGACCTTCTCTTTTCGACTTGGTTTATTTCATTGATAGCTACTATCATTTCTACAAGGAGGTACTATACCTTAACATCATAGTTCATCCATTAATGTGATCCCTCAACAACCATAATTCAAGTATTGAAAATCCTAAAGCCGTAGATATTTTGGATTATGTAAACCAACCGGAGGAAAAATATAGTGGTGTTGAAAAAGAAACAATAGAAGTTGCTAAGTATTATTTGCTAGAACAAACACAAGATGAGAAGGAGGCACCAATTCATATACGAATTCTTGGATGATGAAGAAATGAATTTGGTGATCATGAACTCTTCCTTGACTAGCGCATACGAAAAGACATTGTTGAAAGAACTAAAACCACAAAGGAAATCCATAGGGTATTCCATGGAATAAATAAAGAGTTTGATCCTTGTCATTTGTATGCATAGAATAAATCTGGAAAAAACCATTAAGCCTATGGAACAACCTCAAAGAAAAATATATCTAATATTGAGAGAGGTATTCAAGAAAGAGGTGATAAAGTTGTGTGATGTAGGGATTATATACCCGATGAACATCATCAATTGGGTAAGCCTGATACATGTAGCACCCAAACAAGGAGGAATGACAATCCTAAATGGTGAAAATGGAGATAAAGTGGCCACATGGATAGTCATTGGGTGGTGGATGTGGATAGATTATAGAAAACTCAATGCCGCTACTAAGAAAGACTACTTTCCACTACCCTTCCTTGTTCAAAACCTTGAGTGGTTAGCCCACCACTCATATTTCTTTTTCCCAGATGGATATTCATGATTCCACCAATTTCCTATTCACTTTGATGATTAGGAGAAGACCACTTTCACTTGGATCTGTCGAACTTATGCCTTCAAGAGAATGTGGTTTGGTTTATGCAACACACCTACAATATTTCAGAGGTGAACAACTTCTATCTTTGTAGACTTCCTAGAGGATATAATGGATGTTTTTTGTCATGGAACTGTTCTTACCCCAATCTCAATCCCACTGCCTAGACAGTAGAAAAAGGATTGAAGCACCCATCCCTGAGTGGCCCAATAGGATCAATCACACTGGCATATACAATAAGAAATAAATAACGCAAAAATTGGATAATTAAAGAACAAACTAACCCAATATGGAGATATATCCAATTTATCTTTGTCATCAGAGTGTATGAGTGTGGAAGCAATCTTATTCAATATTCAATTTGTATTGCCTAAAATCAAGAAAATCAAGACACAATCATGCAATTTCATGGTACGCTATCAAAATCAAGTAAAATGGTTTATAACAAAAGAGTATACTTGGCAGGACTTATATTCACAAAGGAGTTCAAAAACCAATATCATTCGATGAAATGTTTGGTATTCAACGATTCAATTTTTGTTACGAGTTCCCATTATGCTGAAATCAACTAAGCATGCTTATATATTTTGTGTGACTCTATTACCCCAACACGATGGGGAAGGTCACTAGGCTCCTTATCACCATAGGAACATAGGAGGCCAATGTACAAGTCCCACCTCCAAGAGGGGGTTGTTGCAGTCAATATCAACATTATCAACATTATCAATATCATCATCATTATCAATATATGGGCAGTCATAATGGGCATGCAATTTCTATTTTCATGTTTTTCAAAATAAAATATAGAAAAATAGAAGACTGATCATAGGGAATAGTAGCTCATCCAAATAAGTAGCCAAGTATATAGTTAAGAGATACATAAAAGTATCTTCAATACAATTAAGGAGGAGTTATATAATAGCGTACCTTTCACTGAGGATTTTGAGTATAATCAACAAATAATATTAGACCCGTTGAGTCAGATCCTAAATCACAAAGTTTGGATCAAGGGTCTTGATCATGATATTTGGAAATCATGTGTCAATATTCGAGATTAGGGTTACACTTTCCTATATTATTAGGGTTAGGTCATCCACTTATAATCGACAATAAAATTTCAATATGTCCAACATATATCAAGTGTCAAGAATATTTCAAGTGTAGATGACCTACTTGGGTTTTCTAGGATAAAATGTGTTAACCCTAATATTATGATCCATAATCATATTTCTGGATCATCATCATGATACTTAGCATAATCAGAATTCAAGATTAGATTGATGGGTCAAATGTATTTCAAGGATTTGCAAGATTAACATCAATTCAAGATAACTCATTATTCACAGAGATTATATTCAAGATTGGATCAAGTAAATAGATATAGATCACTAGTGATTCAAGTCTATATTTTTGTGTCTCAAGATCACCATTACAATCAATTTGCTAGGGATTTCAAAGGTTAATCACATGGTAGAGTCATTTAGACAAAAGAATAAGAAAGAGAACACGATCTATGGATAATATTGAAATATATCAAGTATTAGGCTTTCAAAGTATTTTTAGTAGATTCCTTGGGTTTTTTTATCAAAATGACATATTGGAAGTCCATATTTGGATAAAATATGCATTTTTGACGATTGTTTCAACAAATACCATGATTTAGATAATCTAGATGCTTAGATTCTGATCGAACGGTCGTTAGGAGGCTCTCGGGGGATGCTTCCCTAGCTGGTCCTTCTAGATTGGCGGGCCCACACATGAGGGGGAGAGATAGTTGTGCCCAACCTCAACCCACGAGGAAGAAGAAAGGAGGCTTGGGCTAGCGGTCGGATCGGTGGACCACCATGTCCCCGAGCCACATCAATGGCCCCTGGGTCCCCCCCCCCATCGCTTGGGCAGGGTGGCGAGACAGAGCCCAAGCAGCAATTCTCCTCCTACACTGCTCGCCGGAGATCAGGCCCTTTGGGAGTAGGAGGCCCCAATAGCGGCTGAGAGGGTGTCGGTTGGGGTCGTCGGGGTCCCACGAAGGGGGCGATGATAAGAAAGGGTGGAGAGAGAGTTATATCCATGAATGCCCAACTGGGCTGGTGCGGCGGTGCCACCGGGGGAGTAGGGAGAAGAAGCAGGGTTTTGGGGGTGTTTGAGACCAAGAAACGACACGAAAAGTGGTGGGTTCACTTGGTGGAGAGGCGCCGGATCTAGCGGGGTTTATTTTATAGTGCTAGGACTAGGTTTAGGGCTAGATCGAGATCTTCCTTGCATCCATAGCTTCCGAAGTGAGAGTTGGAGGGAAAAGAAGGCTTGTTGGCAACTCAAGGTGCACAAAAGCTAGTCAAAGCACTATAAAATAAACACCCCTAGATCTGTCACCTCTCCACCAAGTGAACCCACCACTTTTCATGCCGTTTCTTGGTCTCGAACACCCCCAAAACCCCGCTTCTTCTCCCTGCTCCCCCTACGGAGCTGCCGCACCAGCCCAGTTGGGCGTTCGTGGATCTCATACTCTCTCCACCCTTTCTAATCATCACCCCCTTCGCGGGACCCCGACGACCCCAACCAACACCCTCTCAGTCGCTATATGGGCCTCCTACTCCCAAAGGGCCTGATCTATGGTGAGCAGTGTAGGAGGATAACTGCTGCTCGGGCTCTGTATCGCTGCCCTGCCCAAGTGATGGGGGGGGGACCCAGGGGCCGTTGATGTGGCTCAGGGACACGGTGGTCCACCGATCCGACCGCTAGCCCAAGCCTCCTTTCTGCTTGCTCGTGGGCTGAGGCTGGGCGTGGCTCTCTCTCCCCCTCATGTGTGGGCCCGCCAATCTAGAAGGACCAGCAAGGGAAGCATCCCCCAAGAGCCTCCTAACGACCGTTGGATCAGAATCTAAGCATCTAGATTATCTAAATCATTGTATTTCTTGAAAAAATCGTCAAAAATGCATCTTTTATCCAAATATGGACTTCCAATATGTCATTTTGATAAAACAAACCCAAGGAATCTACTAAAAATACTTTGAAAGCCTAATACTTGATATATTTCAATATTATCCATAGATCTTGTTCTCTTGCTTATTCTTTTGTCTAAATGACTATACCATGTGATTAACCTTTGAAATCCCTGGTAAATTGATTCTATTGATGATCTTGAGACACAAAAATATAGACTTGAATCACTAGTGATCTAGATCTTTTTACTTGATCCAATCTTGAATATAATCTCTATGAATAATGAGTTATCCTGAATTGATGTTAATCTTGCAAATCCTTCAAATACATTCGACCCATCAATCTAATCTTGAATTCCAATTATGCTAAGTATCATGATGATGATCTAGAAATATGATTATGACTTGGACAATGATCATAATATTAGGGGTAACACATTTTAAGGTATTAACTTCAAGAATTCATAGTAAATAGTAGGAACGTCCAAATGAGCTAAAATTTGGACCATAGCTTCAAACAAATATGGAGAACCTTTAGAAAAAGTTTGAGAAGAAAAAATATGAAGTTTGATGGATAAATGTTCTTCTTTGGACAATGTGCCCAAGGCTCTAGTAGAGTTTCAGGAATGACTGTTGTCCCCACAGACCACCACTAGCCTTAACTGCACGCTTTGTCCTCACTCATGTGCATGTCAGGATCAACCTCCTGACAGGTCACCCATCCTAGTACTACTCCAAGCTGAGCATGCTTAACTATGGAGTTCTTAGTGATTGGCTCCCGGAAAAGGAGGTGCACATTGGTGATATGGGTAGTCCAATCATTCCTTTTAAGAGTGTTTTATCCGAGGCCTCAAATGCAAAGATGTTACAATCTCCCCCACTTAGACTCTTGACATCCTCATCAAGGCTCAATTATAAGGCCTCATAATATCTTCCCCATTTTAGTGAAGACCCAAAATGGCCCATGGACACCCATCTCCCGATCACAGAACACCAACGCAAGGGTGGCTACGTCAACCATGGACAACCCTTTCTTACATGCCTGGACCGCATGGCTCAAGACTGGCATGCCATGCCCATGTGGGTCCCACCTACTAGTGGGGAATTGGCTCTGATACCACTTGTAACACCCGGTCCCACTGCCCAAGGCTCTAGTAGAGTTTCAAGAATTACTACAATCCCCACAAACCACCACTAGCCTTAACTGCATGCTTTGTCCTCATTCACGTGCATGTCTGGATCAACTTCCCAACAGGTAGCCCATCCCAGTACTACTCCAAGTTGAGCACGCTTAACTATGGAGTTCTTAGTGATGGGCTCCCGGAAAAGGAGGTGCACCTTGGTGATATGGGTAGTCCAATCATTCCTTTTAAGAGTGTTTTATCCGAGGCCTCAAATCTTGGGATGTTACATTTTCATTGATGACTTTTTAGTGTATGGAACTAATTCTGACAAATGTCTAAAGAAATAATATCAAGTCCTACAAGGTTGTGAGGAGAAGAAATTGAATTGGGAAATGTACCATTTCAAGGTACAAGAAGGCATTGATCTTGGGCAGAAGATTTCTAAAAGAGTAATCGAGGTTGACCTTAGAAAAATAGAGGCACACTCCCACCCCCAAAATTGGTGACTGGGGTAAGAAGCTTTCTAGACACGATGGATATTACACAAGGTTTGTCAAGGACCTATCTCAGATTGCAAAGCCCCTATCTAGCCTTCTTGTCAAGGATGTTGAGTTTGACTTTATAGATAAATGTCTTGTCAAATTTAATTTTCTAAAAATGCTTTGGCAACAACTCCAATATTCTAAGTCCCAGATTGGGAGCTTCCATTTGAGATAATGTGTGGCTATTCTGTTGGATCCATTCTTGGGCAAAAAAAAGACAAGAAACCCACACAATATACTATGATAGCATGAGCCTGGATGATGCCCATGTCAACTACACAACTACTGAAAAGGAAATGCTATCAATAACATTCACCTTTACCAAATTCAAATCCTATCAGAGAGGATCAAAAGTCAAGTTGTACACTGATCATGGTTCCATGAAATACTTGATGCAAAAAAAGAACACCAAGAGAAAATTTTTAAGGGTGGGCTCTTCTATTGCAAGAATTTAATCATGAAATCATAGACAAGAAGGGAACAAAAAGTGTGGGTTTTAACCACTTGTTGAGGATCATAGTCTCTAAAAAGGATCCATTACGCCGAAGAAGGCCTGATGATGGAAAATTTTGTTGAACGCCACCTATCACATTTTGTCGATATTTGTAACTATTTAGCTTGTCAATGATTGACACCTTATATCACCTAAAACCAAAAGCAAAGGTTGTTTTCATATTCAAAAAATTATTACATTGAAAGCCCACTCTTGTTTAGAAGATGTGTAGACAATCTATACCAGAGTTGTATTCCAGAATTAGAAATCCCAAAAATCTTGCACAAATGCGATTCTTCATCATATGGTAGACATCTTGACTGAGATAGAACATCAACAAAAGTCTTACAATCAAGATTCTACTAGTCTAAGGTATTTAAGGACACCCATGCCTATTCAAAAACAAGTAATGAATGCCAAAGGACAGGGAACATCTTTAGAAGGAATAAATACATATGTTTGATCGGATCGAAGTAGAAACTTTTTATGTCGGGGGGTTTGACTATATGGGACCTTTCCCATCATCAAGAGGAAACCAATATATCCTAGTTCAGTAAATTAATCTAGGGAATTTGAAGGAATAGAGGTTTTTCATCATAGAAAACATGCATGACTAGGAAGTACACATAAGTCGATAGTAGATGAGGGAGACCTCATCAATTACCCTAATTCCAAAACAACATTCAAGTAAGACTTTTTGTAAATAAAACATGAGACATTCTATGGATAGGTTTTAGGAGACATACTGGATAAGGCTAATTTTAGGATAATATCCATGATGCTTTAGGGTCCTTAGATGACCAATTCAAGATAAGGTCACCTATACCACCTACGAATTAAACAATTCAAAAAATGGAGAGGTAAAACTACATCATTTATAGTAAAATGTCTCCTTAAAAATGTAAGCCTTTTTTGATTATCGAGAGAACTTTCCCCATAGAAGCGCCACATTTGTGACCCCCCCAGACAGTGTAAAACTCTCATACCTTGGGATCCCCACAAACCCGAGTACTAGTCAAAGCATAGAGTTGGTCGACCTACCCGCTGGGTACCATTTCGGAGGCGACTGTCACGAAACTGGAATCCCAGTCCCATGAACCAAACAGATATCAAAAGTGAAATGTGGAAGCGTAAATCTTAGCTCACATGAACAAATAACAAGATACAAGCACCAACATAATCTCAACAATCAACAAGATATATTAAGCAACATTATTATATTACATGATCTGAATTACATATTCAAGAGTCACTTTGTACAAGTCTGCTCATGTATACTATATCTGGATCTTACAATAAGTGCACCTAGCATAGATCACCAATCCCATCAACCTTCTAGCCATCTCTGAACCTAAAAACAAAATAAGAGAAATGGGTCAACACACGAGGTGTTGAGTATGGGGCAGAAAGATACATATATATGTATAAGCTTTGCATTATTTGAAAAGATTTCAAGACTAAACGAACAAGAATAAATATGTTAACTGTTTAACAAATGTGAAACCATATTTTATGTCATTTCACTCCATTATACCAACAATATCAAGAAGGTTTAAGGCCTTTGACCATCTTCCCGTAGGAAGGGTCCGTAAGGGTTCTCAAGCTTAGCTAACCCTTTTATACGAGAGGGACCTCAAGGCCATAGCCAAGATCTAACCCTTTATCAATCAATATTATAATGGAGTTTTGTCTATATATGTGTTTAAGTTATGAAATTGACGAGGCAAACATCGAGTAAGACATCACAATACTACATGGAAACAATTGAGCAAGTAAACAAACAAGCATACAATATATGTCTATTCAAGCAAGAAAGTGATATGCATATAACTAGATAAGGCCCATATCTGATTCAGAGATTTCATAACCTAACATATCTTTCACCATCTAGCCACATGTCAAACATGATTAAGAACAAGATTGCATATACACATTAGATTCTTATCATTAACCCTAATTAGGTGCATTTTAGGGTTTTAGCCAAGTTAGGTTAAAAGTTGCTTATTAGTACATTTTATGACCTTATACTGATTTAGAGTCCATCATGTAGGTGTGGTTCAAGTTTCATGCCATTATGACGTTCCATGCACTTTCTATGATCATGTCAAGGTTTAAGGCATTTACATGTATTCTAGGGTCAAAAGATTCACAATATGGCACCCTAGATCATGATTCATTGAGTCAAGAGGTCTAGATCTAAAATATGATTTAGATCAGTAATATTAAGTCATCAGAAACATATAATAAGATTGGATGGTTGTCCATTAGAAGAAGGATTAGCAATCTAGGGCAAAGTTCAACATTAAAGTCCAAAGTGGGCACATATGTACAGTTGAGGCCATTATGAGCAATAGGGAGAGTAGGACCTTCATTAGGGTTACAAAGACATTAGAGTTACTGATTTAAGGATCATAGTGTAGATCGAGTAATCAAGATCCAAGTTTGCATCAAAATCATAAATCAACTATAATCCAAATGATTAAAGTATGCATCTTTTAGGAGAACAGGGAACAAATGATGGAATTAGGCCCTAAAATTTAGTCCATTGTGTAGATATTTTCAAAAGGATCAATTTGGTATATAATTTTGTATATTTTGGCCAAGGGAATTGGGAGCTATCGATTTTAGAAGATTATCAGTTAAACTTTAAAGAAACCAAGCAACATACCCTTGATTATGTAGAGGATCTCGATCGTCAGCTCCATTATCAAGGGTCGGCATTACCTCCCAAGATTGCACGCACACCCGACCACAGCGGGACCCCGGGTCGACGTGGCGCGCTTTCTATGGCCGCCTGGGCTTGACTAGTCCATGGGGTTGTGAGTGGAACGGACTCTTCATGGCCCTCCGATCGATCCTGGTCAAGGCAAAGTCAGGATCTAACGGCCCGGGGCTAACATCCCTAGGCCCCTCGCAGTAGTTGGCCATGAGATAGACCCACACAACGGCGGCGCCACGGCAGAGCTCACCGGAGAAAAGGAGGATATGAGGAGCGATTCGAGTGGGAAAAGAAAAGCCGCCGCCAGGGTTTGTGGGAGAAAACTGAACGTCGGTATGGGGTTTTATGGGATATCGGGGCTAGGTTTAGGGCTTCCCGAAGGGGCGGCGGCGCACCTTAAGGTGGCGGTGGGCTCCCTTGGCCCTCAAGCCATGGTTTCACACAAAAAAGGGGTGAGGAAGGTTCAAGATAGAGAGGGAGAGTTTCGGAATTAAATCGAAGCCAGAGGGGGCGGGTTAGTCGGGTGTTCCCTTGGCTTAGTTCTTGCCAGGTTGGGCGGACCTGCCATCTTGGGCGTGATCTAAAAGATGTCCCCAGCACCGTTGGATCAAGATCCAACAACTGTTGGAGTGCACGATGGGGCGAGTTGAGTCGGGGCTCAGAGCTTACTTCGCATCTGACCAGCAACCGGTTCAAGGGGATTTGATCCCCAGTTCAAAGGCATTCGAGCCGAGTCAGATCGGGGAGGCGCCCAAGCGACTAAATGGGACGGGCGCAGCAAGCAAGAAATAGAAATTTGTTCTAGAATAAGGGTATATCTTAGAAAATTCATATAGAATCATAGGAATACCCAAATGATCTCAAATTTGGACCATATCTTCATAACAAGGTCTAGAATAAGTGTGAAAAATATCAAATCAAAATAAGCACATATAATCAAGAATTTAATCAAAGGGTTCAAGGGTATAACAACACTAACATTTTATGCATATATGTGTATCATATTGACTCAAAATGCGGAATGTTTGTCTTTGGTGGACATTATAGATTTATGAAGTCAAAGGAGACATAAATAGTGAGGACTGAAAGTAACAAGAGTAATTATGCACAAATAGGAGAAAATCCACTTTATCACAGTGACCGTTGGGTTTTGAACATGGGTCCCTTCTTGAGGGGACACTGTGACATACCAACTTAACAAATCCTCCTCAAAAAAATTATAAGCCTTTAAGTATGTGCTTACTGACCATTTTATGCCCATCTCTGAGAGGAAGAAAAAGTAGAAGAAATATGATCCCAAATGTATTAGATAAACACATACATCGATATTTTATATTAACTATGTTAATTGATTACATCAAAATTCATTAATAAAACTTATTAGTTACATTCAAATTTGAAGCCATAATAATCATACAAATTTTCAAGTATTGAATTAATAAATCTGCAAACCAATAAATCTAAAATTCTTGTTATAAAGACCAAGCTACAACCTTTTGCATTAGATATGATGTGAGGGAATATGTTAATTCTTTTGGTCATCACTCATTTATCACTATAATATTTTTTGCATCATGTCCATACATTAAATTTCTTCTAAATTGTATTTGCATCATCAACATATATTGTAGCCTTGTAATCTTTCTAACCGCCTTCTTAGTCTGCCCGTTGCCAGTCTAGGCATTGGCCATACATTAGGCTAAAGTGTGATCTATGCAAATGACCAACCTGACAAAGCACAGACTAAGGAGGTAGTTAAAGAGGTCACAAGGCCATGTAGGTATCATTCAAGTTAATGAATACATATAAAGAGATGGCTAAATAAGAAATAGGAATAGAAGAATCATCTAGTTAGAATATTGTGGAAAGGTTGAACTACATCCTTTATTTCTATCAATAGTGATAATTGAATCTCAGTACATGCTTTTTTTGTTGATTCCAACCACACTAATAACCTATTTAAAAAGTTATGTAATTGGATGTAGTGAACAACAATATTTTAAATGATTTGATAAGATGAACTATGTCAAATGTGGATTTCTCAAAATGCATTAAAACATGGGTGGGAATATTAAGTAATATGATAGTGACAAACAAGATGATATCTTTCATTATCTTGTCTTTTATTTTTTGGGTGCCTAGATACAATTCAAGGTGTCATCGGTGACAAAGAATATGATCCCCACTAGGACGCACCACAATATATGATTGTTCACTATAGTGTGGACTAAGCATCATACATCAAAAATTATATGTACAATAGAGAATATCAAGATTATTTTGTAAAATACACTTGTCTAAAGTCGAGAGCATATGTATGAAAATAGGCTTCAATTGTAAAGCAAAATATGGAATATGAAAATTCTACTAAATATAATTCAACAATGCATGATTTAGAAAGTCAATAATTTTATCAAAAAATATTGTACTTTTGTGACATAAAATTCAATAAATCTCACATCCTAATGAAATATGAAAATAGTTGTTGACCACGCATTTATAAAATTGTTAGTCTTACTAATATTATTTATCTAAACTGTTAAATCATTTTAAGATCTCATTTATATTTTCAAATAAGAGATATAAGAAGATTAGATCCATGAAAGAAGTTGAAAATGGACACACAAAGGAGATATACTGATGAGATATTGATTTATATCCAATTTAAGTACCTAATACCAAATAAAAGTCTAACATGATGCAAGTTGAATCTTGACAACAACGAGGGATTTGGTCCTATAGGTAGGAAAAGGGATTTTTCTTGAATATGATAATAGTATTGAATAGGGTTGTGATATACTTGTATTAACATAATAATAAACACATGATTATCTATCACAAAATTTTGTATCACTTGAACGCATTGGGATTGAGGGAAATTATGATATAAGAGGTTCTACATGAAAGTTGAGGAAGTTTTGATCTTATTTTTTATGTTGTTGAGTCAGACATGCAAGTTTTTGTGGTTAATGTTTTCACTATATATTGAAGTTGAAAAATGTAAAGGCAAATTTATAGAGAAGATCTTGATTTTTTTTAAAATATAAAAAAGGTCCCATGCTCTTACCCCAATTATGCACCTTAGAAATGAAAATGTTCCGGATATGGAGACCAGATCAAGATAGTGTTTAAAATTACCCACTGGTTTGTGGGTAGTTGAGGGAGTGTTAAGGGGTTTACATTATAGGGGGTCACTCGGTGGTGCTTCCTTGAGTGTAGTTCTCACAAAAAAGCAAAAATATATGATGGTGGCTGAATTACAAGAAGTTAAATGTAAAAATAGGAGATACCAAAAATATGTTCAAGGAATGCATAATGGTACAATCATAAACCACTTATGATTTTGTTTCCATACCCAGATTGAAGTCAAAATTGCATGTATTATAGATCACCATCAATGAGATTGGAGTTAGTAGAAACTATTGGAATTATTTTTAAATTATACATGTAATATTGAAGAGTTGAAAGATATGAAATAGATATAACACATTCAATTAAGAATACCAAATAGTCATTCAGATCATTGGAAATTTACTGATTTAAATGAATAAAAAATATGTGGAAAATGGATGATATATTGTTATCATATTACTATATGGTAATTCTATAATGGAATGTTTAATCATAGGAAAATATACACATATTGGTTTATTCATGGTCATCAACCCACATAGGAATGAAGGATAGTTGACCCTGATAATTAGGAATTAACAACAACATGTAAACTAATAGTATCTTATTTTGCGACACCCACAAACCCATATTTAAATATGTTAAAAAATGTAGATATTGATGCTTATTAAAAATGGCATATTCCAAACACAATTCATGTATCTTGTGAAAAGGATAAATGAAATAATTCCTCATAGAAAAATCAGTGCATGTTGATAAAAAAAATTGTGTCAAATCACAACAACTATTTAGATGATACATATATTGTGTAATTATTAATACCGATCTAAAAATGAATGTGTACACACACCAAATTCCTTCAGTCATGAAAAAAGTTGCTTAGAATGGTTGTGAATTACAATTTATAGTGGTTAACATATTTTATCCTCTTGTACTCGCTATAATTTATGTTTTTCACAGAAACTATTTGTTTTCTAGTAAGAAAACATATTATCAAAAACAATTATACACACATGTAAGAGACCACCATTTTCCTTGAACTTATATGGGAACATTGTTGGATCAGTGATAGATGAATCCATGGAAGGTTGGAATATTTATTTTTTATAGCATGCAATGTATGATGTATTGAACAAGTTAACAATGAGTTAAATGAATGGGTAATCAAAATAATATTTCACCCACATAGATCAATAAGATCCTTATTAAAACTATAAAACATTTATATTGTGAACTTTGCATATATGAAATCAATTCAACATTTTATATAACTGAAAATTAAGCTTAATGATTAGATCATGTAATGTTGATGAGAAAAAAAACCATCTTATAGCATGAACGGTAGATTCATTGCCAGCTGTCTATTAATGATTTCACCTCCACATTATTGTAAGTGTATTTATGATCATCAACTCTATCATGTAAACAACTTGTTACCAGAATTCATGTGAGAATCAAGAAGATGTCAAAGGAATTGGTGATGACATATTCTTTTAAAATATATAACACATAATATTGTACTTAATAGTATCTAATATTGTTAATCCTAAAATAATACAAAGAAAATTCTTGAATTGAACCCAATGAATGATCATCAATAATAATATAATTTACATATTAAACAAAAGAAAAATATAAATTAGTCAATATGAATATCTCATAAAACTTGATGTTAAGAATTGTCCAACAATAGTAGATATTATTTGCTGATATAACTTAGTAATGTATTTTTTACTATCTCATATGTAAAATTTCAATGAAATATATGTCAACGTTTATATCTCAAAAAGTAGATTTAAATGGTTATCCAAAAGAGTAGATTATTATTTTTTAAGATGTCACTACTAAACATATTTTTTTACTACATCAAATGTATGATTTCAATGCACCTCTCCCTACATCTTCCTAGTAAAATACCACCTACTTTCCAATTATGTGTACCACTAAGTAGAAATAAATTGGGATCAAGGGTAATTATTTTAGTTTTACTAACAAAAAATAATATAAATATTCAATTAACCAATATTATGGATCACTCAACATTTGAAGTAACAATACATATTTAGAAACCAAGTTACTAGGCCACTAATAAAAACCCCCATGAAGGTATTATAACATCATTATCCTCTAGGTCCCCATATTGTACCTCTTTCTAACCCATTATATTACTACTATATTTGATTAAGGAATTAACATCATATTTTAGGAATTTATGACGTGCCTTGATTACATATTAGGGGCCTAGACATCAATTATGATTTGATAAAACAAGATAAATGAAAATATGAAGGGATATGCTTGTGGTGGGTGTTATAAGATATGGACAATAGACCAGACACGCATTTGTTGAAATATGTGGGTAAGGAGTGTCATCGGATATATAGCAGAAAAGTCCATTTCCTGAGTATAATAGGGAGATAACTAAATAAATCAATATATCCGTGACTAATGATGCTACTAATAATAGAACAATACGTAGAATTTCAAAATTAATTGTTGCATTTTCACAATACATTATTCACAGTAGTAAGAAACTTGAAGGAGTGGATTATCTGGTCAATGATTATATATGAAAACATACTATATGTGAATTTGGATCTAATCTCATTGCATACTGGGAAGGCATATTAAATATTTAAATTCATTGGTAGTGAACGTTAAAAAAATTTGTGGGATCTGGTTATGTGATTTTGAGAATTAATAGTAAAATAAGGCATCACACTAATCTCATATTTGTAAATAAAAGACAACTACAAATTTAAGTTTATGCTATCAAAAATTCAAGAGCGATCCATTTTCTTTAAATTGTCCAAAATTTCTTTTTACTTTGTTAACTATGTTGATATAAATATTATTTGTTGTTGCATAAAACAATCTATATTCTCTAATATCTCTAATGTATTCTTAGGCATATAAATTCTAGTGCCATTTGAAAGAAATCATGTTAAGCACGATTGTAAAGTATATGTTCTAACATGATTTGTAAACTGGGTAGTGTTAATATTTTGAATAGAAGAAATGTAAATAGTAGTGATATAGGAGGTATTACACACCGTAACAAAGACATCCAAGTGTTTATAAGAAATTCATCCAAATGTTGGTTGTAAAGGATATCTATAAATTTCTTAATCCATATTTTAACATGGAGGAGATTTTGAAAAGGAATGTGATTTGCATGAAGGTTCAGATTTGCTTCAAAGACAACAAATTGAACACTTTAGTGGTTTTCTTTAGTCAATATCCATGGAATATAAAGAAAAACACAAGCGGCGTAACAATGAAATATATGTACAACACATTTTCTAGGTTTATAACCATATATGGAATCCATAAATGGACATACCATAGCTTAAAATAGAGTCATGCCAGCGGTATAATAATATAGGATAATTCTATTAATATTATCAATGTTGATGATATGAACTCACACTATAAGGGGAATACAACTAGGTGGTGGATGTTGCAAAATTGTTTGGTCTAATTGTGATTAACAATGTGATTGTCCACAAGATATGTAGTATATGATTGCCAACCCGAACTCTAAGAATAGCTCTAATGCTTATGGTGATGAAAACATTGAGTTGTGTTCATTTTATAGTGATGTTGTTCAGAGGGATTTGAAATGGAGGAATATCTACATTCATGTAGTGCTTCACATAAGTATCCATTGGTTGAATAACTTCCATTTAATATATTTACATTTTCAAGAAACATAAAAGAAATATGTCTAGTGAGTTGTGTTGCACAACAATTAATGTGAGTCAACTCCTTATTGAAGTTATGAGAAGTGGTTGGCTTATTCCCTAAAATGTATATTAACAAGTGTTTCTTGAAATGCATGTGAAACTATGTTATTCAACTCATTGTACGAGGAAAATGAGGTTCTTCATGAATTTTACAAAAGACACCTCATTCCTTGATCTATGTCTGGCATTAGTTCCAAAGTTGACCTTTTCAATAGAAAATTCCCTTACTATGCCTTCTCAACCAACATACAACTACTTCACTATCATTTAATTTATTTTTTCATGATGTTGGAACACAACAATGTGGCCCTTGTAACAATTTCACTATTAATGTTATATGAAATTAAATTCACATTAAAGAGCCTCCACTTATTTTAGATATTTATATGGCACAAAAATCATAAACAATTATATGGAATATTGTTTTAAAGTTTAATTATTGTCTACATGATCACTTAATATGATGATTTCTTCAAGACAACATGTAGTGAATATATATTGATCCTAAACAAATCAATAGAAATATCCAAAATATGTACTTATGTCTCGATTTTTTATTCTTATAGGTCATATATATTAGTTGTAATATACTTCTTATTATAACAGTAAATCTTGTTTAGTTAAACTATTTTTTTTACATAAATCAATCAAAAAATTTATAGTATCGTACACTAAACAATTGAAATTATTTTTGGATTTGAACTAAAAATACATGATAGTAATGTAAGAAAATAATAATTTCTTTCTCATAATGTCATGAAACAATGAAACCAAATATTTGTTTATTTTTTTTATTTTTTATTTTTACTTATGGCACTTCTTAGAAAGGTGTTTCTAATTTCTTAACATTTACCATGCCCCAAAAAAAGTGACTACAAAATTGATAAAAGTTCAACATTGAGAGGCAAATATAATACTATCTCAGAACAAAGTACGCTGGATGCTAAACTCAGGTGCTAGTTTTATTAACCGATGTTCTGGGCCTTGTTAAGGATGACACCCTCGTACTTGACTTGGAACCACTTCATGGCATCCTCTTTTGTCACTCTGTGATTTACACCAATTCTAGCCTTGCACCTCCTGCGGCGACCCACTCTGTAACCAGGACGCTCAAGAACAACGTAGAAATCCATGCCATAAATGCCAGTGGAAGGATCATACTTGATACCGAGATCAATGTGCTCCTGGATACCGAACCCAAAGCAACCAGTGTCGCTGAAGTTCCTACGAAGCAGCTCGTACTCCTTGACCTTTAGTCCGCTCTCCAGTAGCTGCATTGCCTTCTCGCCCCTGACTGTGACGTAGCAGGCGATTTTCTCATTACGCCGGATTCCGAATGAACGGACAGTGTACCTGGCCTTGGAGAAGACGGGGGTCTGCCCACTAAGCTGCTCCAGCACCTTGGCGGCCCTGGTCAGCCTGTCACCGCTCTCGCCGACGCTGATGTTAAGAACCAGCTTCTGCACCTTGATCTCCCGCATCCGGTTCGACTGCTTCCTCTCCGACGCCATTGCTCTTCTACGGAACGGGAAAGGAGGACAACGGCGGCGGCGGCAAAACTCATATTTCTTTATTTGTAAATAGTCTCTCATGAAACTACAACAACGTCGTTATCATAGATCATTATATACATTGCAGTGAAACTAATAATACCAATTTGACATTCTTGTCAAAAATCAGTTCATTCTTTGATATGAGTCAAAGATAATATTTTCTAAGATCAAGGGGGAGAAAAATGAAAGTAGAATAATACTTGACCTTAGTAGAAATTGATAATGTTAATGTTGTAACTAATGAATTGAAGTAGGACAATAACATCTTATAGCATACATAGTAGAAGGACTAGGGAAAAACGACAAGGTATGAATAACATGAATATTTTTGAGATATTAATCATCGACATGTGTATTTTACAACAAAAATATCTCTAATACCCCACTAGGATGACGAACCATCATGTTGGGGGTCCCTCAATCAAGAAGACATGTATCTTGTTGTTACATTGCTAATCCAATATATTGGTGATGCCAAAAATTCAACTTATTTTATATTTTATGAAACAATTTGAGATGTTTCTAGGAGTAACTAACCACTCCGTCATCAAAATTGAGAAACCTTATCTAGGGGAAATCTCAAGTCATCCAATCAAATAAAATCAATCTATTGTATTATTATAAATTTAATGAAACTAATAAATGAAACAAAACAACACACCTTATATACCCATAAAACAAAAAACAAAAATGTTTCTTGAGGAATTTCTTAACCAAGTATTCACTAGACAAATTGAATCTTTCTTTTATGTTATTGTAACTGGATAAACCTCTTTCCATTAAATTCAGAATAACAAGAACAAGCTTGACAATTGGATCATTTTTGGACTAAAATTTTAAAAGTATAACTCAGAAGATGACAGATCCTATCTTGACAAATAAAAGAGTTGGGTAAATATATTCCAGCTAACCTATCCCATTGTGGTCCTTCTCTAGGTCATCATGTTTGTCGAGTATTTTTTGAGGAAATTCGTCTAACCAAAGCTCCAATCTCTGTTAAACTTCATTGGCCAAATATATTCTAACAAAATTCAGTAGGAAAAGCAAAGTTTAACCTCTAGTGTCTATCACTTTCTTATGGTTTCTTAGAATATTCAAATGACTACACTACATGTGGGTCATTGATGTATTGATCTACTAGGTTATATTTAAGTAGTAAGTAAATTATTACTTACTAAGACCAACCAAAAACTCTAAAATTAAGTTATTCTAGCTAGAAACTTGCTAATGATTTCATTAGAAAATGTTCATCTTATTTTCTTGATAAGGACATTTCAATTTACTATTCAGGTTGTAATTGCCACCTTTATCTTTTTGGTATAGTAGGAGAAGTTTTTGTTTTTTATAGTACTCATGACCCATATTCTTAATAGAAAGGTTCACATCATGAAAAATGATCATAATATCATAGCAATTGTAAAGGTAATCGTGGTAAATAAGAACAAGTCCTATAATAAGTTGCATTCCACTTATCAATCTTGTCTGAACGATCAGAGTATTTTGTGATACTATGTTCTGATATCTAAAAGCAAAAATAAGATATCATCAAGGTTAAAACATTTTTTCTTGATCCAGGAGGATCATGAGTATGTAATTAAATGTCAAGATGGTATAGAATTAATCCATGACCTCTTTTTGTCAATCATAATTGTGGTAATATTCAAGTTATTGTAGAACATAATTCAGACATTGTTCTCTAGAAGATATCATATATCCCATTGAATATACCCAACTCTATATATCATATTCATCTTTCCCCTTTCCTTAACTATTTTAAGAAAATAATATGAATAACCCCATAAAATGATAATATTACAATACAAGTTGGTTTTAGGAATATCATTTTTTCTCCAATATACTCTACACAAAGGTTTCAAGTCTAAAATAATAACAATAAAAATAAATAATATGAATTGATGCAGTAATACACAAAATAATAAGTTCAACACTCTAAAATCTCCTAGGGGTATGATATAAAATAAAATAAATTCATATGAAAAAGATCACGAATGACTATGGGAAAGTAATTGATACATTAAACAAATACTTAAGGTAAATAACATCAAGAATTTCAAAACACAAAAAAAATGTTAGATATGAATGCATTACATCTTAATTAGGCTACCTACTATTTCCTAGTTAACCAAATGTTCAATTCTCCCCTAATTAAGCAATGAAAGAAAAGTAGTAGAATGAATTGTGTTAGATATGTAAATTTGATAATGTTAATAAATATTTCATTCATTTTTTGATGTAGCGCCTGATGTTACCATCCCTTGCTCTGATTGTGCCTTTTTCGTCCTAAATGCAAACCACATTCCTATAAAAATGGAAACTTCTCTCATCTACTTATCATCACACCTTCCATGCTCCTCTCTTCTATATTTCTCTCTAGTCTTCCTTAGACCTAACCAAACCCTAGCCACCCCACCGTTCCTCTTTCCTTGTGCTGGTGATCACCCTTCTTCTTTCTGTCATCAACTAGAGATGAAGATCAGTCGACACTAGTGTAGGGGCTAAAGAAGGCCTCATGGCCCCAAGAAATCGTTACTTCTCTTTGGTGTTTTCCACCTCCTGAAAACACACTACCATTTAGTATCTCTAACTCAACATCCATCTCTCCTCAATCTCCCACCTTGTGCCCAAGTGTCCAATAACTTGTAAAAAGAAGAACCCTCATCTCTCCCTCTCTCATTGTTGGTAACAAACAAAATGGAGATTTGTTGATTCCCAACAAACTTTCCTCTCCATCCTAATAGTACCACTTCCATCCTTGGTTGTTTCAACATTCTTGGTCTAGACATGCAGTGTTGACCAAAACCAAAACAACTTTCCTTGATTCGTGGAAGTCTATACCCTTGCCATCCTGATAGTTAGCCAACCCCTGATTCTCTTCAACTCTTCATGAATTCTCAAAGATCTTCATAACATCCCAGTAAGCAAAACAAACTGAGGTCTCCATAAATATCACATTACTACACCTCTTGGACTCACCACCATGAACTTTACACCCTAGAAACAATCAAGGAGGATAGATGGCCTACCTATTGGTTACAAGGGATCTAAGGAGTGAAGGAAGGAGTCGCTTGGGTCAAGGGGAACATGAAAAAAAGTCAATGGCACAAAGCTACTTCCTCCAACAAGGTTTCCCTATCACCACCTCGGCCTGACCAAAAAATTCAATATATTAGTTCTCGTTACATAAACATATTATAAATGGGGTTATAAAAATATTAAATAGTAAAATTACATAATTAGCAAGTTCTAAATAGTCAAAGAAAGTATTTCAAATCCTTAACTAGCCATATATAGTATTCATATGTTTGTATCAATACATGTGCACAATATGTTAGACTATGATTCTATATGATCAACATCAATTATACAATGAAGAGAACATGTTAGGTGTACATGTGTCATAATTAAAATGTGATTTATTTCATACATCCTCCTAATGTTTGTCATATATAAATTTAACCATATATTTTCTTAATAAGGGTAATATGATTTGGTAATATTTCATGTAATGCATATCCTTGACCCTAGTTTACCAAGTCGACCTATATGATATAGTGAAAAGAACAACACCAGTCCTGAATCCAAAGAATGCATATTATAACCTATGGCAAACCACCACACTAAATAAGATTACTCAACACCAAAATCCCGATCGACACTAATAAGTCATATTATAAAAAGGATAGAAAACTAAATAAAATTTCAACATCACATAAGAGATATTAACACCATGGCCAAATTTTTTCATGTATGTCCATAACAAGTAACTTTACATGACTTAAGTAGAATCAACAACAACATTTATACTAAATCCCATTTGTGTGTCTAACATGTAAATTTAGTATATTATGTTATCAAGGAAATTATACAAGATTCAATAATAACATGTATGCAATATTATGGGTTTGGATGGTTATAGGACAAGTTGTACCATTTATATTTTTTCTTACAAGTGCAATTTATACAACATGATAGGAATTATTGAAGAGAAAGTCATGAATGGATCAATCCAATCCTAGACCCGATTCCAATCTTATTAAAGGTCTTTAGGATAGTTAGGTGCTATTAGGAGGGAAAAAATATATGTTTCCAACAATATAATAGCTATTCATAGGGAATATTACGATTGAACTCTTCTTTGACTGAGATCCATTTGTTCAAACTACACCATGAATGATAAAGATCCATTACAAACAATATAACTTTCCTAATAACAACTCACAGTCGAAGTACAGTTCAACCGATAGGTCCTTCGGGCGAAGTACGGTTCGAATAAGGATGTTTTGTACACAAAATTTTTAGTAGTCTACTAATTGTAGTAAACTTGACTTTTACTTCTTTGAAAAGGTTTCTTTTGAGGTATGGAGGTTGATGATGATATACTCAAAGTTGTGAGTTGTCCTTGAACTAGGAAAGGATGGTTGTCTTCCTCCATAAAATACATCGGTAATTTTGTGTGTTTGTATCAATATAGAAAAGGAAATAAAATTCAAGGTTGAGAAATCCCAGTTGGAAACAACTAGGTAGTGGACGAAAATCTTCATGTCATATTAAATTGTTCTATTCAAAATATGAAGCACAACTGATAATTGTAAATTTAAGCTACATATTACATAACATCCTCTCTATCTCACCTCATGCCCAAGAACCGAGGGGAAAGGACCAAGATACCTCTATCTAACTACGAACTACCTTCTAAGAACTTGGGTGATACGATCCTTCATCTTCCTTGTGCTGACACTGGCCTGAAAAATGTTTCAGTAGGTTGGGGAGCTACTGGCTTAGTGAATAGAATTTCACCCAACCATCGCAGATAACTCATTTTATATTTGTTTATTGGAATAAAATACAAGATAATACTATATTGAGCAGATCTAAACAATATAATTTAAATGACAGGAGATGTCAACATTTCATTAAGATAACAACTGCTGCAAAGCTGTCGATATGATTAAATAACAGAGAATACTACAATTTCATTTAAAGGACAACTATTGTGAAACTAACTCAAATCCTTCCTAACTCTTTAACTTATAAGAAACTCTATGAACCTATATGAACATATTTTATCTTATGCCTTGATCATATGCAGTGTACTCTACATATGAAGACTCATAGCGAACTACGATCTCACTGTATAAGACTTAGCCGACACCCCGTGATAGCTAAGTCTGACTACTCTCTTGGTGTGCAATAGGGAAACTGGATCTCTGGCCTCGATACTCCTATTGTGATGTAAATTGGACTCCTCCTCTAACCTGAGCACACAGGCGGAGAGTCAAGCCACCTATTACTCTAGTGCCACCAAGATCCTATCTCTGGTTGATTTTGGACACGACATGGTTTTTTTGTACTCTAGTGCCACCAGGATCCTATCTTTGGTTAATGTTGGACACTACATGGTTTTCTGTACTCTAGTACCACTGGGATCCTGTCTCTGGTTGATGTTGGACACTACATTCTATAATTTAAGGAGACTTCCACTAGGGATTCGTCCCCCGTACCTCCTGTTAGTATGATCCAACCCTCGTATATTGGACACTGCCAGGGTTAGGTCGTTTCACCCCTAAGGCGTTGACCTCACATAGGGGTCCTACAGTGTTCATGGCCCTTAAATATATTATTTTATTATTCTTGGAAAGCCTTTACTACATTGTACTTTTCTCTTATTCATACTTAACTCTGGTATCTCTATGGTACCACATCTATTTGTCTGAAAATTAGAAATACGACATGTATATCATTTTAAACTTGGTAGTGCAATCTACTCAAACACCGTAATTTACTGAGAAATCAACATATTGTACTTGCAGGCAGATTTATATAAATAGAACACTTGTCAACTTGGCATATACATACTGAAATCATACAATTAAACATCTTAATATACTGATAAGGGTTGATTACTCAACATATGAGAAATCATTAGTAGCACTTGTAAATTATCTGAAATTCCTCAAAAAACGTGCACATTAACCCTAATCCTAGTTTGTGCACCACATAACTCAGTTAAGAGTTAATTACTTATTATGACACGAATTATTAATAACTGAGAAAATTCTAATGATATTTTTGAGAAAGATGCCAATTCATGTTAATATTAAATAACTCACATTAAACATAACAGGGAGCGTGCAACTAGGGTTTTCATTGAATATTTTCATGTTATCGTCATCTCTTTGAAATTGTGCATCTAGTAGATTACTAAAATTGCAAAGCTTGGGTTTATACCCAAATCGTACAGCTACTGGTAGTGTGCTACTATTTTCCACCTTTAATCTGAGCAATTTAGGGTTTAATCTACCATATAGTTCCAATAACCCAAATCATACCAATTAGTTAAATAATTTGAGTCGGGCAAACCTAAATAAGAAAGCGTGAAATTTAATGTCAGGCGACGCCGACACTGCACGACACCCAGATATACGTTTTTAATTACAACAAACACAGATTGAACCTAAATTGTCCGTTTCATAGAGTTAAATCGTGCTTTGGGAAGTGAGATTCTACTCACAACGGTTCGGGATGTCCGAATTTGTCTGGAAACACATCCAGAGCCTATTTATGGGTGTTTATTGGGTCTTCTTCTACCTTGGAATTGCTCAAGAACAACCATCTACAATCGAACAGTACCTTTCTTCACGTACAGGTTGGAAGGGGTAGTTGGCTAGGTCACTGCTCGTAGCTAGGGCAATGGATTCAAGCTCTGGGCTCGTGGCCGCATTCAAGGCGGCGTTTTAGGTGCTGCTTGCTCACCCAAAACACCCTATGGCCATTGTTGCAGCTGTTGTTGCTGCTTGCTGGGGTGCCACCCCTAGCACGTTGGGTGCAGGTGGCACATCTAGATGAGAAAGGAAGGGGGGAGGGTAGAGGAAGAAGGGGTGTCACTGAAGCGGCCCCTCTCAATCCCCAAAGGATGTCGTTGCTACTGCTACTTTGCTGCTAACACAGCTCTTGTAGGTCGGCCGCCCCTACTGGATGGGTGGCGCTAGGGCGTGGAGAAAAGAGGAAAAGGATGGAAGAAGAAGAGGAATGTGATGGCGGAGGTTAGGTGTTGTTGAACCGTAGCCAAGGGCCAAAGATCGCCCCTCAATCGCGCACCAAAATCTACCCTTCTACTCTCGGTCAAGTGCCGCTTTGGCATTGCTCAAGCAGTCGATCGGGGAAGAAGATAAGGGAGAAAGGGGAAAAGGAAAATAAAAGGCCAATAAATGGAGAAATTGCATCATAAACCCAAGGTTCTAGAAAATGTTGTAGCTCTTGCCTCGAGTATCCGATTGAGGTGATTTCTTTTGAAAAATTTCAAGCATGAGATTCTCTACCTTCTCAAGGCAAGAAATCATGCTAATTAGACTATAACACTAGATCAAAGCTCTAATTTCATTTGTGAGTACTTAACTCAACTTAATCAAGTTAATGATATTGTGATCATTGAACTTACTAGTTAGCTTTAGAGTGGGTCATAACAACACTAGTCCATATTAATCATGAGTCATCAAGAATATCCAAATAGGGTGAATATGGACTATAACATTCCATTTCATAAGATCACGAGTCAAACATTAAGATCATTAATAGGGCAACCATATTTCAAGATTTTGTGAGTTCAAAGTCATAAGCTTTCTCTTCCTTTAATGATCAAGGTATATGTAGATGTTGGAAATTGAGAAGTCAAACTGAGATATCAAGAGTTTGAGTATAATAGTGTAAGATTGAGATCTACGTCTATCATGTCATTCAAATTGAGTCTACAAAGAGGAACAATAGTCTCTTGTATCAAGTCTTCACATCATAATCTAGGGTTTCAAAGACATGGTCATTTTGTGGCATGATCATGGTACACATCAAATAGGGGAAAGGTTTGCTTAATCATGGTAGAGGTCTGGTCAAAATAGGGACAACATATGTATTATCAATAGGAACCTCATCCACCATGAGGTATAAAACATGAGTTCCACCTTATTTCACCATATCTAGAATTTACCTCAAACATGGAAAGAACTTCAATCTAATTTGCTAACATTGAGTTTTCATAAACTTTGTTCATGAGTACATCACTTCTAAGAGCACTTTCTTTCTTAAAATAGGGTTTAAGTTAAATATCATATCATGGCATTATCATTTTAATAATCTTCCATCATTTCAATGAATTTTAGTTTTTCCATGAGTATCTACCCATAATCTAGGAATCATGTGATTAATAGTAAAATGGATGAATCACATGAGGGTGAGAAGACTAACTAATCATCTAAATGGGTGGTTTAGGTTTTCCTTAAGGAAGAGATGAGATGCAAGAGGACTCTCTAAATTGTTAAGGAAGGATTTTGGTCCTCCTTGGGTTCTTAACATGTATTATGCCTTAAACATATATAGATGTGTATGTGTATTGCTATGATACCATTTGTTACAAAATTATTTGTTACCCTATGTACACACTCCTAATGTCTAGAAAGCTAAAGGTGAGTGGATTTGGGCATCCTTTTGCAAAATGGAACAAATATTTGATACATACAATATATATATATATATATATATATATATATATATATATATATATATATATATATATATATATAACCAGTAACAATGAGGTATAACATAAACATGGAGAAAAGAGATAAGTACCCAATTCTAGATACAAATAACCCATTTGTGTTCCATTTTAGATCTTGAAGTCTTGATTGTAGTGAATCTTCATTTGGTAAAAACAAATTTGATAAAAAAATATATCAATGTGAATGTATTGAGTACGCTATGAAAAGGTATGTAAATAGTTTAAGAGTATAAAAAAGAGTTTCTTGACTAGAAACATCATAGAGAACAAGAAGTAGAAAAAAGACGATCACACTTAACGACATTCTTCTATACAAAACATGTTTTAGATTTTGTTATCCATTATGTCAACATAGGCCTTCGACCACTTCTCAATGAAGGGTCTGTGAGGGGAATTCACGCTCCCTATTTCTACATGAGATACCTCAAGACCAAAGCTAATGAGATAACCCTATTTCATTTGTGCCTTGTGCCCTTACCCCAAGATTTCAGGCAGGTACACAAGGTTCTATAACGGATTTATATATGTTATATTCATGGTTTGTCATAATATTATAGTCAACATGAACATAGTGTTCATAGGGAACAATAGCTCAAACAAGTAATTCTCTTGTCATGCATTCATACAAGAATACATACAAAAAATCCAATAACATAGTAGGGTCAAGAGATTAAGCATACCTTACGAGTAGTGAGCAAGATATGATAACATCTCTAGAGATGGTCCACCCTAAGTGGACATAAGATGCAAAAGATACAAGATAGAGTCTTAGATAACTATGGTTTGATAGGATAGCATCATATGAGTCATGTGGATGTTTCCCTAGATCTAGGTTTTACATATATCAAATATAGATCCAAACTCACTGTGAAATGATTAACATTAAGCCCTAGATTTAAAGGAACAATCCACATTAGATTAGATATAAATATGAAATCATTTCTGATTTGGAGATAGGGGAAGCATAGGATTTAGTTTATAATCATGTTTCAACATTCAAGATCATGACTTAGTCATATTAGATCAATTCCATTCAATAGGGTCATATCTCCAGGTCATAGAAGCATTAAGGACAACAAGTTAGTATGTAGAGACATATTAAGATAAATATATTGATTAAAGTTTTCAAAGTAGCATGTATAACATTAGAGCATCATTCTTACAAGACTAGAGTTCCAAAGGTCGACATGTACATTTAGACTAGGTTGGGTGTCATATGTAGGTGATGAGTGTGTGTAATGCATGGTGTCACAAGTCATACTAGGGCTAGAATTTATGGTCAACTTAGAGGTTTGATCATCTAGAATTCACTTTTGCACAAGGATTAAAGATTCAAGGATATAAGTACTAAAAATCTACTATTAAGGCTTAGCAAGGTACACAAGTAGGTCATTAAGTGACATAGGTTACTAATGACAACCATAGCATAAGACCTTAATCAAACATGGCACATAGATTAGAAATATTACTAATTTTGAGATTAAAATTTTATATGATGGAAATTATAGCTAAGGTTCAAGACTTGGTCAATTTATAACATGCAAGTACATAAATGAGTCACTATTAGGTCAAGTATGAACATACATGGTGAAATGGACACAAGGGTGCATATAAAAGGTCCAACACCTTGGGTCACGTTCATAAAGAGGGAAAGTTATTGATTTGCATGCATATAGGGTGAAAAACCATCAATTACAAGAGTGGTGCATGTTATAATATTTCACAAATCAAAGATGAATCATGAAAAACTAACAAAAGATAATGGAATATAAAGAAAGATGAAGATTTTCTGGTCAAAATGATATATAGCATAATGGGATTTGATTTAGGGACTTGGGAGATAAGGGGATTTGAAGTTAGGCACATAACATGGGAATTTTGGGACGATTTTTACCAAAGTTCAACCGAAAGTTCATGCTTTTAGGCTTACTCAGCTCCATGGACCTCTCCCATAGTGACCTATCCCACGGTTTGGGATCTGATCCATGCACCATCCTCCAACATTTCCCAGCCATGACACTACGCCCATGGAGCATCAGCTAGAGAATCCCAGTCACACTGTGATACCGTGGAGCATCAGCTAGGGGCTACCTATCGCCGCTCACCACCCGTGATTGAGTCAGGCCATCTCACCATCCTCTTGAGAAGGAGACATAGGGGGCATCATCACACACATTTAGGGTCATTGGATGTTCATCTATCAATGCTTGTGCTTCTTCACTACGAAACTCATGCCCAATGGGGGTGTTGTGGTGACATGTCTCATTGATAAATGAGGTGAGGGAAGAAGAGGGGGCTTGAGTCTATGTGAGGTAGCCAACCTAGACTTGAAAGTCCAAGTGAACATGACATTGTTTCTTATTCTCACCAAGGTAGACAGGAGCTCAAATGCCCCATCCCGACAATGGTGGCGCCGCCCATGAAAGCGAAGGAAAGGGGGCAAGCAAGGGTTTTTGATAGTACAAACAACAAGAGGGAAAAATGAGAGGAAGCTGAAATGTTTCAAATGAGGTTGCCAATTGAGTAATAGGAGGCTAGAAAGAAGATGATTGGAGGAGCAAAAGTGGAGTGGTTGGATCGGGTGCCATTGGCATTGGGTGGGTGTACAAAGGAAGGGGGAGGTAAACTGACTGTTGAATCTCAATGGTCTGATCTACATGACGTGATCCCATGACTCAGATTGGCCCAAGTAAGGAAGAGAGCAAAAGAGGGGAATCAAATAAGCACAACTGGTTCCAGGGCCATGCCTAATAATTGGGCCCAATAACACTAAAAGTTCAAAAAAAGGGCTAAAATCATTTTAAATCGATGTAATTTCAAATGAGCATAACTTTCTCATCTAGGCTCAGAATTGGAACCATGAGAATGAGCTCTACAACATGAGGACAAGAACAATTTACATATAGGTACATAGATATGATACAAAAAAAGAAATGGGATGATGATTTTTGAAGTAGCTCAAAATTAGGTTTTATGCTAAAAAGAGTGTCATCACAAGGCATATGCACATAAGATAACCTAATTATGTATCAAAATGAACGCAATCATTAATTTAAAAAAGTGAGAACTAGAATGAGGTCTGATATATGAAGTTACATACAAAGGGTAAGATTCCTGGTTATCACACATTTCTTATCCATTAACCAACTTCCCATTAGAAGGCTCTGTGAGGGGCATATGGGGCTCAAAGACTAAATATCACCCTATTTATGAGTGAGGGGCGTCAAGACCAAATTCAGTAAGCTAACCCTAATTTCAAGACATCTACCCTTCCCCAATAATACAAGTAGGTATACAAGCTTTGTATATTAGACAAGTACAATTATGTTCAACATATTTCAAGCAAAATGAACATACTAATAATAGGGAACAGGTCATCAAATAAGAATATAAATCCAACTAGTTTAAGAATATATACATACAATAAAATTCAATACCACTAGTCTGGCCAATTAGAATACAAAGTGCACCGTGAATAGAAAACAAGATTAAACATTGATTCTGAAAGCCACATATAGTAAGATTGACTATATCCTGGAAAATGAGTTAGCCAATTGATCCTGAGATCACAAATAAGTATAATTGGATTAACATATATGAAATTAGGTTCCTCAAAAATAAACATAGTGAGTGGATGTGCCACATAGATCTTGGTATCATATCATCAACATAGGTTTCAACATCTCAAACTAGGTAATGTATAGGCATTATTGAGTAACATAGTACTCATGGGTACATTAGCAATTAGAGTGATACATATCAACTACATCATGGATACATGATTAGAGTTTCAAGATTTAAAAATTTGCAATCATAAGATTTGAGCAAGCTTAGTCAACTTGGATATCAATATTGTCCTAACTAGTCATATGAGGTCATTATCATGCAAGATTGCCATCATTAGTCTATAGATGAGATATACTTAGATCAAATGACTTAGGTATGAATAATTTATTGATTTATAAGTATAAGGTATCATGGATGACCATTTGGAGGATATTTACATAAGATTTGATCTTCAATTTTCAACACACATATTAGATTACATTTCAAGTCAGAATTAGGGCATTTAGTCACATAAGTGTACAAGACTGGTCCATGTAGAATTTAGGGATAAATGGAAAGAAGGATTACTAATTTATAGGTCACATAATGTATTCAAGTATCATTATATCATTATAGATCAATGTGTAAGATTTAATATCCAAACTCTTCATAAAATACATTTCATAGTTCATTTCTCAGCATATGGTCAAAATGGGGTACAAGTATGGACAAATTCTAATCTTGGTATAACATGCATCAAAAAAACTTATTTGGATCAAACATAAGGATTTAGTGTACATTCAAATAAGGTTACGAATTAAAGAAGTAACCTTTAGCAAAGAAGCCCATTTTAGGTCATTTAAGCAACATTAGATTAGTTAAGGGTGCTAGAATGGATAAACTTGTAATCCTTATGCATAAATATGTTCAAGACATTGATTTAGGCTATCATAAAATTTTGGGGATTAAAAGTCATGATCATGCATTCAAATAAGATAGACATCTTAAAAAGACTTCAAGGGTTTCTAAGTATTTTTATTTAAAAGTTTGCATTTTTTGGTCAAAGTGACATATAATATGTCTATATTTGGACGAGAGATGCATTTTTGAGAAGGTTTACAACAAAATTCCTCTAATCAGGTGATTTAGACCCTTGGATCAATATATAAGAGCCAAGGAGGTGCAACACACCATTGATTTAGGGAATAAGGGCACAAATGATCGTGATCCGGCCCCCGATTTGTGGCTTTGTCAGATTCTCAGACCAGCGGCCTCGTACATCTAGAACTCATTTCTCACTGCTCCTCAAGGTCGAGCATGACCCAAGAGATAGAGAAACTTGTCAGAGTGGGAGTAAGGTTGATCTCCAATCCTTGATGGGAGTCACAGATGGTCTACCCAAGCTCCACAAGGGTAGTAGAGCTATTTCTGACCTTTATTTGCACCAAGGTGGCCTAGTTCACAGTTAATAATCATGTCATGGTAATAGTGTCTCCACCACAAAAGGTAGAAGAAGAGAATAAGATGATGGAATGACCACATGAAGAGGTTAGGAAGGAGAGGGAAAATGATGGAATAGATAAAAGGAACCCGATGGAGTAATAATTAAAGAAAAGGAGAGAATGGGGCACATTTATGTGTACCAAGGGATGGTTTGGTGGTAGTAGATGCATTGGCGTAAAGACACTTATGGCGGTAGGGGATAAAGTCTGATCCATTTGATCAAGGGTTGATCCATGGTACAAGAATCCAATGGCCATGATTGATCAAAACTAACACAAGTTTGAATTGATGACATGGAGAAGCAAGGGGGTGCCTCCCCTAGTTGGTCCATGCTCCACAATTGGGCCCAATTAGGCTCAAAATAATAGAAATCAATGTTAAAACAAAGATTAAAATAGAAATATTCAAATTGTCATATCTTGTGATTCATAGGTCCAATTGAGCAAATTTTTGGGCAACTGAATTTTTTAATTGAATGATGTGTAACATGAAGTATAGTTCATTTAACAAGAATTCATTTGAGCGGTACAAGTTTGATTGAAAGTTGATGATACATAATATTCATGAAACTTAGTTCAAATCTCAAGTTAGAGTCATGAATAAGTGCAAAGTGGTATTTAATGTAATCTAACTCGTTAATTGAGCTAAAAGTGACACAAAGCCATTCAATTAGGGTGATGAAGGTTATTGAGTATGATAGAGCATCATATTAGTCAATATGTAAATAAATTGAATTAGAGAGAAAATCCAAGTTATCACATCTTCCCCACCACAAAAGAAATTTTGTCCCCATCTATCAATCTTGGTTGGGATATGATATACCATATTGTGATCAACTTAGCAACCCAATTTCAAAATTGAGCAAACAAGCATCCCAATCAAAGCATAGTCACATTGATCATCCAATAGGAAAGATCATCACATGATTCACAAATTTAAATTGGTTATCCTATAGATCACAAATTGGGAGAGACCACATTTTAGGTTAAACAAATCAAGCTCTTGAATCAAGAGTAAATCATACATGCATTCCCAACATTTAGAATTTTATCTTATACATTGTCTTAGGTGGGGTTATATATCCATCATTTAGAAGTCATATTTAAACAATTCAAGACAAACATCAAATTTCATTGTTGTGCTTTTGTACTCAAAATCAATGGAAGGTCCTTCCCTAGACCAAATGAGAACGCATCCCTAAGTCATAAATTGAGTGATTCAATATAATAATCATTTCAAATTTTGGATATTTGGAAATGTGAAAGTGATCAATCATATATTTATATTACTCTCAAGATCCATATAGGATAATCATAGGAGTAAATTCAATATCAAGACCAATAACCATGAGTCAAGATTTCTTTAATGGATATCGAAAGTCTATGTTTGGAAATCAAGGTCATAGGTCCAAACAAGTCGAAGCTAGGGTTTGGATCCATATTTAGACCAAAGGTATTATCATCTATCATATAAAACAATAGAGAAACAATCAAGAAATATTTGAGCTACATTTTGAGATATCAATATTGAGTTTATTATCATGATATTTCAAGGTTGATGAATAGCCTAGACCTAGGTCTTTCTCAGAACTTAACCACAATAAATAATTAGCATCATCATATTTCAAGTTCATCATCAAATTGAGATTTCAAGATCTAGTATCAATAGAATCATAGACATAACCTATTAGGGAATGGGGTCAAGAAATAAAAAGTGTGTGGAAAGGGTTACCTATGGAAACTCTAAATAATTAATAAGATGAAAAGTTAGAGGTAATCATAATAGAGATTTGATCTAGCTGAGGGGTGTCATAAGTAAACTACCACCCTAATCTACCACCTTAGTCCACATTAACCATGAGTCATCAAACATATCCAAATAGGGAGAGTATCATTTGCCAAACCATACTTTAAAGAGTCATAATTTCAAAGATCAAGATCATAGTAGGAAAACTATATTTTCAAATTTTGTAACATCAAGCCCATATTTGTGTTCCCTTAATTTCATGATCAAGGTAAAGGTAAATTATTGAAATCAATAAGTCAAATAGGTAACTCACATTTCAACATAATAGGGTAATATAAGGATCCATATCCATCAACTCATTAAAATTGGGATTACAGTGGGCATATAAATCAATAGGGAAATGCCTCTTGTATCAAAGTCTTTTATCATGATTTTGAGAGTCCAAGAGCATAGACAATCCAGGGCATCATCATTGTACATATCAAATAGAGGAAATTTTGCTTAATCATGTTTGACATTTGCTCAATGATAGGTAAACATGGATTTAATCTAATAGGACCTCATCAACCATGAGACATAATATACCAATCCTCCTTATATCATTGTATTAAGGTTATTAGAATGTTTACCTCAAGCATAGAAAGCATATATTCTAGGTTTAGTAAAGTTGAGTTTACATGTGTTTAGGGGTATAGGTGAATACTTAACTTCAAAAACTTTTCATGAGTCATAATTGGCTTTTCAAATTAAGGTCAGATTTGCAAACTTTGAGCAAAATATGATCATGCCATGATCATTATTTTACTCAAATTTTACCAATTTCATTCAAATCTTAATTTCTCCCATACATAAGCTAACGTAATTGAGAGATTGTGTGATTAATTGTCATGAGAGAAGAATCGTGAGTAAATGAGAGATTAACTAATCATCATCTCATTGGTGGCATAGGGTATTCTTTAGAGAAGAATTTAGATTCTAAAAGACTCTCTAAGGTAGGTGGAATTGTGTTATAAAACATGCATAGAGGATATGTGCTTCCTTTGATACCATTTATCACATAATTTTAATAACCCTAAGTCCACACTATTAATGGCTTAACAACCAAAGATAGGTGGATCTTGGTGTTTGTCCCTGGAATGGATAAAATAACATATGAATGAACAAAACCACAACCAAGAACAAGCCAAGAGACAACCAAGCATAAAAGAAACTAAACTAGTACCTAAAACAAGATTTAGTCCTATATGTAAACCCATGAGAATTTCATTTTCATGTCATTCGATATCATAAGAGTGAGAGAAGAAGAAACAATCAAAGCATAAGAGTCTTAGTTTACCTATTACCTAAATGTGTTGCATACGCTACAGATTGCATAAACTCATTGGGTTAGGAGAACATATATGCTTGGAAAAAATAATATAATAGAAAAAAGGAAATAAACTAAATTCAAGACTTTCTTATTAACATGCAAGTGAGTTTTTAAGTGTATTTCTATTATACTTAAAAATATTTCATGACCATTGACCAACTTCCCATTCTAAGGGTTCATGAGGGGAATATGGGGATCAAAGCCTAAATGTCACCTTGTTTATACATGGGGAACATCAAGACCAAAGTCAACGAGCTAACCCTATTTTCAACATTCCTTAAGACATTACCCTGATAATACAGACAAGTACACGAGGTTTTTATAATTGACAATTTCAGTTATATTTGAGGTTTGTTCAACATATTTAAAGAAAAGCATGCATACTAATCATCTGGAAAATTATCTCAAACAAGTATATAAAGATGAGAAGTCAAAGCATATATACATGCAAGAAAATTCAATAACACTAGGTTGGACAGCAGGAGGATAAATCATATCTTTATTAGAGAACAATATTAACCATTAATTTAGAAAAACACATATAGCAAGTTTGACTAGATCTTGGGAAATGAATCAACCAATTGGACCTGAGATTACAAATAAGTATAATAGGATTAACATCTACAAGATTATGTTCATTAAGTATAATCATGGTGATTGTATGTGTCACCTGGATCTATGTATCATATCTTTGACATAGGTATCAACATCTCAAACTAGGTCATGCATAGGCATTATTGAGCAACACAATAAATCATGGGTTCGTTAGCACTTAGAGTGATACATCACTACTAGATCAGGGATACATGATTAGAGTTTCAACATTCTAAGTAGATAAATTATAAGATTTGAACAAGCTTAGTCAACATAGGCATCAAAATTGTCCTAACTACTCATATTGGGTCATTATCATGCAAGATTGTCACCATTAGAGTAAAGATGAGATCTACTTGGATCAAGAGTCACGTGCATGAATCAATTACTAATTTTGAAGTATAAAGTAGCATTGATGATAATTCGGGGGGACTTACATATCATTTGATCTTCAATTATCAGCACACATACTAGATTACTTTTCAAGTCATAGATAGGGTATTTAGTCATATAAGTGTACAAGCATGATTCAAGTAGAATTTAGGGGTATAAGGGAAGTATTATTACTTATTTAGAGACCACATGACAGATTAAAGTTTCATTAGATCAATATTTGAGAAAGGTGTAAAATTTAATATCCAAAGTCTTTATTAAACACATTTACTAGTTCATTTCATATCATAAGGTTAAAATGAGGTACTAGTATGAACAAAATCGAATTTTGGCATAACATGCATCCAAAATTACTTATTGGTATCAAATATAAGGATTTAGGGTACATTGAAACAAGGTTTGTCATTAAAGAAGTAACCTTTAGCATAAAATCCCATTTTAGATCATTTAAGCAATATTATAATATTTAAGGGTGCAAGGATGGATAAGCTTCAATTCTCTATGCACAAAAAGTTCAAGATAATGATTTTAGGTTGTCATCACGTTTTGGGGCATAAAAAGTCAAGATCATGCATTCAAACATGATAGAAATAATAAAAAGAATTCAAAAATATGCATTTTAGGGTATCAGTATAAGAGAAAGAAGATCTATGGACTATAATTATTTTTATTGAAAAGTGTGCATTTTTCAGTCAAAATGACATAGTACGTCTATATTTGGACAAGGGATATATTTTTGACAATGGTTCCTTTAATAATGTGATTCAGGCACTTGGATCAAGATCCAAGGGCCAAGGAGAGTGACACACCATTTCTTATGGGCATGAGGGCCCAATCACTCGTGAACCGGTCCATGATTTGTAGTGAGAGAAACTTCTCAGACTAGCGACCCATTGTGTCTAAAAATCATGGGTCACCACTCCTAGAGGTGTTGTAGAGGTTTTTTATGGTTACTCACCACCACATATGCATGCTTGAGCCATATCCCAAGCAACTGATACACTCACCAAAGAGGGAACATCAATGGATATCCAATCCTCGATAAGAGTTGTGGATGGGCTGTATAGGCTCAACATATGGTGGCAGTGTTGTTGTCAGCCTTTATCTGTGCCAAGTTGGCCTAGTGCAGAGTTGAACTAATGTGGTTGTGGTGGAAGCACCTCCAATGCACAAGGTACAAGAAGCACATAAGATGAGGGAATTAGGGCAAGAAGAGGTTGGGAAATGAGGGAAAAGAAGAAAGGAACCTAGTGGTGGTATGAATTATAAAAAAGGGCGAGAAATGGGGCAAATTGTTGGGTACCATGGGATTATTAGGTGGTAGCAGTGCCATTCTCCCCAAGCTACATATATAGGTAGGGTATAATGTCCTAGTCGTCCGATCAAGGGTTGATCCTTGGTAGTAGCATACAAAGACCATAATTTATCAAAAAAACACAAGGTCAGATCACTGACATGGAAAATCAATGGGTTGCCTCCCCTAGTTGTGTTGCGCTCCCCAACTGGGCCCAGTTAGGCTCAAAACAAGCTAAATAAATGGTTAAAAAAAGATTAAAATAGCAAAGTCCAAATGGCCATATCATATTATTGATAGATCCAATTGAGGAAACTATTGGGCAATTGGATTCATAGATTAATCCTCTATAACATGACATATATTTCATAGTAATAAGAATTCATTGAAGGGGTCAAATTGGATTGCAAGTTGGTGATACATAATAAGCATGATTCTTAGTTGAAAATTCAAATTCAACTTATATATAAGTACAAAGGGGCATTTAATCAAATATAATTCCTCAATTGATCAAAAAGTGAATGACATTCATAAAATTAGGGGTGATGGAGGTTATTTAGTACAATAGAGAAACATATTAGTCAAGATGTACATAAATTGAATGAGAGAGTAAATCTAGGTTATCACAAAGGTTCACCTAACTCTTGCCCAACCACCTAATCCCCCACCTTCAATCCTTCTTTGAATGATTCTCTTGGAGAACTTCTTAAAGGAAAAACACACTCACAATGTTTTCCTTTCTTCAATGGCATTGGCAAGATTTTTTTATACAGAAGTGGATAGTTTCCATCATAATCCAATCTACGTGCAGGGATAACCACCAAAAAACTACATATTTCTTTCATTGCGAGAATAACACAAGAAATACAGGAGTATCCCTTACATACGCATCTCATGCCAGGGGAAGCCTTTTCAATTTCTTATCTAAAATAGTATGTGCAGAGGGAACCATCCCTAAGCGTAAAATATTTTCTTATGATGTTCACCCTACGTTTGAATCCACTAGTGTTCTTTTCATTGCATCATCAGAGCAGCAACGAGCATGTATCTCACTTGGCCTTCCTAACAATCAATTCAGATGGCCAGATGTGTATTACGGACCGACAATTGAATGGTACTTCCAAGGGGGACATTTTCCACAAAAAATCAAGACGAACCAGAATGGGTGGGAAAATGTAAGAAAGTTGTTATCGCCCAAGAAGGGCATCTATTCAAGAAGCCTTTCAACATGCATTTTCTACCACCATCAAGCTCGGCCTAATCATTTGGATGGCACTATCCATTGTTCACTGGCCATGGAGACAAAATTGTAGGTTCATCTACACAATTCTTTTTGTGTGGCCTATGGGGATCCTATATGTCTCAACTAGAAACATTCCAAATATGACTGTATCAGAGTCTGCCCTCGGAAAACTCTAGGTTTGTCCCCTTATTGTAGGAGGTTTCCATGCCCTTCTTCAAACCTAAAGGAGAATCTAAAGGAAAGAAGAAAGAAGAAGAAGAAGAAGACAAAGCCACATAGGAATAGCCTCAAACAGACAACACTACCAGACAACATCAGATGCTATATTTTAATGGACAATGACAGTCCCCGGCCCTCACTCCATGTATCTACCACCCCACTCTTGGTATAATTTTTACATAGGGGTGTGATATGGATTCCCCCCACGTATATATATGGCACAACCAACAATGATCAAATGACAAGTCACATGTGTGGTGGCAACAAATTAAGAAGTTGTCACATAGGAGCCAACTGTCATAGATCCCCTATTGCTTGAGATCATGCAAATGATCAGACTACCAGAAGAGAAGAGGGATCATGAGAAGGCATTCGGTGATTTTTTCCACTTTCTAGATGCAAAACTCCCTGATAACAAAACTATACAAAAATTCCATGAATACACCATGAAGGAGGACCCCATACCAACCTCAAGAAATATTTCTCAGATATGGTGGTAGTCCAAAATGATGACAAAGTACTAATACGATATTTTGCACGAACCCTGACTGGTCCCATTTTGGCTTGGTAAAACACGGAGGATATGACCACCATCACCACATGGGCCAAGATGGCATAAAATTTCATTGATTACTATCCCTAGAATCTAGACCAAGTCCCAGATAAGGAAGATTTGAAGAACTACTACAAAATACAGACAATGGCTTCTCTGAGTTCTTTAGACAGTGGAGGGAGCTTTCCACTCAGCTAGAATTCAATCCCATGGATAAGGAGGCTTTATACATGGTGATCAGAGTTGCCACACCAACTCTCACTGCCCTCTTATCCTTACATAGGTATAATACCTTGCATGAGATCATAAAAGCAGGTGTATTGATAGAAAATTCAATTAAGAGGGGGGTCTACCAACACCTAGTACTCAATTACCATCCATAATCCACTTTCCTCAATGACCAATCAAACATACAAATGGGAAAAATAAAAGAGATCAGATACCATAGTGGGAGCAGTACTCATCCATGGTGGGATGGGAACACGACAACTGCCAACTATACAAGTTTCATCGGTGCATACGTCAACAATTGTCCAGGCTTTGACACTAAAACCACAACAAGCTCAAGTGATGCCACCCAATTGTCAACCTCAATACATGCCCCTACAATACATGTGGCTTTCAATCAACTACTATGGGTACACATCATCAAATTTCCAGTCATCCCTACAATAGATAACTGTAATCACTCCTTTGACAATCTATAATCTGACATCTCATTTCGAGCAAGCAACTACCGCTCCATTTGCTGAGGATCCTTCCAAACCAAGGAGGAAGTTCACACCCTTTGGAGCTTCTACTAGAACTATCCTACCAAATATCAAGCATCTGCTTAAGTGTCAAGCCATAAGGGATCCACATAACCACTTACCTAAGAGCTACAATGCCAACTCCTTTTGCAACTACCATTGAGAAAAAAGTCACAAGACATACTCTTGACCGGTTATTCCACTAGAGTAGGCAATCAAAAAAAATTACTAAAATGCCAAGAAACCACCAGGGTTAGAAAGTGCATCTGATCATCATACTAGGTGCACACCATGGGTAGAAGATACAACCAATAAATTTTACAAAGGCAAGCCTGACGCTAAAAGTACAAAAAGGTATGGATTCCAAAGATGGTAGTCCCTACAAATGCTCACCCTATAGTTTTGATATCTGCCATAATGACTTCACCTATAACAACAAATGCCCCCCCAACAAGGGCAAAGAGAGGGTGACTACTTACATAGGAGTCCCTACTAGAAAATATTGAAGAGGGGACCATCAAAGTCTTCATTTAGATAGTGGATACCAAAAGGATACTACTGACACCTGAACATTGCAACAAGATTAATACTAAAGATTCAGACTCTATACAACTCCTCAACAAACTAGAGGGGGAGTATCATTGGAAGAAGTTATCCAAAACACTTTGGCACATTAGGATGTTGTCATGAAGAGTCTTGAGGGGCCTACATATTCAATGATGTAGATTCAGAAGCTCAAAAATCCACCACTACATTGATTACAACCCCACACTTGATATCACTTTCCAAAAAAGAGATCTTGACAAGTGGGAGTCAGAACAGGCCCACAACATACAACGACCTCAAGATACTTTCTTGCTTCATCGACAATGGCTCATGCCTAATGTGTGTCCCTTAAAGACGCTAATCATCCTAGGGAAATATCCTTCCTATCTTCATTCAACAAGAAAACAATCAACCTCCTTCAATTCAGTAATCAAGGACACTCTGCGAAAAATCACACAAGCTTCAAATCGGACCCCAAATGTTCAACGTACCATTCCTAATCATGTATATTCCCTCCTTTAACCTCCTCTTGGGGAGGATAAGGATTCACCAAAACAAGGTATTTCCTTCATTGCTATAGTAAAAGTTAAAGTATTTGTTAGGCCATGCCATCGCCACAATTTATGATGACAATACTAGTACCATAGCATGCATTGTAGAATACGATATTTTTCTTTGCTTTGAGACGATGCATATCACCAAAATAAGCTAGCTTTCCCCATGTAGGAGATGATTGTATCTTCTCTAAAACCCCATATAGTTTGCATAAAGGCTATGGTAGATCAATATCCATCCAGATAGAGGGTTGGGAGCCTAATAATAAGGACACACATGGTTCATCTGGGTCACTCCCACACATAAAGGGTTGGGCCTCGAGTTCTATTTCCAACTTACACACAACCTTGATTCACCAAGTGGATGTTTTAATGGAAGCAAGTAGCGTTTTGGCCCACTATGAAGGATTTAAGCCAAAGATGTTACCTTAACACTACCGATGACCTGAGATTTGAGTGGCAAAGCCCGACGCCTCTGACTAGAAGAAGAGTGTTGACCCAGGGTGTTGTATTGGTGGGACTTGGGCCATGTGCACAAAGGTTCCCATTTATACTTCCCTTGTACTATGGCCATCACTGAAGAAAAATAGATACAACTAAGGAAATTATTCATGTAACATCACCTTAATCTGTGTAAGAGTTCAATGAAAATGACCAAGAGGACTATATTGAGATTGCTTCTACCATTAAGGAGACTTCCCTCATCACCGACAAATACCACAGAGTTTGGATCACCCAATGAAATCAACAGTCTAAGACCAGAGTCATCCCTCCAGATGAGGATGCAATCAATAGAATGCTTACTCCATTTGTCAGTAAGACATGCCCTGAGTACTCAAACATCAGTAGTATCATTACACACTATCAAGATGACCATGTTGGCTAGGAAAAAAATGTCAAACCAACACCAGAAAGGGTGGATACGCCACCCAAACTAGATGGCTACAATCCTATCTAGGTCTGCCCAGGATATCCCGACCAAGATGATGTCGATAGTAAAAATGCTAAAGTTGTAGAAGAAAACTATGGTGTCTGTTGGATAATTATGACAATGCTTGCGACATGATTGAAGTATGGGGTGTCAATGTAATCTTTTATTCCAAGGTTGTGGAAGATACACAAATGCTCCTCAATCCTCTCTATAATGGAAAGAAATTATAGAATTGGTGTGTGGATGACAACAACATCCTAAGGATAAGGTCACCCCTTACATCTAAAAATATCCTATTAGAAGAAATAAACTCTTACACATCCCCAATCATCACAAAAAAATCCAAAAAAATTGCAAAATACACAAAAACCAAAAAAATATTCAAAATTCAAACAATCTAAAAGAATCTAAAGACAAGCTAGCTCAGAGAGTGTAATACATGCTTTAGAGAGGTGGCACAGATCTACAACAATGAATACATATAAATCAAAGATGGTCCAATAATATGATATATGACAAAGGATCATCAACCATGTTTTATTGAGTGTTAACACTTAAATAACACGTTCAGATCACTTTCGTATTTGCTTCACATGTTGATAAATATTGAAGCAAGAATGAAGAAGGCCAAATTCGTGAAAGTGATGAATGAGATGGAATCCAAGGATGAATGCAAGGTTGTGAAGAGTTTTGAGTCTAGGTATAAATCTAGATCTTCAACAAGATAAGGAGAAAGAAAAGTACAAGTGGAATCTATCCTTTTTACTTGAAGGGACTCAGGAAGATGAAGATGGGGATAGAGATCTCCACTTTAGGTATATACATTATTGAGACAAATTTATTTACTTCTTCATCATGGGTACTAGATACTATATGTAGTTCTCACATATTTTCAATTATTTAGGATCTGAAAAGAAGTAAGCTTTTAAGAAAGGGTGAGGTCGATCAGTGAGTCACAAATGGAGCAAGAGTTGCTTCCACTATAGTTGGAACCTAGAATTTATATTTTCCCATGGGGATTGTAATAGAGTTAATGAATTGCTATTATGTATCCTTCATAAATAGAGACATCATTTATCCATCATGTATGTACAATGATGGATATGAATTCACATTATGAATGGTCGATGTTCTATTTCAAAGATCTTTTATGGAAGTCCCCCACTGTATTATGGTCTTTATTTGTTGGATGTGAAGACATATGTTTATAAGATAAATTACAAAAGACTAAAAATCAATCACTAAAACAAGACATTTTTGGCATTGTTGTCCAGGGCACATAAATTAGAATGACATATGTAGAATCCATAAAGAAGGTTATATAGACACTTTTGATTTTGAATCAATAGAGACATGTCAGTATTATTTATTGGGAAAGATGTCTAAGACTCCCTTTCACTTGAAATAATGAGAGGGCTAGTGATCTATTGAGACTCATACATACTGATGTATGTGGCCCTTTTAGAACAAATTCTAGAGGTGGTTATCGATACTTCATTACCTTTATTGATGACTTCAGTAGCTATGGTTGTGTTTACCTGATGAAACATATATTAGAAACTCTTAAAAGGTTCAAAAATTTAATGAATGAAGTATTCAACCAACTTAGAAAAAGTATTAAGGCAGTTAGTTCTTCTCAAAGTAGAGAATACTTATGCCAAGAGTTTGAGAATGTTCTGAGAGACTGTGGCATTGTATTACAATGGCCTCCACTTGGAACACCCCAGCCTAGTGGTGTCAGAAAGAAGGAATCACACATTGCTAGATATAATGTAATTGATGATGAGGTTAGTTGATCTTTTGCATAGCTTGTAGGGTTATGCTCTTGCAACCTCTGTGTTTACACTAAACTGTGTACCATCTAAATCGGTTGATTTCTTCTATTCCTGGGAAAGTTCTAAAAAATAAGGAGATGCTCCAAATTTATCACTCAAGCCTTCTAGTATAGGTCAGAAAGTTTTGAACACTTGCAAAAATGAAAAAACTACCCTATCTAGTGTTTATGATCCCTCAAGGGGAAAAAGAGGCTTGGCAGCCATGCATATTGGTGATACTATAAACCCTAATCCTTGTCAGCAATAATAAAAGCCTGAGAGATCAAAAATATGAGAGTTGTGCCTGTTAAAAGTTGAAGGGTTTTGCCCGACCAGGGTATAGCTGCGCTCACGAAAGCAAAGTTTCATGCTCAGTAGTGGGACCTAAGATCCAAAATCATCATTGCAATCATTCAAAGGGAATTTTATAAACCACCTACATGCCATTACACCAAGACTAATGGTTCAACATTATTATGGTTACAATAATTCCCTTTGTTAAGTCACCTAAGGAAAGACTAGTTACACAGATACCTTAGCTCATTCCTACAGACCCTCTCATGACCGTCCAAAAAAGTAAAAGTTCATATTGAAAGCTACCTTTAGCCAGACAATGCACAAGTATGGCTAGGAAAAGAGGCAACGATCTGGAATCACAAAGAAGAATCCCTTTCTTTCAAGAAGGAAGTAACTAATAAATAAGTTAAACAACTCTAAACCCCTGAAAATAAATGTGAGAAAGTAGTTTCTCAAAAAGTTTGGACCCATGTAATATAAATGTTATTTTGTTGGATATCATAAGGAAACAAAATGATATTACTTTTATTCCCTATCTAACAATAAAGTGTTTGTTGCCAGTGATGTTGTATTCATATAAAATGAACTTATTTCCAAAGGAATTGATAGGAGGAAAGTAGAACTTGAAGAGGTTCAAGATCAACAAGAAAACATTGAACCAGTAGAGGTACAAGAGGAAAAAAAGAATCAAAAATATATGTGGAAATTCAAATTCCTTAAGTAACATAGGAACCTCATAGATCTAGTAGGGCACACCTTGATCCTAAAAGATTTGGTTTTCTTGTCACTCAAGAAGGTGGTGAATTGGTCATCCATGATGAGTCAATAATCTATCTAGAAGCTACTAAAGGACTAGTGTCTGTGAAATTTCCTGAATCCATGAGATCTGAGATGGAATCCATGTACACCAGCAAGATATGGACCATGGTGGATCCACCTATAGGGGTAAAACCCATAGGGTGCAAATAGGTCTTCAAGAAGAAGACTAACATGGATGGTAATGTACAAATCTATAAGGGCATATTGGTTGCAAAGTGTTTCTGACAAATTCAAGGTGTTGGCCGATGAAACCTTTTCTCTAGTTTTCATGGTTAAATCCATTAAGATCGTGCTCCCCATTTCACCTTATCATGACTATAAGATTTGGCAAATGGATGTTAAAACCACATTCTTTGATGGAAATCATCTTGAGGATGTGTACATGACACAACCTCATGGTTTTTATAAATCCAAAGGATGAAAATAAAGTATTAAAGCTACCAAGGTTAGTCTATGGATGAAGCAAGCATCTTGGAGCTAGAATCTTCATTTGAAAAAATAGTCAAAGAGTTTCCTTTAGTCAAACTAAAGATGAACCTTGTGTGTATAATAAGGTTAGTGGGAGAAAGATTGCATTCCTCATATTGTATGTTGATGCCATGCTATTCATGGGAAATGACATCCCTACTTTACAAATGGTAACAACCTAGCTAGGAAATACATTCTCAATGAAGTACATAGGTCAAATCATCCTACATCTTCAAAATCAAGATCTATTGAGATAGATCTAGAAGGCTTCTTGGACTACGTCAGAGCACATACATTGATAAAGTGTTGAAGATGCTCAACATGAAGGACTCAAAAAGAGGAAACCTGCCCATGTCTCATGGAGTTTCCATCTCTAGAGCTCAATGCCCTAGTTCTTGTGAAGGAAGGGAACTTGTGAGTAGGACTCCATATGCATCTACAATTGGATCTATCATGTACACAATGTTATGTACTCACCCTGATATCAAATATGCCTTGAGCATGTTGAGCAGATACCATTCAGATCTAGGTGATGCTAACTGGACAGCCATGAAGAACATCCTTAGTACTTGGGAAGAACTAAACATCAGTTCCTTGTCTACAATAGAGAGGAAGAGTTGGTGGTAAAAGGTTACATCGATAAAAGCTTACAAATTTGAAAATATGATTATAGATTGCAATCCGGAGTTGTGTTTTGCCTCAACAACACAGCTATAAGCTAGAAGTGTTCCAAGAAAGAGACAATTGTCGATTATACAATAAAGGCCAACTATATTATTGCATCCAATGTAGCAAAGGAGGTTGTTTGGATCAAGAAGTTCATCTAGGAACTTGGGTAGTTACAAGAGTCAGCGATGCAATTGAGTTATATTGTGACAACAAAGGAGATATTACACAAGCTAAGGGACCCACATCACATCAACTTTCCAACCATATACAAAGGAGGTTCCATCTCACACGAGAGATCGTATAATGAGGAGATGTGAAGATTTGTAGAGTGGCAAAGGAAAGCAATGCAGTTGATCCCTTGACAAAAGAACTTTCACAATAGAAGCATGATGGACATATTAGATCACTTGGGATCAAATTCATTGGTGATTGGCTCTAAGTGCAAGTGGGATTCTATTGGTATATGTCCCCAAAGAGAAAATCATATGACAATCATAATAGCATATCTTGTAACTGATTTGATTAATAATAAAGGCAATCTTCCAGTTTATTCTATTTTATTCAGTTATGAGATGATGATGTAACATAATAAATGTCAAGAGAATGATATTAGTCAATGACATAATTGTATTTGGGTTGATGATATGAACAATGAGATCATACGAATGTCAAGAGTATATATATTCTTGTTACATCCCAAGTCGGTTGTTATTATGGAAGGTTAAATGACAACAATAAAACATAAGACTAGAGTGTGTGTTGATTGATGATAGAATCTCACCAGTCATGATATGTGATATTAAACCAAACACATAGATACTTGTTAGAGAATGATGTATCATATAGGCACACCATGATAGTGATGCATGGAAACCATTACATGGTATCAAAATCATCTCTCATGGTGTAAGTGGTGATTGTGATTCTTAAACCTAAAATCACTAAACTCGTCAAATGTCATTTGGTGTCCTTTGACATCATCCATTGTGGCCATGAATAAGGGTTTTCATAAAGGTGATGATTGGATGCACTTTGACACATGTGAATGACTATGAGTGATTTAGAGGGGGTTTCCCTCCTACAGGAGTATGATATCCTAGACACTTGATATGAGGGACTGAGAAATGCATGGCCATCCACATGTTAGACAATATGTGATATTGAGATTACATACATCCTAGACAATCTTATCTTGTTTAAGGAACATGGATTGAATGTTAAAGAGGATGATGATTCCATGCCTTGAATTCAATCTAGATATCACTGACTAAGAAACTATACAAACACTTTAATACTAATCACAGATTGTAGGTTGAAGTTGTTCTCTAGCTTTCCTAATTATTCAGGTAGCAATGATATATTTCTAGATGTCATAAACTGGTTATGGACATTCATTGCCAACGTAACTTGGAATCTATAGGGTCACACACATAGGATACACTTGGAATAGGAGTTTATTCATAATGATGTTTAACTTTATTACTAAAGTGTTTATGTATTCGATTTAAACAACAATTCACTGACTGGACTCTACACCGACCGATTCAAATGTTGAAGCAATCGGTTGGTGTATGAGGTTGATTGAAATTACATTGATTAAATGTTGGTTGAACTGTGGCATGAAGCGACTGGTTCACTGATTGAGTCGATTGGCTCAAGTTTGGCCAGACAAATGGTTCATATGATGAACCACCTAGTTCATTTGCATCAAGGATTAGTGTTGACATCATGTTGTGCAATAATTAAATATTAATTCCCAATACAATTGGAATTTGGAAACATGATGAAATGACCAGTTCAAGGGATGAACTGATAATCTCACATACCAACCAATTGGTTCGCATATGAACTAATCAGTTCACCAATCACTAGATCTGAAAATTCTTAAAATTTCATCCCCTTACACTTCAACTCAGATTAGGAACCCTGACCCTAACCCTCCTATAAATAGAAGGGTATTGGGGGCTTCTCAGACGCATCAATTGACTATGAAAATTGTTGTCTTCTCTAGTTGTGGTAACCCAGAGAACCCTAGAAATTCCTACCTGATAAATGGGGGATAGAAAGAAAGACAAATTGTGGGAGAGCAAGTTGGTCCTAATACAGCAACAAGAAGGGAAAACGCCCTCTTGTCTGTTCTTCTAGAATGATAGGAGTTCCCGATGGTCCACATGGAGTACTATAGAGGAGAGGAGGTTTTTCCTACCGCTAAGAGGATTAGGTCAAACTGTTGTATGTTGTTAACAACCAGGTGTTACTATTGACACTGTCTAGGTGTGACTTGAGGAAAGGTACATGCTACAATGAGGAAATTGTCATTGGACTTGCTTCTCATCTAATTAATCTACATCATGACTTATTTGATTCTCTATTGTACTCAACAACCTCCCTCACATTGACTTTGATGAATTTGAGTCACTTTATGCTCAATTGAAAAGTTATCTTAAATTAAATATCACTTTGTATTTATACATGACTCTAATTTGAGTTTTGAACAAGTACCATGTTTATTATGTATCAACAAGTTGTAATCAAAGTTGAAACCCTTAAATAAAATCTCTTTGCTATCAAATTTATTTCATGATGTAGACAATTCAATTCTCAATCTAACAGTTCAATAATCACCTCAATCAGACCATCATAGCTCAAGACATAGACTTTTGATATTTGAAAACTTAATCCTTGTTTTAACCTTGATTTAACTTGTTTTGACCTTAATAGGGTCCATTTGGGTGTGTGACCCAATTGGGGGGAGGCACCTCCCTTTACTTTTTCTTAGACCCAGCGATCCGCACCACTTTTGCGGACCAATCACAGAGCCCATATTGTAGAGAAAGCGATATCGAACCCTAGATCCTCATCCCACGGATTTAACTCCCAATCTAATGGCTGAAAAATCATCCCCAAGATCTATATTTCTCCTCAATGCAAAGATCATCTACGTTGTACTACTCCACACTTTATGTGATAACTCATTACACTAAATAAGATTACTCAAAACACAAATCATGATTACTCATTAATTAACCACAAACCCAAAAAATAGGGTAAATTAAAACTGATTTCAACATTTTCCAATTGCTCGGAAGCATTTACATAAAAGCCCCGCAACTTGCTTTATTTCATATAATACCAAAATCTCTTACAATTGTTCCATGGACTCATCCACATATATACATATTACACAAGAAACATTTCCACATTTATAATGTGAGAAGCATATAACATGCTATCAAAAACCTGATTCAGTTGAAACATTGATTACAAACTATTCTCCCAGACCTGAGAGTATAGGGATGAATCTAGGACACACTAGACAACTAAACAACCATCTCTGGGGCTCATCACCTCAGTTTCCCTTATTTCCATGGTTTTTTTGTCAATTACCTAAAAAGATGTGGTGACCCACGAGGTGAGACCCGATCTCAGTGAGAGATATAACTCTATGAAATAGATATTGATTACATCAGATTAAATAGTAAATAATTGAATAGTTGGTGTATTTAATAATCAACTAAAAGGATTGATCAATTCATATGCTAAACAGTTCAAGCAAATAATCTTAGCAACATGTATGATTATCAAAGTATATATAGGTAACAGATAAATTCATCTCTTCTCAAAGATATCTACTCAAGTTTCATCATATTGCATCTAATAACAATCTAGTAGCATAGCATGGCTATCAATGTTAGCATGTTTCATGAAGTGAACAAGTCTACATCATAAGTAGAGATAATGTCATAGCACTACTAACTACATATGAATGATTAGAAGTTTGAGCATTTCTAATTACAAAGGCATGGCTAGGAGCATTAAAGATATCTAGAAGCATAATCTTAACTATCAATATCAATATATCTAACAACATAAGCATGTTTACAACATGAGCATAAGTACAACATAAGAAAATCTGTCATCTCTTATTGTATTATACACCATATCTATGTAAAGAAAGAAAACAAAGGTTATCATCCAATATCAAGTGTTGTGTAGAACCCTGAACAGATATGCTATACGGCTATATTATATCTTTATTATGCCCTGGGGAGTTTGAATCCTACCATCCAAAGTCCAAATGACCCGTACAAAGGGCTATTCGATTTCATACAAGATCTAGGAGTTTCAGTGCCTAATACCTCTCCTCTACTCGGTCAGTATAGGCCAAAAAGGCAGTGACATATCAGTCGATGCTACCACTACAGTGACATATAGTCAAGCTGCTAACAACTAGGCCACCCTTGGTATAGGTCAAGACACTAGAGAATAGGCTCACGCATGGCCACTCTATAAGAGTCATCTTGTAGTTATATTGATACCTTTCAGACGTCACAATATCACAATATTTGAGGCATGACCGCATCCATCCTCAATTGCTTGATATTAGGGTACCAAGTTGTCCCTGCATACTCAACATGTTATGCATGCGCTCTGATTTTCCCACAGGAATTTCTCATTTCACCACCAGCAAGTTCTGACGCAGAAATGGTTCTACGGCACAATGCACTACATGATTAGAGTTTCACTTGAATAGTTATTACTAATTGGGTGAATTAAGGCTGTATTAAACAAGTGGACATACAAACCCTAATTCATCTCTAGCAAGCATTAACATATAACAACTTCAGAAGATATAAAATGTATGAAACTTATCGTTCCTCCTCTCATCATCACATGTTAATATTCACTTGCCATTCATTAGACTGCCTTGTCATCATACTATTGATCAGCCTCAGAAGCGGGTCCAAAGAGTGGATATGTGTCTAAGTCATCGGACTTTTGTAATTTATAATACATGAATGTCTGAGACACCTGCAACTAGCACAGGGTCAAAGTAGTTCGGGGTCGAACGCAAGGATAGGAAGAACATCACTTCATAACTTGAGTTTCCCTTGTCTAAGCACATCAAATGGGTACAAGGATAGGGTTGGTTGTAACAAGAAATCACCACAAAGAAATCAAACTAAAAGGCTATCTCCAACTAGAGTTACTAGAAATATTATGATTTTTGGGTTTAGCAATTTTTATGGGGGTTTTGTATATTGGAAGCTAGGAGAATAAGACTGTCGTCAAGATAAGGCATGAAGGAAGAAAACTTAGGCATAACAAGCAATATCGGAAAATGTTCCACATTCTCTTCTCTCAAAGAGGGTGCATCTAACCATGTATCAACTCCCTCTCTCAAGGGTATTGGTCGTAGATTAGAGTGGTAAGGTAAACCGACACAGCCCTGATCGTGGGTACTCTTGTACACCCAGATTAGACCAAACTCTAGATTTGTGATAGCCCCCTCTTAAGGGTTTCGAAACGGGAAACATGATTCGTTAGCTAGTCAAAAGCACGATCCAAAAGAAGAGACTAGAGTTAAGATGTTATAAAGAAATCATCCTACTAAAAGGAGCCATACATAGAACAAAATGAGATAAACTCCATAGATTCCAATAAGCTTAAAGAGAGTAAAAGGTTTAGTTACAATGCATAGGGAAATAAAAGTAAAATGCAGTAAAAAGGCAAAGATAAGTATCGATCTCCTTGATTTAGGAGGTCGATATACAGCATCATACCCCTAAGGTCCCCCTAACCCGGTGTCGGGCAGGAGCTCCACCCGATATGCCTATGTCAGGGTCTTGACCGTGTCAGGTCTGAGTCACGATGGCTAGGGCATATCAGGAATGAATTCCTACCCGATACGACCGTGTCGGGTTGCCAGCCCTGTCAGGCGACATGCCTTGACAGTTGGTCTGTATCGGGTTCAGTATCACGTCATGTTAGGAAGCACTTAGGCTCTCGGGTTCCTTGTATCAGGTGTAGAGGGGTGAGCCGTCTCGGGTTGAGGCCCATCTAGGAACCTGACAAATTGAGGTGGCCTTCTTGGTCGTGTCATGCTGCTGTGGCTACCAGGATGGGTTCTAAGTGAACTCCTCCCACCCCTTTTGGGTTGGGGGCGTGCTCACCTAATGTCGCCCGGTACGCCTGGGAACTCGAAACACTAGCTCCATTTCCAAAGATAGCTCTCATTGGGTTCTGACCCATCCCATCGGAGTCCTGTAGCTACTATTTATAGGCAGCGGCTGGTAGAGGTTGTGGTTCTCGTGGGGTCACGTATCCATCATCGCTCCATTCAAATGGCTTCAGAGGAGGGTCGACACGTCTGTCGCCTAGCACGGCTGGCGTCGTGTGCTGGGTTGTGAGCAAACTGTGCTTGACCGTGCTGGGTTGCGAGCAAACTGCAGCTGTTCTGATGAGTGGCTTCATCCCGCAACAGACTCCATCAGGTTGACGACTCGTGGTGAGCAAAGCTCCCTGTCGGGTAGATAGCATACCGCTTGTTATGGCTCCTCGCGTGACATGCCTGTATCGGGTTGTTGTCATGTCGGGCAGTGACCGCGACGTGTAACTGGGTGTGTCGCGTGGCTAGTAGAAGGGTCGGTGCAGGTGCACATTGTAGATGGGTCGGGACGGGCCTTTTTGCGGACTTTGGGTGGAAAATGAGGGAAATCTCTGCAAAAGATGGGAAAAGAGTCTGGAGCATAGTGTGGGTTACTTATGTGCAATAACAGGATAAAATGGAGAGGAAAATAGTTTAGAAGGAAGGTTTGACAACTAAATATGGGCCCTAAATAGTCATAAAATGGGTGTTATCAACTCCCCCAAACTTAGCATTTTGATTGTCCTCAATCAATCTATATCTATTTTAAACCTTTGTTTGTGATACTTCTTCAAAGCTAGGCGTAGTCTTTGGACAAGGGGCTTCAAGGAATTTTTTAGATGCCCCTGGGAAAATTACGTCTAACTACGGACAACAGACTTTATTTTTCCTGCCTTATTTAAGTAAAAAAATTCTCTTCAGCCTCAGTGAGACTTTTGGTGCATGGTTTCAAAGTTAGCTTTCACACCAAACAGCTTGGGAGTAGGAGGTTGGGTTTTTTGGGTAGGCTTAAGGCTTTTTGGGTTTTTCTTGTTTCCCATCGGTCCATCTAGGTATGGGTCCGTTAACGGGCAAGTGGTCCGTATAGTCCAAGCCAGTTGGCTTTAGAGAAGTGATTTCACATCCTACGTACCACTGCCCCGGATCTACCATGCCTAAAGATGGGTACTTTTGGAGAGATAAGTGTTTTTTTGGCACAACTCTCATGCTTTTATTCACTCTCATAAGGCTTCTCTCTCTTTTTGGGATTTTTAGTGGGTAGGGGAAAAGATGAGTTTACTATTTGGGAAGCTTTTTACTTCACATGCACATCTCTTAGATGTTGCGAGATTATTTTTTCAAATTGGCGTAGAAAAAGTTGTAGTCCTTGTCGTTTGAGACTGTGTTTTCAAAAGGAACATAACAGAAGCATGCACTGCCTTAGACATAGAGAAGACAAAAACTGGAAGAAGTTGTATCATATTTTTATTATAAAGTGTATATGTATATGTATATGTATATGTATATGTATATGTATATGTACATGTATATGTATATGTATATGTATATGTATATGTATATGTATATGTATATGTATATGTATATGTATATGTATATGTATATGTATATGTATATGTATATGTATATGTATATGTACACAGGATATGGGAAAGAAGAAAGACGAAAAGGGGAAGAAATTTTTAGGTACCTCCCTCACTAATATAGTACCCCCCCCAAACTTACCCCACACTCTGTCCCCAGAGTTGTGAGATAAGTACAAAAGGGTAGACATCGGTCAGCGAGGGTTTTAGCTGGTGCATGCACCTTCATTAGATAGAAGCTCCAACACATACTCTCCACGTTTGTTGTGGTAGTCGATGTGGTGGAGCTTGTCAGGTGTTTGTTTTAGCGTCACCAAGCTAGAGATCCATTCTAGAAGGTAGATGTCATAGTCGTTTGATTGTGGAGTTTGTTGTGGACTGCTGTGGCAGAATTGGAGCTCGTGCCATTTGTTCTCCATGTTCTTCAGGAATGGTTGGATCAACGTCACCACCTCAATGTAGTATTTCCTTTCTAAGTGCTCAAGGGGTGTCAACGGAGTTGATGTACACTGCACCGGATGATCTTTGTTGTTGTCAGAGCTATTGTAGAAGATTGTTGCTCGCAGGCGAGTGTACACCATCAGGAGTGTCCAATGGTTGTAATGCAACATTGGAAAGAATATGATACACGGCAAGATGCGTTGTATCTCAGCTAGAAATAGTTGTTTCACTCCTGATTCATCAGCTAGGCAGATATCATTGAACACCATTGGGTGGGAGATTTAGGCGTGTTCAAACTTCTTCCGTAAAATCTAGATGTAGGCTGACGCCACCGACAACGCTAGACATCCTTTTGCCTTTACTAAGTCCCGAAGATCATCGAGAGGGATTATTATGTTGTCTATCTCATAAATGATGTCTGCAGGGGTAGAATCAGCTAGCCTGAGGAGGATTTTTTTGACCTGTTCCTGAGTTAGTGAAGCACACGTGGAACGGTCAAAATTGTTGATCATCATTTCTGAAACAGCAGGCGAAGCGGAGTCTTCATTGGTGAGTATCTCTCGCAGAACGTCCATCTGCTTGCCTGCCCCATAGATGTTTGTGGCCATCTCGGCTACTTCTCTTGGAGGGTTGCTGGGTTGTGATAATTCAGCTTCTTGGTCATTGTCCACCAACTTCTCGGGTACGCTTGCATCTAGGAAATAGCATATGTCCTTGATCAGCAGCAGCGTGTATGTGCTTCTGAGCTGATAGAAATTCTAGCCTTGGAGGTGTCTTATATATCTGAAGATGTGGAGCAGCTCCATGGCGCGTAGGACTATGAATGCGCTATTTCCGCTTCCCGTCTCTTCTTGAACGGGGTATTCTCCAAAGGAGAAGAAGTTCCAAATGTCACTGTGGCGTTGGACTCCTTGCTTGTTGGCTCGAAGAAGACACGGCGGGAGAAGTATGAGATGCTTGTCTTCTGGGCATACAAATATGTGTCATGAGCGTGGGACCTCTTTGGTGCAGCAGTTGAGGGGCTGGACGTCATGGCTGCGGAGGTCTGCCACGTAGAGGAACCCATTTCTTCTATGCTTGTAGGGGGCCAACATTAGGTTTGGGTTGTGCTCTTCGATGTATTGTATCATGTTGGCCACCTGGATGGAGTCGTATGCTCCTTTCATTAATCTTCTTACCAAGGTCCGGGTGGCATTGTAAATTTTTTTTCGGTCTGTCCTAGTGCCTATATTCTCGATCATAGAACCTTCCAGGACCCGGAAGAGGATCTTCCCTACTACGGCTGGGGAGCGGAACATGCTTTTTAGTACTTCCCATCGTATAGAGAAGTAACTGTCACTCTAGAGGACGTCCTCTCCATCTGCATGCGACGTCAGGACCGCGTTCAGAAGCTTCTGGTCTCTGATCGTTAGGTAGTTGATGGCCCATCTATCGAAGTCGGCCATCTCGAAGGAGGGAATCTATGACGGTGCAGAAAATGTGTCTGTCGCCGAACTCCTTGCTCTAGGGGGTGCTTGTCATTGGCAGAATATATGTCGCCCCCTTCTCCCTCAGATTCATCAGAAGAGCCCTCTGCTAGGCTGATGGAAACATCTGCGTCTTCAGCTTCATCTAGGGAGGGCGAGGCGACATCTATATTGACGCTGCGGGTGCTCTCCTATCCTCCTGGAGCCCCGTCGGTGGTCTTCTTTGTCATTTCTTCCTCGGGCATTGTGGAGGGCCCGCTGGAGGAGGAAGAAGATGATGTTCTTAAAGAGGACGCCGAAGATGAGGGCTGAGAGTCGGGGCCTGGAGGCGATGGGGACCTCCTAGGATGCCTTGAGCGGGGGTGGTCTTCCCTCCGGTTCAACCTCTCTTCAATATTGTCAAGGCGTTGGAGCGTCATCTGCATCGTGTTATTTAGTGCCTCTAGTTGGCCAGGAAGGCCAACTAGGGTTAGCAGTTGATGCTCCTGCTCGCTTAGCCTCCTCTAGAAAACATTGAACTTGTGGATTAAGGAAGTAAATGTAGCTGAGTGATTGTTTATTACCTCCCGCAAGTTGTCAAACTCCTGGCTGAGGGCCTGCCCTAGTGATGGGGCGGTTGTAGTTGATCAGCCTGTCGTCCTCGTAACTCTCCTTGCATGAGAAGTTCGGCCTGAAGAGTGTGCATCTTCAAGGGGAGTTGAGTCCATCTAAATCATCCGCGAGGGCATTTTTTCAGGGCAAGGCGTTGACACCTTTGTGGCTGCCTCTTCCTCGTCAGTCTGGGGTGGTGGAGAAGGGCATGGAGAGGGCAATTGTTTATCTACCATCTGACTCTCTACGTCCTCCCCCGCAGAAACTACCGATGTCGTTGGCGGCGGCGGCGGTGTGGGATGCAAAGCCTTGAGCTCCACCTCCAGGAGCCCAACGAACACGTCATTACTGTCATCCGGCTATACCGCTGCCTCTGCCATTAAAGGCACAGTTGAAGCTTCAGGAGTTGTGGTTGTCTCTTCTGTGGTAGCGTCCTTGGGGGCTATCACCATTGTTTCTACCTTGGTGGTATCGACGGCCTCCACGACCGTCATTATCTCTTCAGTAGCTGTGGCAGGTGTTTTTGTGGTGGCCACAGCTGGTTCAGTGGCGGCATGAGCGGTGAATGTCTCACCGGTGGCGGTGACAGGCAAGTCGGCAGTGAAGACCATTGATGACTTGTCCCGCCGAGCATCGAGGGGGATTGGTCTTCTTGTGGGTGCTGCCCCTTGGGGGGCGCTTCTGGTGGCATCATAGGCAGCTTCTACCATCTCGTCTGGCAAATCTTATATCTCTGCTAGAGTGAAGACCAACTTTTTTGTGTCGTAGTTAATGCAGAGCGGGAGGGGAAGGAGGGTGGTAGTTCTTGCAAACTTGTAGAAGTAGCAGTAGCCCTCCTTTTTGATGATGTTTGCTTGTGCCAAGAACTTCACGTCTATCCTATCATCGCCTTATGTCCTTGACAGGCTGCGCGGCTCCTTAGGGTACCCCAGCCCTACCGCGATTAAGTTGATGATCCCTCCCATGCAATACTCCTTGGTGACATCTTTTATTAGATGTAACCAGCTTAGCAGAAAGCTCCCCAAGTTAATCACCTTCCCCTCCATCATGTACCACATGAGATGGAGTTCTTCGGTGTATAGATTGCTCGTTTCATATTTGCTGAAAAGGAGGCTCGCCATGATCTTGTGGATGATTCTCCAGAAATAGGAGTGGATTTTCGCCACCTTGCTCCCCGGCTTGAATGAATATTTGCCAGTTAGCTTCTTCCAGAGATCGACTGGGTTGAAGCCATCATTTTCAGTGATTCTAACACCGTTGTTTAGGATCTCCTTCTTGGCTTCATTTGAAGAAAAGATCCCCTTGAGTAGCTTCTCCGAGATGTCATGCTCAACGTTGTACATGTGCCCTTACAATCTTTCCACCCCATCGAATCTTTCGACTTCTTCTGGTGTATTCATCATCCGGAAAAGGGATGACATGAACTCTTTTGTGAGTTCAGTGTACGAGGTTGTGTAGCTGAAGCATATCTTCCTCAGCCCGACATCTTGTAGGACATTTTTGAGCCTGGTGAAAATGCCGAGCTGATGGAAGGACGATTGGTGGCAGAAACGGGTTGCTCGGTAGACTTTGGTCGCCAACTCTGTATATCACTACTGGTGCTCCGCGTCTCTAGGCACAAACCAACCTAGAGAGTGGGCCAGGGGTTCTAGTCATGTCGTTCTCATTGGGGGTGCTCTCGCTTCTATTATGGGCCGCTTCTCAACCTCAGACGGTCTCGTTGTATCGGGGTTTGGGTGCTTCTACCCGGTTGAGGTTGCTTTGTTTGTGGCCTCGGGATTGATCCTTTGGCCATGCTCGTTGACTTGGACGACAGTTTGCTTGGTGTGGCCCATTTCTGCAACATTTAAATGAGAGTGGGGTAAGTAATAGGATTACTGTTGATCACCTTACTCGATATCAGGCGGAAAAGCAAAGGAGTCATGTCGCCCGATACAAGATAGGCGATGCTTGAAAAACTGATAATGGGTCAGAGCCTACATCAAAATAATCTCACACGACATGAGAATACCTGATATAAAAAGTCAGTATGATGTCTGGCTAATAGTGCAAGCCAACATCAGGTTACATTAATAAAACAAAGCTTGCCCAATATAGGTTTGTAAGAAAAAGGTGTCGCTCGATACAATAAGGTGTCGGGTGATACATGTCAAAACATCTTGTAAAACAATACTGGGTGACATGAGTCATGCCCGGCATGCTACATATCGCTTGGGCGTGTGTATCGTGCGACAAGCGTGTCACGCGATACGATCAAAAGACCGATGAAGAAAGCTTGATAGGCAAAACCCGGCACAAAGCAAAGGTTGTTGTCTAATACCGGCATCGTGTTAAGGGTGTCACGCGACCCATGTCTTGCCCGACACAGTCTGTGAAACAAGCAAACTCGATAAGAAACTAAATCCCTTACCTGACACGGGCCTCACTCGAGAAAAAGATGTCGTGCGATAAGCTTGGCCGATACGGTCGATTGAGCCGCATGATACGGCGTATCGGGTTATACCTGTATCGTGTGAAAGCTGGGTCGCGGGCGACACAGAGGTCGGTTGGCCGAAACAGGAGCAAAGTCTTACGCGATACGGGAGCTGGATAAAGCACAAGGATGTGTGACATGGGAGTAGGTGAAAAGTAAATTATGTGCCCGACACGCTTAAATAGAAGTTATTATATATAGTCGTGGTGAGCGGGGTAAATCAGGTAGGATAGGGACACGTGTCACGTGAGGAGGCGAAACACCTCACGGGACATAGTAAAATTAGTCTAAACCGTCACATCGGGGGGTGAGTTGGCTTCCTAAGAAAGCTTCACGCCGTTCGGCATGCGTGTCATGAGGGATTGGCGTGTCATGCAATACAGTCTTCCTGATATGTTTTCTACCCTTTTTGTCGCCCGCGGGTTGCGCTGGCCGATATGGCTTGGGCGTGCTGGGCGATAGTGTAGCCTACCTGACACACTACTTCAAGGAGCGGAGGGTGTTGCCCTAAAGAGACAAAGACAGTCTGGCCAACAGTGTGTGTCGTGCAAGGTGAGAAGGGAAGAAAAAGGTTGAAACATGCCTAATAAGATCTTAAGAAGAGTAAAAACTAGAAACAAAACACGGGTAGAAAACTGAAATCAGAGAGCGTTGATGGGTAAAACACCATTGGAAAGAAAGAAGACTTTCCGCCTCAGATAGTTTTACTCACAAGGCTATAAAAACTAAGTCAGTGGCCCATAAAACGAGAGAGTCTGTGCATGTGGCGCATGCACTGACTCGGGCCTTATTACAAATGATAATTTTTGTAATGTTTTTCTGCAGGAAGGGAAATAACATCCTATGTTAGGAAAGTAAAAATTTGGGTTGCCTCCCAAAGAGCATTGTGGTTTGCGTCGTCAGCTCAACATCTTCAAATCCTTTTACTCCACTCTGGTGGTTGTTGTTCTAGCTTCTTGTAGGGCCATCTCTGATCTCCTCACAAAAGCTTCATCTTCATAAAACCTTTTTACTCTATGCCTGTTCACTGGAAAGACTTTCATCGGATCGTCCTTATCATAGATCTCCATCATCCCAGATGGGTAAATATTTGCAACGGTGAAAGGCCCAGACCATCTACTCTGTAGCTTTCTTGGAAAAAGATGGAAAGAAGATTTAAATAACAAAACTTTATCACCTTCATTGACAGTCTTCTTCCTCAGGTGGGCGTCATGCCAGATCTTGGTCCTTAGCTTATAGATCCTTACATTTTCATAAGCATGGAGTCTCAATTCTTCAAGCTCATGCAGCTGAAGAAATCTTTTCTTCCCATCTAGCATCAGGTCCATGTTTAGGAGCTTGATCACCCAGAACTCTTTGTGCTCCAGCTCAAAGGGAAGGTGGCATGCTTTTCCATATATATGGCGGTAGGGTGTGGTACCCAATGGCATTTTAAAAGCTATTATGTATGCCCAAAGAGCGTCATCTAGTTTAGCTGACGAGTCCTTGTGGGACTTGCCAACTGTCTTTTCTAGAATCTACTTGACTTGTCGATTAGAGACCTCGACCTTTCTGGATGTCTACGGATGGTATGGTGTTGCGACCTTGTGACATACGTCATACTTCCGCAAGAGAGACTCGAACTATTTCTCAGCAAAGTGAGAACTTCCATCACTAATTACCGTTCTCAGTACTCCAAATCTTGTAAAGATGATCTTAGTAAAAAGCTTTATTACTACCTTAGCATCGCATGTAACTGCGGGCACTGCTTCAACCCACTTACATACATAATCAACCACAACTAGGATTTATTTAAAACCATAAGAAGAAGGGAAGGGCCCCATATAATCTATACCCCAAACATTGAAGATCTCAACCTCAATCCAATCTAAAAGTGACATCTCATTTTGGCGAGAATGTTTCCAGTTCATTGACATTTGTTGCAGGACTTCACATAAGCATGCGCATCCTTGAATAGAGTTGGCTAGTAAAAACCTGACTTGAGTATCTTAGCAGCAGTCCTTTCACCTCCCATGTGTCCTCCATATGGAGAGGAGTGACACTCAAATAGAATTTTGGGGGCTTCCTCCTCGGGTATACATCTTCTATACAACCCATTAGGACAACGTCTAAATAACAAAGGATCATCCCAGTAGTAATTCTTTAAATTAGAGAATAATTTCTTCTTCTGATTATAAGACATGTCTGGGGGAAGTTGTTTACATGGTAGGTAGTTGTATAAATTTGCATACCATGGCCCCTCTGGATTGGCTATCTGGGCAGCATATATGGATTTATCGAGATAACTTTCATTGATGAGAAGTGGGTGGTGATCTTCCACCTGAATCCTCAAGAGGTGGTCGGCGACCACATTTTCTGAACCCTTCTTATCTTTTATCTCATGATCAAATTCCTGTAACAACAACGCTCAGCATAGTAACCAGGGCTTCGCGTCCTTTTTCTGCATTAGGTACTTGATAGCCCCGTGGTCGGTATGCACTATTACCTTGGAACCCACAAGGTAGGACCTGAATTTGTCGAAAGCATACACAATAGCCAACATCTCTTTTTCAATGGTTGTGTAATTCAACTGAGCTTCATCCAAGGTCTTACTTGCGTAGAAAATGACGTGGTGCTTCTTGTCTTTCTTTTGGCCAAGAACAGCACCAACGGCAAAGTCACTGGCATCGCACATAATCTCAAATGGAAGATTCCAATCGGGGGACTGGAGAATAGGTGCAAATACTAAAGCATCTTTCAGCCTGGAGAATGCCTCCATGCACTCATCTGTGAAGTCGAACTTCACATCTTTCATCAAGAGGTTGGAAAGAGGTTTTTCTATCTTCGAGAAATCTTTAATAAACTGTCGATAGTAGTCGGCGTGACCTAAGAAACTTTGAATACCTATAACTGAAGTGGGTGGTGGGAGCTTGGAAATTGCCTCGACCTTAGACGGATCAACATTAATACCTTTGTTGGACACCTTGTGCCCCAGAACTATGCCTTCTTAAACCATGAAATGACATTTCTCCCAATTCAAAGTTAGGTTTTTCTCTTCACACCTTCTCATCACCAGTGACAGGTTGTTCAGGGAATCATCAAAGGAGTTGTCGTAAACACTAACATCATCCATAAACACTTCCATTTTTTCTTCAAGGAGATCAGCAAAAATTGCATTCATACACCTCTGGAAGATAGCAGGTGCATTACAAAGCCCGAATGGCATCCTCCCGAAGGCAAAAGTTCCATATATGCAAGTGAACGTGGTCTTTTCTTGGTCATCAGGGTGAATGGGGATCTAATAGAAACTTGAGTACCCATCCAACCAACAGAAGTAGGAATGGTGAGCCAAGCGCTCTAGCATCTGATCAGTGAACGGAAGGGGGAAATGGTCCTTGCGGGTGGCGGCATTGAGCTTACGATAATCGATACACATATACCAGTCGGTGACCATCTTGGTGGTGACCTCGACTCCATCATCTCCCTTAACCAACATCATACCTCCCTTTTTCAGAACCACTTGGATAGGGCTTACCCACGTACTATCGCTAATAGCATAGATAATACCAGCATCTTGAAGCTTTACCACTTCCTTACTGACAACTTCTCGAAGCTTTTCATTTAAATTTCTTTGTGGCTTGGCATATGGCCTGGAGTCCTCCTCCATATGGATTCTATGCATGCATACCGAGGGACTTATACCCCTCAGATCTCTGATTGAGTACCCTAGGGCTTTCCTCTGCAGCCTTAACTCCTCAAGAAATTGATCTTTTTGCCCGTCAGACAACTCTGAGTTGATTATTACTGAATGCATTCTCTCCTCATCTAGAAAGCAGTATTCTAGGCCTCTCGGCAAAACTTTCAGTTCAGGCGGGGCTTCTTTTTCTTGTTAACTGGGTGGGTCTTTTCGGAGAGCAGCATACATGACTGTCTCCACAGGATCTTCATTTTCAGGAGGAACTTCAACATCTAGAAGAGATAGCAAATCTTCGACATCAGGGTCCTCGACCTCTTATGCTTCCCCAGATAAGGCGTGCATAAGCGGGTCTACCATGGCCTTCTCCTTCTGTACATCATCGCATAGCTGTTGGTAGCTTTCAACAAAATAAGAAGATTCAAAGAATGTGGGGGCCTTCATACAATCTTAGATGTTGAAGTCGATGTGGTCTCTTCCAACCCGGATCGTAATCATACCTACCTCCACGTTGATGAGAGCCCGACTGGTAACTAAGAAAGGTCGCCCGAAGATGGTGGGGCAGCTGGGGTCTTCTATGGTGTCGATCAGAACTATATCACAAGGAATAAAGAAGTTCCCTACTGAAATAGGCACGTCCTCCACGACTCCGACCGCCTGGTAAAGGTATGATCAGCTAGCTGGATTCTCATATTGGTGCTCACCATGTCAGTGAGCCCAATCCTTTTAGCAAGGGACAGTGGCATTAGACTGATGCTCACCCCCAAGTCGGCCAGACCTTTGTAGGTTACATCATCTCCTACCTAAAACGGGATCAAAAAGGCCCCAGGGTCTCTCTTCTTGGATGGCATAGTTGCAGTAACGAAGGAACTGGACATTTGTGCCAGTTTCACTATCTCTACATCCTCACCTTTCTTCTTCCTAGATATTAGATCCTTCAAAAACTTGGCGTAGGTTGGCATCTCTTCGATGGCATCCAAAAAAGGGATGTCAAGGTACAGTTTCTTTATTGCGGCCAGAAATTTCTCATATCTCTTCTTCAGCTGGGTCTTAACCAGCTTATGGGGGGAAGGTACGCGGGGTGCGTACTTGTCTGGACACTTTTCAAAGGAGACGTCGTTGACCTTATCTTTAGTTACTTTCTCTGACTTTAGTGGAGCTTCTTCCTCTTCCTATGGGTTGACTTCTTTGGCAGGCTCGGTCGGTGATGCTACCAACTTTTCAACGGCTGGAGAAACTATCATTCCTGACCTCAAAACGGCCATTTTTGCAGTCTCATGTCCTCTTGGATTTGTTTCAGTGTTAGAAGGGAAGCACCCTACCTGGTGGTTGATAGTTTGGGTGAGACTCGCCAGCTGCTGATCGGTCTGTTTATTATGTTGTTGGAGCTCTCCAATCTAGACCAAAAAGCCCCCCCCATCTGTTGTTGCATCAGCTTCAATATCGCCGCACTATCCGTTGAACTTTTGTGCATATTCTCATTCAGCTCATTTTGCCTTTTTCCAAAAGAATTCAACTCCGTCATCATAGACGGTCTCTGTTGCTAATTTGACTGGAAAGTCTGCTGCTATGGGAACCCCGTCTGGCGTTGCTGATTTGACGGTCCTCCAGAGGGTTTTCTGCCCGCCAGCTGGTGGGAGTTCTCAACAGCAGTGGTGTTCCCATAAGATAAACTAAGATGGTATGGTCTTCGGTACTGGACGTAACTCACATTCTCTGTACTGATTTCATCAAAATCTTCTTGGGGTGTCGTGTGCAGGTAGAAATTAGACAGGTGGTCTGGCTCTCCGCAGGTGACATAGCTTTTTACGGCTTCCTGTCAAACGTTCTCTTCGTATCCTTGCTCTTTAAGGGTCTGGACATGTGTCACTATCTTGTCAAGCTTGGCTACAAGGGTGTCCATAGCCTTAGATTCACCTGGAGTGGTATGGTTTGTCGACTCCCGATTGTAATCACCATCTTGTTGATTTGTGGCCATGTTTCAATGATTTCCCTAGCCCTTTGAGCACTGAGTCCCAAGAAGTCGCTGCCAGCTACAGTGTTCAAGCACTTCCTCTCTATGGGACACACTCGTAAAATGTGGTGATCATCTTGGGTTCAGAAAAACCATGATGAGGGCATTCACGCTGATAGCTCAAAAACCTCTCCCAAGTTTCATGAAGATTTTCTGATGGCTTCTGAGAGTACCTCATAATTTTGTTCTGGCATTTAATTGTCCTCTCAATAGGAAAGAACTTTGAAATAAAAGCATTAGCAAGATGCTCCTAGTTGGGGAGGCTTCCATCTTGAAGACTCGTCTACCATTCCAGCACCTTATCTCTCAAAGAGAACCGGAAGCACTGGATGTAGATATGCGTCAACGGGACTCTGTTGATCTTGAAGGCGTTACACGTCCTCTTGAAGGTCGTTAGATGGTTGTACGGGTTCTCGTCGGGGGTGTTCCCGCCAAACCTATTGTTCTGGAGGAGCTGAAGGAAAGAAGGCTTCAGCTCAAAGTTGGTGATGTTGAGGGGCTGCATAACAACATGATTCCTTTCCTCATTTGCCCATACTTGGACAAATGAGCACCAGGAGCGGGCTTCGGGAGGTTGGTCGGCCATTGCTTGCTAAAGGCAAGGATGACCTAGCAAAAGCAAGGAAAGTACCTAGAAAGGAAGAAAAAAATGTAAAAGGTATCAGTGTGTTGCATAAATATTATGTGCAGTAAATATTTGCAGTGCTATATGCATATGTACAGGGTTTTTGGCAAAGTGCAAGCAAAGCTCAAGTTCGTAGAATGGTTTTCACTGCCTATCCCCGACAATGGAGCCAAAAAGTTGATCGGCCTAAGACGTGGGTCCAGAGAGTGGAGACGTGTCTAAGTCATCAGAATTTTATAATTTATAATACCCGAATGACTGAGACACCTGCAACTAGCATAGGGTCGAAGTAGTTCGTGGTCGAACATAGGGATAGGAAGAACGGCAATTTGGAACTTGAGTTTCCCTTGTCTAAGCACATCAAACGGGTAAAGGGATAGGGTTTTTTGTAACAAGAAAGCACCACATAGAAATCAAACTCAAAGGTTATCTCCAACTGGAGTTACTAGAAAGATTATGATTTTAGGGTTTAGCAATTTTTATGGGGTTTTTGTATATTGGAAGCTAGGAGAATAAGACTGTCGTCAAGATAAGGCACGAAGAAAGAAAACTTAGGCATAACAAGCATCATCGGAAAATGTCTCACATTCTCTTCTCTCAAAGAGGGTGCCTCTAACCATGTACCAACACCCTCTCTCAAGGGTAGTGGTCGTAGATTAGAGTGGTAAGGTAAACCGAAGTAGCCCTGATCATGGGTACTCTTGTACACCCGGATCATACCAAACTCTAGAGTTGCGACAGCCCCCTCTCAAGGGTGTCGAAATGGGAAATACAATTCGATAGCTAGTCAAAAGCGTGATCCAAAAGAAGAGACTAGAGTCCAGATGCTATAAAGAAATCATCCAACAAAAAGGAGCCATACACAGAACAAAATGAGATAAACTCCATACATTCCAATATGCTTAAAGAGAGTAAAAGGTTTAGTTAAAATGCATAGGGAAATGAAAGTAAAACGCAGTAAAAAGGGAAAGATAAGTATCGGTCTCCTTGATTTAGGAGGTCGATATATAGAAGCGGACCCCTAAGGTCCCCCTAACCCAGTACTGGGTAGGAGCTCCGCCCGATACGCCTGTGTCGGGTTCTTGACCATATCGGGTTCTAAGCTGCGATGGCTAGGGCGTATTAGGAAGGACTTCCTACCTGATACGGTCGTGTCGGGTTGCCAGCCCTATCGGGTGACATGCCTTGACGGTTGGTTTGTATCCGGTTCAGTATCGTGTCGGGTTAGGAAGCACTTAGGCTCTCGGGTTCCTTGTATCGGGTGTAGAGGGGCGAGCCGTCTCGGGTTGAGGCCCATCTAGGAACCTGGCACATTGAGGTGGCCTTCTTGGTCATATCTTGCTATTGTGGCTACCGAGATGGGTTCTAAGAGAACTCCTCCCACCCCTCTCGGGTTGGGGGTGTGCTCACCTAGTGTCGCCCGGCACGCCTGGGAACTCAACACACTAGCTCCACTTCCAAAGTTAGCACTCGTTGGGTTTTGAACCGTCCCATCAGAGTCCTATAGCTACCATTTATAGGCAGCGGCTGGTAGAGGTTGTGGTTCTCATGGGGCCACGTATCCATCATCGGCTCCATTCACATGGCTTCAGAGGAGGCTCGACACGTCTGTCGCCCGGTATGGCTGGCGTCGCGTGTCGGGTTGCGAGCAAACTGCACTTGACCGTGTTGGGATAATGACCCTGGTAGGCAGCTGCTCCGATGAGTGGATTCATCCCACGACAAACTCCATCGGGTTGACGAGTCATGGTGGGCAAAGCTCCATATCGGGTAGATAGCATACCACTCATTAGGGCTCCTCACGTGACATGCCCATATCGAGTTGTTGTCGTGTCGGGCAGCGACCACGACATGTAAATGGGTGTGTCGCGTGACTAGTAGAAGGGCCGATGTAGGTGCTCATTGTAGATGGGCTGGGACGGGCCTTTTTGCGATTTTTGAGTGGAAAATGAGGGAAATCTCTACAAAAGACAGGAAAAGAGTCAGGCACATAGTGTGGGTTACTTCTGTGCAATAACAGGATAAAATGGAGAGGAAAACAGTTTAGAAGGAAGGTTTGAAAACTAAATATGGGCCCTAAATAGCCATAAAATGGGTGTTGTCAACTATCACAGGATATGAATCCTTATCACAATATCATAGGGTATCAACCCTTATCAACGTAAGAGGTTTACACCTCATTCAGGGCTCAACCATGCCCAAAGGTCATTAAGACCATCATATCATTTCCTGCAAGTTCATCATTATCTTTCTATGCCTTATAACAAGGCTCAACTACATCACCACACATGTGATACATAGGCTCAGCATAATTTGCATTAATGAACTAAAATATGTTCACATGATAACATTGCAGGGGTATCTTAGCAATTAAGAGCATTCCTTTTTTATCACATATAAGGAAGTTAGGTATAATTGGACATCATCACACTTATAGTGTACAAGTTTAGCATAAGAAAACATAGATCAGTAGCTATTATGACCACCAGTTAAACACATTAGAGTTGCGATCAATCATTAGGAGGGATATTTGATCATTATATTAATCATTTAGGGAATGATAGCATGATTAACCACCATTCTCTACTTGCATTAGGGTTAGGTTAGCAAGGTACATTACATTCAAGTTATAGTTTAGCATTAATTCACAAACCTTAACCCACAACATCATCATCACATTCCATACCATTCTCAAGTATGGATCCACACATAACTCAAGATGTAACCATTAGGTTATAGTATACTAGAGCTCCACAATGAGAGAGACTCCATTGTTCTATTATTCCATTAAGGAAGGTTGATCATAGTTAATCACCATCACCTAAGTTCATTAGGATTAAGTGTAACAAGCTATATCCTATTAGGGTTACATATTAACACAATATGGTCATTATCCATTCTGTTCATATGAGGGAAAAGGTAAGACTACCTTATTAAAGGAAAACCTCTATTGGTTCCATTATCATTCAACCCATATCATCATACCACAACATCATCCAGAACCATTGGATGTTGAAAAGGTAAGACCATTGGTTAGTTACATAAGTAAACACCTTAACAAACCATATGTAAAGCCATTGAGTTGTGACCTAGAAAGAGTCACCATTAAACCCTAAACATTGATTAATTAATAACATAAAGGGTAACCATGGGTTGTGGGGTTAAAACCCATCATTGGTTGTATATTTTAAGCAAGCCATCATCTCAACCATCAAGCTCCTTAAATTGATCACATAAGGGAAACCATCAAAATCAAATTATTAGAAATTGCATGTATTACGATAAGTTTCAATCCAAACCTTTGGTTGTTGAAGCATCCAATCTCAACCATTGGATCAAGTACTTTATTCAAAACTATTAGATGAATAAGTGATAGATCCTAACCATTGGATTAGGTTCATATTTCAAAACCATCAATCAGGGTATAGGTCCACCCATTAGATTCATTGAACCAAGAGATCATTGGTTTATGGCTCAACTGAAGCTACATTTAATGCCATGACTCACCATCAGTTGTGGTGGCCTGACCCACCACCGGATGTGACATCTTGGGTCACCATTTGTTGGTAGGATCAGCATTGTTATCATTTAACATCATTGGATATTAAGCTAATGTCATCATTAATTGATAGCATCATTAGGGTCCTTAATGGTTGATCATTTAGCTTTTAATTGAGCCAAAACCTGACCTAAGGGTGACCGTAAGTTGTCACCATTAGTTGACACCCTTGGTGAACACCATCAGTTGTTGTATGGTATCACTATCGGGTGATATAGTAGTGAAGGAAATAGCTTGCAAATCCTAATTTGGACCATCGATTGTTAGGTGTTTAGCACCACTGGTTGTTAGAACAAATTGTTCTAGCTCATATTATACCTTAGTCAGAATGTATACATAATGACAAGTTCATCTAGTACTGAAAATAGAATAGGAAACACCATAAAAATCAAAACCCTAGCAAGCATAGCTTTTATATGGATGGATCTTGGCTTTTAAGCAAGAACATAAGCAAGCAAGCTTAGAGTAAGCAATATAAGTGAAGAAGGTTATAAAACTCACCTCTACAGAGAATAATAGATTTCTTATCAGTAAGAAAACTTGAACCAAAAGGTAGAAAACTCAAGGTTTAGGTTTGAACTCTGCCATCTAACACCTTTCTCTGTCAAAGAAGCAAATCCTAAGCATAAGGAGCAAGAAAGGTAAGGTTTTTGAGCTCTAGAGCAACTTTAACCATGGAACAGTAGAGTTTTGACCTAGAGGAAGGTCTGAGGAAAAAGAAGAGTAAGAAAAATGCAGAAGGAAGGAAGAAAACAACTTGCCTTGGTTGGAAAGCCTAGGAGATGACCTTAGAAACCCTAGGTAGGGCCAGATGGGGCTCTAGGCCCCTGTTTGGGAACGGACTGGGATTTCGTAGTCTGGACTGGATTAGACTGGGTTAGTCAGGATTCAGTCTGATTCTGTTTGGCAACCCAGCCTGATTCTGTTTGGCAACACAGTCTGATTCTGGTCAGCTGGTCTGGTTTGAGTCTAATTGCAGTCTGGTTCTGTTTGGCTACTAGAGTGGATTCAGTCTGGTTCTGTTTGGCTACTAGTCAGTATCTGCTGATTCTGTGCTGATGTTGTACAACTGTTTTAACAAGAATAAGTATGTGTAGTTTTGTTGCCGCTTTTAAGCAGAAGTTGGCTGAAGTGTATTATAAGTGGATAATCATTCAGTACAAAAAATAGGCCTAACTATTCATCATGACGAACCTATTCAGAAGTGGATAATCCCCAGCAGCAACTTCGGAAGAGCCGGGATGAGCAGTAGCACCGCCGGAGCAGGGACGAAGACGACAGCGACCAGCACCGTCGGAGCAGGGACGAAGACGACGGCGAGCAGCACCGCCGGAGCAGGGACGAAGACGACAGCGAGCAGCAACTCCAGCGAGCGAGCAGGGACGAACACCAGCTTCCTCCAAGATGCGTAGGTGGATGTGAAGCAGCTCGATGCACAAGGCGACCAATATGTAGGAACACGGACACTGCTTGCCCTTGCTAGGGTTTGTCCTGTGCGTCGACAAGATGGGATGATGGCTGAATCAGGTGGACGGTGCAGACAATGGTGCTCAGAAGGACAGGACAGGGCACTGGGGTACCTTGCCTTTGCAGGATGTAGCCGCCCTAGTAGCCCGGCGGTCGCAGATCGCTGCATTGACTCCTCACTAGGCGGCAGACGCTCCGCCCGACGACTGCTGCCCTCCATCCGCGAGCTGCTCGAGGTATCGCTTTAACTCACGGACCCACGGACCCAACACTGAGCTGGCAGAGGGAGAGGCAAACAACCAGAGCGAAGGAGAGGGGCGAGAGGGAGAGGGCCGAGAGGAAGAGGGAGGCACGCGAGTGAGAGGGAGAGTCGAGGTCGAAGGGGGTGTCGGGGGGCGTAAACCGGACTGGGATTTGCAATCCCGCCTAGGCCGGGACTGGGTTAGTCCGGATTATGGGATTCCGTTATCCCAAAATGGTGGTCGAATGGGGTTGCGTACCAAACAGATTTTTGGCCCAAACCGGACCGGGTTACGCCGACCTGGCGCAAAACGACACTGCCTAATTCGGACTCAGTCCATTTCCAAACAGGGGCTAGGAGACCTTCTTCTCCAAAAAGGGGGTTGTATTATACCTTGGACCACCTAGTTATGTAGAAAAACAGAGTGGGTTTTGTGCTCTAGGTTAGAGGAAAGAGAGAGCAACCAAATGTTTTGTACTTGGGCAAGGAAGAGGTAGATATAGCCCATGGATAAGGATGGAAGAAAGCATGAGGTGTACAAGCAGCTCTTCATGTGTCCATGGCTTAAAGCTTACATGTATGAGCAAGAAAAAGGTCCACCATATGTTGGGGACTTTTGGGCCATCGTTTGATGGTCTCCCAGGCCATACGTCACATTTTGGTTGAAGTTTGCCATCGTTTGTTCATGGTTTAGTTCTAAAGATGGGTGAACCATTGATTGAACATCCTTTTAAGTGAACCATGGGTTCAAGTGAACCAAACCAGCAAAACCATCAACCTAGGACCTTCTTATAATGACCAATGGATGTTACCATAGGATGTTTCCCACTAGATGTTTCCCAAACTAGTGGATCCATCGTTTGATAGCCTTGAAGGTGGCTCATCCATTGGGTTGGGGGGGGAGCCCTAATTCAACAAAGAAAGGAATCTCCTCCAAACCAAGGTAAAATTGAGCACCCCATGGCTCAAAAAGCTCAAGTATGATGATAAAGCATATACAGAATATAATTGATGTGACAAATTGCAAAGAAAACCTCTCAATTGGATAAATTTCAAAAAAGTCCAAATGTACAAAAAATTGCATAACTTGCTCAGATAGTGTCCAAATTGGACCATTTTTTAAACTTAAGCTTGTCTTATGATTCCAAAGAATACCAAAAGGTTAGATTAAGGTTCTAAGTATTCAATTATGATAATTAAGCTTGTTCAATATGTAAGTAAGGTTGGGGGTCACTCAACCATAAACCCCTAACATGGATTTTGCCCCTGAAATCCAAGGTAAACAAAGATGGATACTTTCATGAACCTAATTCTAAATCTTACAAATGATAACTTTCACCTCATGGTGATGTCACATCATTCTCATAGAATTCATACTCTTCTCTGTCAACTCTTGCATGTGTCATATTGGTTTAACATAGGAACTGTTGTGCCATCTACACAAGTCTGGCAGTACCTTTCAACTTGGGACTCTAATTGTAGTCCTAAACTATTCTATATGTTGTATCACACATCACTCAGAGGCCATACTTTCTTTATCTTATCAAACATGGAACATCGTGTATCTCTTATCATATGTAATTCTATAAGGTTTTATCTCTATGCTCCTTTGATGGTTGTTGTGATTATCAACTCAATTCGTCAGGTGAGCATCCCATAATTGTCATGAACTATAAGGCATATGTTCTTAGACGATTCTTAAATTATATAAATGATGGATTGCCCATCAGTCTATTTGAAGAATCATACACTTGTGTGCAACTTGTTAACAAATATAACTTCATGTTGACCTTATTAGGGGTAGGGCAACGATATTGTGTTCATCTTACCAGGATTCACATAAAAACACTTAACAGGTGTATTATAACTCCAAGAGGATACTCTAGTTAACCCCCAACTCACTCATGTTGAACTTGTCAGACACATAAGTATAGTTGCCTCAACATTCTCAAGGATTAGCAAAGATTTTAGCCATGCTACTGACCATCTGTGAAAAAGTTTGAGATGCCATCATTCACAGCTTATCACAACTTATGGAACAAGACCTAAGAACTTTGTTCCTCTTATTTATAAACATTATGATTGCATAGGTTAGTCAAAATGACATAACCCTAAACTTAGCATGGTCATGTATCATATGTCATCCACTCTAGCTCTTGTCCATTGATATTCTGATCCTAGGTTTATTTTAAAGGAAATGGTAGTACATGTCTATTGATCAACAAACCATCTATCCCTAATAGTGGTCTTACCCAACTATAAGAAGAACATACAAAGCATTATAGAATCACTCTTATTTTCCCAAACAACACTTAGAGAATCAACATCAACTCTCTCTCTAATGGAGAGGAACATTGGACAGTTCATCTATTTGATATCTTTAACTCATATATAACTAGTATACTCTGGATACTAGGATTCATTACCTTGGTATCCACCACATGTGTTATAACGAACTCATACCCTGGATTCATCCACTTCCTCAACATCATAACAAGTTAAGAATATATATAGGAGGAATCCCCCTAACTCTTGGAAGGCTCAAAAAGCATGCTCATTAGAAAACATAAAGATTTTGGAACTATAGTCCAAGGCAAACATACATCATATCAAGATATCCATCCTAGGATTACAATGAATCGACGTGTACCAAGTGGCATGAGATCCACTTGAAGGCTACACCTAAAAAAGAAGAAACATAAAGGGAAGCACACTTCCCACATTAAAGAAACATTGTCCATGGGTCACTAACAAAATGTAACCAATTCTAACTTCCTCATATTAGCTAAACTTTTTATGTGGCATACAACTCACAAAAACATAACTAACTAATGCGAAAGCGTTCACTAAGCAGCAGATTACCAAAAATCACTAAAAATTAAAACCTTTTTACCAAGAGGTCCATCAAATGAAAACTTTCTCACATAGAACTTCTAGTTTAAAGATGCATGTCCTGTATCGTCTCTTTCTGTGAATTCAACTGCCCTGTTAAACTAAGCACAGGCAGTATGAAAAGCTCGAGGCACTGAGCCAAAATCTTGAAAGCACTAACTACTACTCCGAGGACCTGAGAGTACAGAGACGACACATAGGACTCTATATAAATCTATACAAGGCATAACAACCAGTGTCTCCACCTGAGACTTCACTGATGTTCTTGATGTTGTTGCTACTGCTGTTCTTCACCTATTGAATGATTCATGCCTCCTCATCTGCATCCCCCTAAAAATGTGGTTCCCACAGGGGTGAGACAATTGTAAATTGCCACAGTGAGAGATATAACTCTCCGCCAGAAGCATTTTTATTGTAGCTAAAGAAGATAAATATGAACAGAGGAATCATATTTGTTTTACAGTAGTTAATTCAATGTCTAACAGATTAGAACATTATTCTTATCAAAAGCATTGCAGCTATAACTTGATAGAGCAATAAGTCACATATCCATTAAGGAATATGAATACATGTATAACATTTATTCACTATAGAATAATTACCACAGCATTAACTCTCTTCAGGCTTAGATCATATATCTAATGTCTGGCATTGTCATTGTGGAGTCATGGCATGTAGCCATACTCTTTTCGCAAAGTATTGGGATCTTAATCCCTCAACTCATCAAGTACATTTCCACTTCTTAACAAGTTCATCATCATGATTATAGAATTTAGGTATTTGAACCTTTATCTCATCATAGAACACTTGTTACCACTTATTAGGTAACTTCATACCTTCAGGTCATCTGACCAAGGATATTATAATTCTTGCTACACAAAGCATTGCACATAGTTCACAAAGATCATATCACCTCTTATTACCCCTTAATAGGCAACAAGGCACATTATGGCTTATGAAGCCATAACCAATTTTCAATAAGTAAAACACCATATGGCTCACAGGGCTCATAAGTTTTTAGATTACTTCTCACTAAGAAATAAAGCATATGAATGCTTATAAGGCCTATGAAACATTTTCAATATGCAGAACATCATAGCCCATACTTGGCTATGCTCATCATCTCAACATACATGCATGATTAGTAATCATGATACAATTACATATCAGTACCATGCAATACAAGGGTTATCTTATTACATTCATAACCCATTAGTCTATATTTGAGATTCACATAGGATTACTCTGTGTTAGGGCTTCACATAGCATTATCCAGTATTAGGGTTTCTCCTAGCATTACCCTGTATTTGGGTTTCACATAGCATTACCCTGTATTAGGGTTTCACATAGCATTACCCTGTATTAGGGTTTCACATAGCATTACCCTGTATTAGGGTTTCACATAGTATTACCCTATATTAGGGTTCACATAGCAAGGAATCAATATGGATAACATAAGTATTCAATCATACTTATTTATTCTCATCATTCATCATTAAATGAATTATGAACACACAGCATGAGTTTCTCTCTCATCTTTGCCAGAATATGATTACATCATAGTTTATAGGTTTGGATTAACCTTTTCATAAGGCATGTTAGCCTACATTCATCAAAGTGCATTACATCTCAGTGTAACAATTGACATGACACATTTCATATGTCACTCATCCAATTATATTGGACTTATAACACATCAGGGTATATCATTATTGGGGTGTTGGATGTGACATCTATCATATCTTGATGTATCACTTCCCTAAACACCTTTATCTTACTTGAGTTTATCCACTTAGCTTGTATTAGGGAATTTCCCATCCTAATACTTTATGCACCAATTTATCACATTTATCATGTAATGTATTGGTCATTAGTCACTCACTTAGAATATACAACCATTTCTAGTAATATGGACTCATCCTTGAGTTAGGAACTATTGATATAAGGATATCCATTATCAACCTCTCTACGTGTTACATTTGTCAAAACATTAATCACTATTCCATTATTAGGAATAGGATTCTCCATATTTATAATTTGAGGATTCACATAGCATCTTCCATACATTTATGGATTTCACATAGTATTGCTCTTCAATAGAGTTTCACATATTCATCCTTCTATTCAGGGTTTCACCTAGTATTATGTGAATTTAAGATTTCACAACACATCACCCAGTGTTAAGGCTTCACATAGCTTTAGTGGCACTACCCTATATTAGGGTTCATATACCTTTACCCCATTTTAGGGATTTAAGGTTTACCTTTCACATCCAAGTAAGGTTTCTCATACCTCATACCCAAATTAGGGTTAGGTAGTACAGTTGCTATTAAATTAGGGTTTCCTTCATTGTTACACTAAGTTAGGGTTACATCATCATCGTAGATTATGATTTCACTAAGCTTTACCCTAAATTAGGGTTTCCCATAAACTTGCCCTAAATTATGGTCAAGGTACATAAATCTTTTCAATGAGCATTCATGATCTCATTATTATGGATCAAACCTTGATTACATCTTTATTCATAATGAGAGAATTAGGGCTTATTAAGTAAGCCATCATCTCTCCCATTCTCTCTCCCTCTCATCCTCTCTAGGATGTTAAATACTCCAAGATTGATCTAGCTCAACTCTTCACTTGAGTACACATAGTTAGGGTTAACCTTCACAATCATCATTATTCTACATCATTAATAATCACATAGCTAATTGACCTTTGATCATATTAGGTGTCCAAATGGTTTAACCAATTTGAATCTCAAAAGGTCTTTGTCACTTAGACCTCAAACTGTCTTGGTCACTTAGGTTCAAGTGGTTTGAAAACCGTTTAGCAAAGTAGGTGCTTAAAACCGTTTAGACCAAACAACTTGAAACTGAATGACTTGAGTCTCCAAATGGTTTGAGACTATTTGGACTCAAACGGTCTTGAGACCATTTGGTCCAAACCCCTCTCAAAACCGAATGGACCAAAAAGGTCTTCCATCACTTAGTCAATTTAGGGTTTCAATCAATGAATCATCTATCAATTGGACCACTGATGTATTATTCAATTGAACCATGGAATCACCCGTCAATTGGTCCTCCAATTAGGGTTTTGAACCCAATTGAACTAGGTTTGATAATCAATAAACCATCACTTAGGGTTTTGAAATCGAGGATCCATCAATGATTGACATTGTGGAACCATTTCAATTGAAATCAGTGAACCATCATAATTACATGATATGACCTGACCTCAAACGGTCTTGAATGACCCCCAAACAGTCTTGAGGTCGTTTGGATGATCTCCAAACGGTCTTGAGACCGTTTTCCCATTTCATCATCAAAATCCATGACATCCATTTAGGGTTTGGATCATTGGATTGATTATCAAATCAGCAATTGATTACATTTCAATTTGGTATCTTTGGATCTTCAAATGCCCAACGATACTCAACCCTTGACCTCAAAACGGTCTTGGTTGACCTCCAAATGGTCTTGAGACCATTTGGGTGATTCCCAAACGGTTTTGAAACCGTTTGGGTCAATCAACCCAAAACCTCAACTTAATCAATTGCAAAATCAGCACTTAGTCGATTAGGGTTTCTATTTAATGGATTGACCATATGTTGAACTAATAAATTGGAGCCATTGGATCATCATCCAACACATACTATGGTTCAAACCTCAAATGGTCAACCCATCCAAATGGTCAACTCCTCTAAACGGTTTGGAGTTCCAAACTCCAAACGGTTTGGAAATTGTTTGGTCTCCTAACGGTTTGGTGAAACCGTTTGGACCAAACCATAGAAACGGTTTGCCCTAGATATTTGGGTAGGTGTGTGCTTATGATGATTCCATCATCATCAAGCTCTAAACCCACGAATCTTGTTGTTATTTCATGGTGATTGCATCATTCAACCAAAATAAATTTTGGAAATGAAGAAAGGATCACCAATTGATAAGGAATTGAATGCAATAATAAAATTAAGGGTTCAAGTTATAAAACCCACCTCCAATTGAGCTCCAAAGCTTCAAGCTCACGTCAACAATATTGGATGCAACTCCTTTATCTATTCCAAGGGTCGTCCTCAAGCTTTGAGTGAAAAGGAATGGTTGGAATTGGAGAGGGGATCGAGATATGAAGAATCCATACATTGATTTTTGATTTTCACCATAGATTCAAGGTGAAAGGAGGTCAATAAGCTTACCAACAGGTTGGGGGTCGTCCTCCTGATCCTCCAAAGCTCCTTGGTATTTTTACAAGCAAGGGAAAAGAAGTAGAAATGAAAAAGCCCTTGGTTTGGCTTGTAAGGGGTGTTTTTATAAGAAAATCAATGAGAGAGAAAATGCCTTATAAAAATTCATTTAATCCCAAAAATGATGCCGCCTCTTCCCCCTCAACTCCTTGGATATGAGGCTATCTTTTTTTCCTCTTATTCATCTCAATTATCCATGATTTAAAGGAAAGCTAATTAAGCACCTTAAATCATATTATAATAATATCCATAAGTGAGTGGATATTCTTTTTCTTATAGTAAGGTGAGTGGGTTCTTCACCTCCTTAAGATCTTTTCATTGCCTTTGCAAGGCACAAGGACGTACACACAGGTTGATTTTAAACCAACATAATTTTGGCTGAAGGGCACTTCAATTAATATATTTATTTTTGCACTAAATTGAATTAGGGTTTCACTTAGGCTTAAATCTTGATTATTTTAATATCAAGATTCTCTCTCCTCCAACTTAATTCAAATGAGGCGCCCCTCTCATTTTCTTGCCTCAATATGATTCCAAGAAATACTAGGGACCTTATTGAAGTGGTAATTTTCATATTGAACCCTGGGTTTTGGGTAAATTGCACATTACACCAAAACTAGGTTTTAATGCACACACATTGCTTTATCAGCTCTTTCTTGGTACTCAGGCTACCACAAGCCATACCTCTGCATCATATCCAATCTCATGATGCTTCAACACATGAGGAACATATTATCATGTACAATTTGTAATTAAACCCCTCAACTTGGGTAATTTGCACTTTAGTCCAAATCAAGTAAACATTATTTCAACATTATTCAAAAAGGACTAAAATTGAAATATAAGTTCCTCTTGAGCCCTAATTACTTTTCACAAGATAAGATTAAGCATCTACTCAACCTTATTAGGCAAATCATCTAGGGTTAACACATAACCCAAGTCAGGGATGTTACATTTTATGCATCATCTTACCCTTTTACAACTTGGGTTCCTTGCCATTAGCATAGAAATTATTAATATTATCACATCATATTGCTCTCTTCTCATTAATTGTTCATCATTCTTGTATATATCCTTTCATTTTTCCATGTTTTTAACCATTAATCAAGGAATAGGTCATCGTATTCCATATTTTATTCGTTAAACAAGGAGCTTCTCCCTTGATTTCTTTCACATACCCTACATATATTACATTGACACTTTCTTACACACACAGGTTGGTCTGAGATTAACTTTGGTTCCACTTGATTCCTCTTCCATTGTTCCAATTCATCTTCTCATATTATACTTATCACATGAGTCCCCTCCATCTTATGTGAATTTCATACCTTGATTCAGTTTATTAGCACAGACTTGCCTGTCTTTTACTTTATTATCTTCTTGAATTATAGCTTCAAGAACTCCTCTTTAGCTTATATGTATTATGATTTAGTTTTCATGGTGTTATATCTTTCTTTTATAGTTACCAAAAATTCAAGTTGTATGGCCTCTATGTAGGAATGGCTAAAAGAGGGGTTCCTACCCCAACTGTCTGATGAGGAAAAGACCAAGGTTGACCCAAAATCAAGGGCCCTGATGGCCTTCTCTTCCTTTCTCTTGTGTGTGATGGGTGACGCTTGGACGAGCGGTGGCACATCGTCCCTATATGAGCTGTGGGAGTCTCATACGAGTAGTCAGCTATGACCAAGCCCACTAGTTAGGCACCATAAAAGAAGGTATGCAAGCAACCACCATTAGATGACCAATCAATGGCCATGTTTCATCTTTGCATTATAAATGTAACACCCCCCCCCTAACCCTTATAGTTCCTGATAATGAATTCATAATGTTTTCATGAATATGTTCAAAATTTGATAACTCTTGCATCCTTGGGCCAAATGAGGCATACAATATATCATTTTTTAACTAGAAAACTTGTTATGTGCAATTCAAATAGTTTCAAGATATAATTCTACTCTTAACTCCACGGTTTCCCCTATTTTTCTAGCTTAATGAGGATTTATGCTACTCAATGATCGACCTTGATCCTATGAGTTGTAAAAACTTGATGATACCACCTATTTAGTATCTTTGATTTACATTTGACACAGGTCTTGGAATACCTAAATGCACCCCAAATAGCATTTTGACGTTATACATTTTTACTTGACCTATTAGTGAATCTTTGATGTATTTACATGATATAACTTGACCAAGCACTAAACTTTAGCTATAGTTGTCATCATATAAACTCCCAATCTCCAAATCAATAAAATTGATGTCCCTTTTATGCCATGTTAGACTAATACATTACACCTTTTGGTATTTTTTTACTCATAAGACATAAAGGACCTTCCTCTGTACACTTTTATGCCCTAATTTGATATGTTTAGTACTTATGTAGATGGAACCTAAATGCTTGTAGAAAAAGGAAGCATTAATATTCAAATTTTAATATTCACTTTCAAATCAATCCCCAAGTGACTTATTTTACTAAATGCCAAGTAGCATACTCATGTACTCCTATTGACAACATGTAATACCTAGTGTGATCTATATGGACATGTTACTTATTTGGAATCTAACCTTGCTAAGAGCATGCTCTAATAATATACATGATATCTAAGAGACATCAAATCATTAGAGTCACTATGATATTGCTCTACATCTAAACTTATTCTACTTAATGCTTCTAGGACTTGGGAATTAGATGCATGAAATGAATCTATGTGGCTAATTATTATCTTACTTGAATAGACCATGCTAATACCCCCAACTATCATGCCTCCTCAATTAACATATCAGACTTTAAGTTTTTCTAGTATACCTCATGATGTTTATGTATCACCTTGACCTAGGGTTTTTATGTAACCTTTGAACTATAGTTGATTGATTGCATGCACGTATGGAACCTTGGGCCTAAGTTGATCTATTTTGAAACCTAGTTCTATGGGAACATACTCATGACTTATATGATATTTATCTTAATAAAACCTAGTGATCTACAACACTAAGTTGTTTATGTTTACATCCTAGGTCCATGTTGGCGTGGGCCTTCTGTAGGTATCTTACTCAAAGAATCATAACTCTTAAGGTACGCTTAATCTCTTGACTCTACTGTGTTATTGTCTAGTTTTTGTGTATGCTCGTATGAATGCTTGGCTAGATAATTACTTGTTTGAGCAACTTGTTCCCTACGATTAGTACGTTCATTTTTCTTCAAATATGTTGAAAAAACCTCAAACATAATTGGAATTATCCATTATACAAACCTTGTGTACTTGCCTGAAGTTTTGGGGAAAGGACATAAGGTTGGATTCTTACTTGAGATATCAAAATAATTCGGACCATGCCGATAAAGGTTTGTTTAATATTGAACACCATTACAGACCCTTCCTTTGAGGAAGTTGGTCAATGGCCATAACAACGTTGTTATGTATAATGGAAATTCACTTAAAACACATGTTGTATAAAACAATGTCATTGAGTATTCTCACCTTGTTTTAATTTCTTGCTTATTATGAGGTATCTAGCCAAGCAACTATTATATTACTCTTAAACTATGATTACATGTTTTCTTAGTGTACTCAATGCACTCACATTGATGTATTTCATTTATTGAATTTGTAGTTTCCAAATGAAGATCCACTGTAGTCAAGACTCTAAGATCAGAAAGGAAACACAAATGGGCTACTCTTGAATATAGAAATGGGTGTATATCACTTATATCCATGTTTAATATCTAGTTATCTCTTTAGTTTTGTCATTGCCTTTTTCATATATATATTTATAGACAATGTGAAATTATGTGTTATTCTACAGAAGAACGCCTGTGTCCACTCACCTTTGTCTATATAGCCATTAGGATTGTAGACTTAGGGTAACAAACAATTATGTGAAAAATTGTATCAGAGGAAAACACATAGGCCTCTATATATGTTTAAGGCATACCACATCTTAAGAACCCAAGGAGGACCTAAAATCCTTCCCTCAAAGTTTAGAGAGTCTTTTAGCATCTTATCTCTTCTTTTAAGGACCACCTAAGTGACCCAAGTAGATTATGATTAGTTATATTTCTTTTCTCTTGATGTGATTCTTCCCTCACGATTATTAATCACATGAATTCTCAATTTGGGTATCTTATGCATGGGAAAGGCTAAAATTCACTTAAAATCATGAAAGCTGATCAAAATGATAATGACATGATCTGACTTTAAATTCAAAACGCTATTTGACGCATGAAAGTACTCTTGAAAGTGTTGTAGTCATGTGTAGAGTTATGAATACTCGATGTTACCAAATTTGATATATAAGTTCTTTATATGTTTAAGGTAAAATCTTCATATGGTGAAATAAGGTGGAACTCATGTTTTGTACCTCAAGTTTATGAGGTCCCTATTGATCATACATATGTTGTCCCTATTTTTATCAAACCAAAAACATAACTAGGAAAAGATCACCCTATTAATATGTATCATGTCTCCTACTATAATATGACCATGTCCTTGGACCACTAGATCATGATGTGAAGACTTATTACAAGAGATAAATCCCCTATTAACTATTAATCCTCCTTAGGCCCAATTTGAATGGTAAGATGGAACTAGATCTGAATCTTGCACTATTATTCTCAGACCCTTGAGTTCTCAATTTGACTTCTTGGTTTCCAAAATAAGCCCTTATCTTGATCATGATAGGAAGGGAATTCTACTATGACCTTGAAATCACAAAATCTAGAAATATGGTTGCCCTAGTAGTGATCTTGATGTTTGACTCATGATCTCATGAAATATGATTTAATAGTTGATACTCTCCCTCTTTGGATATGTTGATGGATTAATATGGACTAATGAGCTACATTAAGGTGGTATATGACTTATGACTCCCCAAGCCTAGGTCACATCTCTATCTTGACTACCTATAAATTATCATCTTGTAGATTATTTAGAGTTTGGAAAGGTTACCACATTCGTACTATTCCAATTTCTTGACCTAAGTCTCTAATAGGTCAATTACGTGATGATATTGGTACTTGATATTGAATATGGGATCTGATAAAGATCTTGGAATAAGACCTAGGCCTAGATCATTCATCAACCATGAATACCATGAAAATGAACTCGATAATGATGTCATGAAATGTTGAATAATGCTCAAATTGTTGCTTGATTGTTGTATACAGTTGAATGATCACCCCTAAGGTACAAATAAGAATTCAAACCCTAGCTTCAAAATGTTTGGATGTATGACTTTAATATCCAAACTTGACTCTTGATATCAAATAATGAAACCTTGACTCATGATTCATGATATTGATTTTGATTTGATTCCTATTACAACCTTATTTGGATCTTGAGGTCACCCTCGATATATGATTAATGACTTATATCTTTCCAAAACCCATAAATTTGAAATAATGATAATTTTAACTTTCTCAATTTATGACTTGGGGTTAAGTTCCATGTGACTAGGGTGGAACCTTCCATTGATTTTGAGCAAGAAATCATGATGTTGACATATGAAGCTTGTCTCGAATTATTGAAATATGAAATATTAATCATGGATTTATAATCTTACCTAGGCCAATGTAGAAGCTATGACCCTAAATGTTGGGAAAGGAATTCATGCATTACTCGTGATCTCTATCTGACTGACTTAAATGTGATCTCTCCAAATTTGGTGATATATAGGATAATCACTCCAAAATTGTTACTCATGTGATGATACTTTCAATTTGAGATCTATGTGACAATGTGTTGACCATGATGCTCGATTGCTTGATTTTGGAATAAAGATCTTGTAAGTGTTGAGGATAACCAATGCAAATACTATGACAATCCTGATGTTGAATAGGAAAACTCAATCTTGATTGATGACGGTACAATTTTTGGGACAAAATTTGTTTAAGGTGGGGAGGATGTGATAACTTTGATTTCCTCTCTCATCTAATTAATCTACATCTTGACTTATTTTATTCTATATTTTACTCAACAACCTCCCTCGCATCCTCTTTGATCAGTCATATTTATGCTTAATTGACAGGTGATCTTGAATTTAATATCTCATTCTATTTATACATGACTCTAATTTGAGTTTTGAACTAAGTATCATGCTTATTATGTATCATAAATTTTAATAAAATTTGAACCCCTTAAATAAAATCTCTTGATATCAAATGTAATTCATGGTGTAGAGGATAGAATTTTGAATCTAACGGATCAAAAATCACCTCAATTGGACCATCATAGCCTAAGATATATCCTTTTGAAATTTGCATACTTAATCCTCATTTTAACCTTGATTTAACTTGTTTTGACCTTAATTGGGCCCATTTGGGCATGAAACCCGATTGGGGGGAGAGGCGCCCCTATTTACTTTTTCTTAGACCCAAACAATCCACACCACTTCTGCAGACCAATCATAGAGCCTAGATCATTAAGGGATCTTGAACCCTAGATCACCATCCCACGGATTTAGCTCCCAATCAAACATCCAAAAGATCATCCCCAAGCTCTGTACTGCTCTTCGCACAAGATCAACGGCATTCTACCTACTCCATGCTTTGGTTCCTCCTTTTCATGCCATCTTCCACCAAAAATTGACGCCTCCTTTACCTATAAAAATCATCCCCTGATTCATCGCCTCATTTTTCTCGGTATTTCACAACCCTAGAATCTATGATTTTTCCACCTTCTTCCTTCTTCTTCCTATGAAATATCCATCCTCACATTTTGGGGATCTCTTTCCTAGCATCACTTGCTACTCGCCATGCCCATGGATGGATTCAGCAAGGCCCGTGAGCAAGGGCGGTAGGGTGATGATCAGCCCTGAGACCAGAATCTCGGACCTGACCTTGCTCCAATGAGTTTGTGATGTATGGTCATCGCATAGGGCTGGTTGAAAGGGAGGTTCCTACCCCAAACATTAGAGGAGTCGAAATCAAGGGTTGAAAATAAATCAAGGGCCCTGATGGCCCACTCTCCCTCTCCCTCATGCGTGAGAGGTGTCGTTTGGACAGGCGGTGGTGCGTCATCCCTAGACGAGCCGAAGGAGTCTGCCAGCCATAATATACAACCCGACCCACCAGTTGGGCACCATGAGGGAAGGAGTGTAAGAAGCCACTACCAAATGACCAACCAAAGGTCCTATTTCATATCTAAATTATAAATTTCACACCTCCCCATAACCCCTATAGTTCATGATCACGAATTACTTATGTTTTTGTGAATATGTTAAAAATTGGATATCTCTTGCATCCTTGGGCCAAATGAGGCATATAATATATCATTTTTGACCTAGAAAACGTGATATGTACAATGAAAATAGTTTCAAGATCTAATTCTACTCTTAACCCAACGGTTTCCCCTGTATTAATTTCTTAATGATGATTTATGCTACTAAATGATCAACCTTGATCTTATGAGTTGTAAGAACTTGATGATACCTCCTATTCAGTAACTTTGCTTTACATATGACATGATGTTGTATTGGAATACCTACATGAACCCTAAATAGCATTTTGAATTTATATTGTTATAGTTTACTTATCAGTGACTCTTTTATGTACTTGCATGATATAATTTGACCAAGCCTTGAACGTTAGTTATAATTATCATCATATAACCTCCCAATCTCTATCAGTAAATTTGATGCCCCTTTTATGCCATGTTCGACTAACATATTACACCTTTTGGTCTTGTTTTACTCATATGACATAACGGGCCTACCTTTGTACACTTCTATGCCCTAATTTGAGATGTTTAGTACTTATGCAGATGGAACCTAAATTCTTTTTCTAAAAGGAATCCTTAATTTTCAAATATCTATGTTCACTTTAAAATTAGTCCTTAAGTGACTTGTTTTACTAAATTCCAAGTAGCATATTCATGTACCCCTATTGACAACATGTAATACTGATTGTGATCTATATGTACATGTTACTTATTTGGAATCCAACCTTGCTAAGAGCTTTCTCTAATGTTATACATGATATCTTAGTGATATTGAATCGATAGAATCACTATGCTATAGCTCTACATCTTAAGTTATTCTACCTAATTCTTCCCAGACTTGGGAATAAGACTATATTGCATGAAATGAATCTAATATGGCTAATTATGATCTAACTTGAATAGACCATAATAATACCCCAACTCTCATTCTTCCTCAATTAACATATCACACTTTAATTTTTTCTAGTATTACTCATGATGTGGATGTATCACCTAGACCTAGGGTGTTTATGTGACCATTGAACAATGGTTGTTTGATTGCATGCATGTATGGAACTTTGGACCTAAGTTGATCTATATTGAAACCTAGTTCTAGGGGAACATCCACATGACTTATATCATACTTATCTTAATCAAACCTTGTGATCTAAGACATGATGTTCTTTACATTTACATCCTATATCCATGTTAGCTTGGGCCTTCTCTAGGTATCTTACTCAAAGAATCATGACTCTTAAGGTATGCTTAATCTCTTGACCCTACTATGTCATTGTCTTGTTTGTTTGTATGCTCGTATAAGTGCTTGTCTAGATAATTACTTGTTTGAGATACTTGTTCCCTATGTTTAGTATGTTTTTATTGCTTGAAATATGTTGGAAAAACCTCGAACATAATTGGATTTTTCCATTATACAAATATTGTCTATGCTCCTGAAGTTTTGGGGCGAAGACACAAGGTGGGTGTCTTACTTGAGATATAAAGATAAGACAGACCATGTCAATAAAGGGTTGGCTAATCTTGATCACCCTTACAAACCCTTCCTTTGATGAAGTTTGTCAATAGCCATAAGAATGTTGTTAAGTATAATGGAAATTCACTTAAAACACACTTTGTATAAAACAATACCATTAAGTATTATTTCCTTATTTCTACTTCTTGCTTATTATGAGGTTTCTCGACAAACAACTTTTATATTACTCTTAAACTATGATTACATGTTTTTCATAGTGTACTCAATGCACTAACATTGATATATTTTGTTTATCAAATTTGTAGTTGCCAAATGGAGATTTTCTGCTCTTAAGACTCTAAGATCAGAAATGAAATACCAATGAGTTACTTTTGAATATAGAAATGGGTACATATTTTTTATCTCCATGTTTAATATCTTGTTATCTCTTTAGTCTTGTTATTGCCTTTTTCATTTATTGGTTATGTGAAACTATTTGTCATTTCTATATTCAAGAGTAACCCATTCGTATTACCCTAAGTCCACACTCCTAATGGCTATAGATAGACGCCCACATCCAATCGCCTTGGGCTATGTAACCATTAGGAGTGTCGACTAAGGGTAACAAATAGTTATGTGACATATATCCTCCCAACCATCTTTTGCAATACATAGTTGTTGATGTGATCTACTATCTAAAGGGGAATATGGTAATTAAATTTTTGTTTCCTCTGTTTATTTTATAGCCATATTTCCCTACAAAAATATCCCTATGAAATATTATTGTGTCAGAACATTCCCCATGTTGTTATATCATGTATTTGTTCCATAAAGGTTGTCATCTAGGATATCTGTGAGGATGTAAATTTCTCAATAGGAGATCCTCTATACTGCATACATGTCTAGACCCACCATTTTGTATGGAAATAGGTAGAGGCATGGGGACTCACCCAAAATTATGCGATTTGAGTTCATGAGTGACGAGTGTAGGGTTTTTGACATGTATATCACTGAAGAAGGAGTTCACTACTTCTTCAACATTGTCATAAAGCTCACCCACTATTGAGGCTTCGTTTACTGGAGCTTCTCTTATTGTGGCTCTTGTTTTTGTGACTTGATCTATTATTTTCCCATTGTATATTTCATTCTTTGTTGGGGTCGCATCATCAGTCTTGCTAAACATAAGATGCATGTGACATATATCTATCATGAATATGTCTAGATCCGTGAGACTTTCCCCAATGACAAGTATTTGTTGTGAAGTTTGTGTAACGTGATCTTGTACTATTTCAAGCTCAAAATCTTTAGGGCATATCATATTATCTCTTTGACAGTCAGGCACAATGACATCCACTTATTCCTGTTGAGGATTTATGGTTTCTGACAGAGGGGGTTGATTTCTTTCTTTCTGTGGTAGTGGGATTTTCATTGGTTGGACAAGGGTTGATTATGTTCTTTGTTAACAATTTCTTCGAAGGCCTAGAGAGGTTCAAATATAACATTCCACAATTTTGTTTGCTCGGGGAATATTTTGGTTTACTCTGTTCTTTTGGATTTGATGATGGATACTCTTCTTCCATGGGTGATGATGAGGTGGAAGTGTTTGATATACAAGTAGAGTATGATGGGCTAAGCCAACATTATAATTTTTCCTTGCATACTTTTGTTCATATAACCTTTATTCATTCTCCCATTCCTATTTGAACTTGTGTTGTTCACATTATATCTCCTCTCCCTCACTTAGTTGTTGTAAAGTTATGTTGTCATACCTGCCATGTTTGCATCTTCTGGTGTTTAAATCTTCATATCTATCATGAATTTTGGTAGAGGAACTGTTGATGTGTCTATACTCTCATTCTATGTGGTTCGTAACTAGAGGCTAGAATATTAAAAAAATTATGGGAGGAGTTTAAAATTTTCTTACGCGTGCGTCAAATTGATGTCCAAGCTCCTACTTGAGATTAGGCAAGCATGTACATCTCTTTGGAGGTGTAGGTTTCATTGTGTCCACATCCATTGTCTATGGGTCGGTTTTAGGTTCTCTCGTTGGTGTAGTTGGAGCAGCTTTTTTAGGTTGTTCTATTATTTGGATTTCCTTTGCCTAGCTTGGTTGGACTCCTTCAGCGTGGCTACCCTGATCCATATCTAGATTCTCTAGATGAATTTCTATATATGGTGGTTCTATGTCGACCACCGAGGATCTTTTATCTTTCTCATGCTCCTTTCCTTATTTTTGGCCTCATCCTTGTCTACACCCTGGTCCTATCTGAATTCCTTTGTGACTAGTCATGCATATCCTAAGTTGGTGTCTTCCAACTCTATTTCTATGTCTTCTTCCATTGTTGCTTCTTGTTGATCTTTTCTAGCGATCATTTCAATCTTCAATCTTGTCTAGCGATCATTTCAATCTCCAGTCCACTTGTGGACCTTTAATTATCTTTCTTTCCATCATAGGTTCTACTACTAGCACTACTTCAAAAAAAATTTTGTGGCCAATCTATTGAGCTTATCTCATTTTTGGCATGTCATGTCGGCACTAGGTATCATTTTTAGTATATCACCAGTGGAGAAGGTGAGCTTGTTGTAGTTGTAGTGCCTAATCTCATAGAGGGGTAGTAAATTGTTCATGTTTGCAAACATGTAGTTATATTCGTCTTCCCTATTAGCAATCCATGACTTCAAAAGTAGGTATTTTAGGTCAACAAGTATGTCACATTTACTCTTGAACTGTTAGGGGAACTTACACCGACTAACTTTTCAATCAATAGTAATACTATTAATGGGTTTGTTCTCCATATTCTATTGATAATGATAAAGTCTTCTATGTTTATGATTTTTGTCAAAGCTTGCAAAGATTCTATAGGCGATTATCTTCTAGATTACTCATATAATCTTGGAGTATACCTAGGAAGCTTTTGAGATTCAAGGTTTATGCTTAGGCTCTCCTGTTAGCTTCTCCCAACTTTGTTGCTAGTAAACTATTACACTCACTTTTCTAAACCACTTTGATGGAGTCATTTTCCTATCCGTATGTATTATAAAATATCTTATTTAACATAGGATCCACTAAAATGTAATCTTTAGTGAACATGCTTACAAATAGCTTATAGGCTCCACTAGCACATTCTTTCTTGCCTTCCTCTACTAGTAGCTTATTTAAAGATACCGTGAACTTCATCCTGAGTTTGTATTAGTTTGTTGGTGGTAGTTGAAGGGGATGAAGAGGAGGGATCCTTGCATCATTACTCTAATATCTCCATTATCCCCAACATCTTCTGAGTTTTTTTGCATGTCTCTTATTCCTCTATAGTATTGATGTTCCATGAAACAATCATATTTGATCTCATGTTGTTTATCTCTAGGAACAAACTTGTTTTCTGGTGACTAGGTAGATGTTTTTGTTGTGTGTGGTGCATTTGAGATCACAACTATTGCAAGTTCTTTTGTAGGCTCAGTATGGGCTGCTTGTTCTCTTATGGCATCTAGTGCTATATATGACAATTCAACCTTCTTGACTAGAGTTGTTGTCTCTGCTTTATTACATATCCTAGTTCTCTTCTGTACTGGGCTTTTAGAGGGTTCTTCAACTGCTTTCCTCTTCATTTTCTTCCCCTCTTCCTTTTATGGTACATATTGTAAGAAAAAAATGGTTGCCTCTCACTCTTCTTCCCCGTCAAAGGTTACATGTTCCAACAAGATTTGTAAATGGTTCCTCTCCAATTGCACCTATAGGTACTTCCTACAGGGGATATCCTTGTTATATTCAAGGTACTTGTCATACTTCTAGACAACCTCTCCCTAGAAGTAGTGTGTAGCTCCTAGGAGTATGAAGTATACATCCTTTCTATTAATTGCAATAGGTAGATAAATCAGTAGAAGAAAAAAAATCAATTTCACTTAAGCAATGGAGGGTGATAATAACTGAGTCTGAAGTAAGTTTTAGAGATGGATAATAGTTACTAGGATTTTTCAGTCAATACATGATGGGTTCGATGATGATTCCATTGACTTTAAGGTCAAAACATCAACAGGTAGAGAGAAATAAATGAGACTCTACAGAAAATGATGCAGGGTCGATGGAAATATTTTTTGATGGATTCTAATATGATTCATAAGCATGGAAAAAATATCACTTAAAGTTAATTTCATCGATGATAGGTTTCATTAGTATAATGGATAGTTAAGGTCAACCAACAAATACTTTTGTAGATCTGATGGGAAAATTCTAAAAGGTTAGGGATCGACGAGATGGTTAGAAGGCCAAAAGCTTGACTATAGTAGGGGTAGATGCTCTAGTGGATATTGTGATGACCCCCTCCCCTACTTTCCCCAATTCAGGAGGACCGAGAGGGCAAGAGCCATTATCAATCATACAGGACTGCAGGTTTAGCAATTAACCAAAATAATTAATAAATTTCACTAAATAGGAAAGAGTTGTACAAGATTGAATTTCCACAAAGGAATTACATAACATGTTTTTGAAACTGGCAGCAAGAAAATAAAACTAACTAAATCCTCCAAATATTACATTACTCTTTGTTTGTTTGGTGCCTTCTTCTAGAATGTCTGTTTTCCATTAAACTTGTAGTAATAACTAGATATTATCCTAAAACACCAACAAATAAACAATCGGTCAGTATAACCAGTTATATTGGTATGTGGAGGAAACAAAATGTTTGCATCTACTTGTAATAATATAACCAAGCAATTATTGCTACAAAACAAAATTTATCATTTTCTTCATAACTTGTCAACCATTTTTAATCAACCTTTGGTATAACCTCTCTTAAGGTTTTTTCTCTACAGTGGACTTTAGGATACCTCTCAATCTGGATCTAGGTACCTTATTGGCCACCTCTCAATCTGAATCTAGGCGCCATTTGGTCTTCCCAATCTGGGGCATGACCTCTTATGACCTTCCCAATATGGGGCTTATTCTTACCTTCCCAATCTGGGGCTTGGTCTTTAGTCATCACTATGACTTTATACTACTTTTCCATTCCCAATTTCCAAAGTTTGCGTGTGGGTTTGAGCAAGTTATAAGCATAATATTATGATAGCCATAGTGACTTTATAGATTGCAGGAAATAAATATCATCCAAGCATTTAATTTCAAGAAATTCAGTAAAATCTCAGAAAATGGCAAAAAACTAAAGTGAATATTCATAGGCGTAACCACAAACCTTGATCATGTGTTATTTGTGTCTAAGCAAGAGTAAACAAAAAAAACCAAACAAATTATCCTAAAAGTTAAAGTAATGTATTGATGCATCATTATTTTATCCAAATCATAATTAAAACTGAGTTGGGTTTCAAGTTAGGGTTTTCTAGGTCAACTTTATGGTTTCATTAGGGTTTTGGCTCTTTGAACCCTAATTGCCACTTTTCATGTCCATTGGGTTTACAAACACTAATTCATAATTAATTACACTTTTTATCTCAAGGAAACCTGAATTATCCAAAACATGGGTTTCTATGTTCATATAACTTTCAAGTTTCTTTTTTTATTCATAAAAGATCACTCTTTGATTATCAATATCAATTGGACATATCAAAATCATCAAATCTTAGAAATTAGGGTTCTAGTTCATTTAACACATTAAAGATGCTAACTTTAGGAACGTTTTAGACTAGAAGCACATTTAGATCATGATTATATTTTTATTCGATTCTCCATATTTTTCTAAGCAAAATACATATGTTACTTGCTATTATCTGATCATCCTACTAATTACTAGGTTTTTTGCGAAATAACTACTTATGCGCCAATCATAGGCTGCCATCTCAGTAGTTGCATGGGCCATGGTCATGCCACAGGGTCAGGGCCGAGCCAATGGGCTCAGGCTAACTCAGATAAATGTGCCCACGTGGACGCTCTCTAGCATATGAAAAGAAAAAGGAAAAGGTCAAAAATTTCCTTACCTATTCAACATTCATGTAAGAGCAGAAGAGTACTTCCACTCCCACTAGTCTTCTACCTATGCTTTGTTCCTCTCATGAGCAGGCTTGTCAACTGACGAGTTGACTCCACCAACGAAAGCACCAACTAACAGACTGAGAGCACCGTCATCTTCATCCTTTTCTGGAAATCTCAATGGTGGAACCAATTACCCCAATGATCATCAAACTTGTTGGGACGAGTAGAGAGGTTTCTAACAGACAGCAGGAAGAAGTAGGGGACAAGAATAGGATGATTTGATATATTGAGGAAAAATACTTGTTCAAGAAGCATCGTGCGATCTTTGTTAGTGCAAATATGGGTTGAAGAGGGGATCTAAGTCCCTATTTATAGTTGGGGTCAGCCATGGATGGATGTGAATTGGGTAATCCTTATAGAGACCCCCAATCTAGGTAAAATCAAGGGTAGGCCGATTCGGATTGATCTCCTGAATCCATTGGGATGGTTTTCACACCTACTCCGGCATTGAGTAGGGAGAGAGATGTGAAACAGATTAGTAGATGTACCTTCGAGTTACTTAAACTGGACGAAGGTAGGGGATAACTTTGTCACCATCAAATAAGGGATCTAATGGTCCATGTTGAGTGTGCTAAAAAAAATATTCCTAACAGAAATAAAAAAAAATTGTGATATTTAATTCTTTTCATCCATATTACCCACACTTTAGGGATCTTATAAATTTCATATCTCTCAAACCATCCATCCTTTTAATTTAAAATTTTAAGGGAAAGTCTTTAATGACTTAATCTACTTGCCCACAAAGATTGGAACCAAAACTCAAAAATGAAAGGGACTTTTCTTCATATGCAAGTCCCCCTCTATTTTACGCATTTAAATCATCAAAATTGATCCTTATCTCTTTCTTCCTTTTCAATTTTATTTAATTTGTCTATTCTTTGTATTGGAAACCATGCACACATCAAAACTAATTATTATTGGCCATACATGCCACTTTATAGAGAATTCTACACAATTCTCTCGAGTACATATAATTATCATCTATTTCTTTTCTTTATGCTTAATATGGGATTTTTCTTTTATCATTTTTCCATTTTATCCATTATTGGATTAATAAATAGTAGAATTCACAAAATTCATCATTCAAGGGAAATTTTTAAAAGAAATCCATTCTTTGAAACAAAGCACCCAAATTTCTAAACAAGTCTCTTTCCATAGAATAATTACATTTCAATATTGAAATAGAAGAAAATTTGAGGTTATAATAGATACATATTTGACAAAATCATCTCATGCTAGTACAAGACCGATACAAGGTAGGCATATCAAATGCCAATGAGGAGATAAAATTGAGAAGGAGGGTGAATGTGAGGCAATGTGATTAGATAGTTAGGAGCTTACTCACACCGTTTTAGACTAATGAGGAGGTTATGTCAGTTGACTAAGGCTATTTGTTATTAGGTCCATGGTGCTTTCTCTACATACCATGGATTCTCTACATCTTTTGTGTCTAGCCAGTTAGGGTTTAGTCACTCTATAAATAGTGAGGGTGATGGTAATGATATTAGGTTTCCCTCATCTTGCTCTGGTGAGCACATATCATGTACTGGTGACTATGTAGAATTTGTTAGGTTATCGTCGAGGTGGACAAGAGGGAAATTGTCAATGCGTCTGATGGTCTAGTGGTGGAGGGTCGACAATGACCTTCTGAGGTTGTACTAGTCTTGTGGATGACGACAGAGGGCGTCGAGGTGGCTTGCATGACGGTTGGATTAACAAACAGGTTAGGATTTGCTTTGGTTTCTTGAATTAGGGCTTTATGATTAGTTGGGATCTGCACAATGTGCTTTTATAGTATCACTATTAAGCATTCTTGATGCAGGACATTGTGTAAGGATTACATGGTTTCTAAATGCTTGGACATATGTACCCTCCAACATCTGGTCATGGTCTTGTTTACCAACAAATCTCATAACATAATCTTTTGCCATGATGGGAGTTGCAAGACGTTCTGTGATGTATCTTCTAAGTAGCATTGGGGTTCAAAATCTTAACTTTTAGTGAGCCTAAAATGTTCCTGACTGGTGCTCTAAAAAGTTCACTAAAACATCATCATCTTATGGGGGTTTTGAATCACTAGGACATAAGTACCCTCTGACCATGTCTTAATGTGAGTGGACCCCAATGGGGTTGAGCTCCAACCCGATGAGGATATTTGATTTGTCCAATTTACAAAGATTATCTCTAAATGGGTTGATAGAGTTCTTGATGATTTAGCTCAACTTTGCTCAATTGCCTTCTATCACAGTATCAAAAAAATAGGACATTAATTTTTTTCTTTATACACTAAAATCACTAAAATGATTTACTTTAATAAACAACAAGGTACTTAGAAAATCAATGTTGAATAAGGAAAAACTAATATATAATAAAACTAAAATCAAAGTTGAAATTATAGAAACTATAAATGGAGAATTGCAAAAAGATTAAAAAATAACTGAGTTGCCTCCCAAGAATCACTAATTTATAGTTGTTAGCTTGAATGTCTATGTCATATGTAATCTTAGGATAGTATTTATGGTTACTTAAGTTGTACTTTGGCTCTCCTAGTAAATGCTTCATGTAAAGACCTCACTTTTGGAATCTCCCAATTAAGGAAATACCTTCGAGTTGAGAGCCATTACCTATATACCCATGGATCCAGAATTAGCAAATAACAAATAATAGTAAATATTTTCATTTATTTCAAATATTGTTTAAAACATTAGAAAGATATTACTCAAAGGAATTATATTGATTTGTAGCATGAGAACCATATCATGAGAAGTATCTGGATAATCCTCCTTTACTCAGCTTTAATTCCTTTAGGTAATTCCATCTGGTTTGTCATGTCTTGATATTTTCATAACTTGAAGTTACCTAAAACAATGAGAAACAGAACACGGAACAATATATCGATATATTGTGTACGTGGGGTGCATGCCAAAGTGTACAAATACATGTCCACATATGATCATTAAGTTACTTGGAAATGAGAACTATCATTTACTTCACATAACATTACTTTATGTGATACTCATAGTGGCATTATAATTGAACAGAATGTAAATAAATATCCAACATGCTATTTCACCAATTTAAGTTGTCCTTGCTAGACACCAAAAAACAATATTGTGTGTAGTCATAATTATAACCATGTACCTTTTGTAGAAACATGCAGCTATCTTATAGTATATACTTCAAGCATATATCTAAGAATTTAACGAAATCAACCAACGTTACATGCATGTAAGTATACTCTAAGGTGTCACTAATCATATTCCAAACATATTATCATAGAATTGTTTATTAACCTAAGTATGAACCCTTAAGGGCTAAAGGTGAGTGAGTTTGGGCATTTTTCCCTACAATGAAACATAGTTTCACACAAATAATATATATGAAAAGGCAAAAACAAAATCAAAGAGATAACAAGATAGTAAACAAGTAGGTAAGAGATATGTACCCATTGGTGATTCATTTTAGAGCTTGGAGTCTTGAATGTAGAGGATCTTCATTTGGCAACTATAAATTCAGCAAACAAAATATATCAATGTGAGTGTATTCAGTACACTATGAAAAACAAGTAACCATAGTTTAAGAGTAATATAAATTGATTGGATAGAAACATCATACTAATAAAGAAATAGAAACAAGGTGAGAACACTTACTGACATTCTTCTATATAAATCATGTTTTAGGTTTCCTTATCCATTATATCAACATAGGACTTGATCACTTCTCAAGGAAGGGTCCCCGAGGGGCATTTGAGGCTGAAACCTATATGCACCCTATTTCTACATGAGGGACTTCAAGACCAATACCAATGAGCTAACTCTATTTCATTCGTGCCTTGTGCCTTTACCCCAAGAATTTAGGAAAGTAGACAAGGTTATATAATGGATTTCTCTATATTATGTTCAAGGTGTGTCGTCATATTATAATCAACATGAAAGTAGTATTCATAGAAAATAGTAGCTCAAATAAGTAATTATCTAGCCAAGCATCCATACGAGCATACAACAAACAAGATGGAAGGAGTGGGAGTTAGAGAGGATCCAATAGTGACAGGTTTATAAAGAGTCTGTATTTACTGGTTCGTGGGTCTACCCATACCCATTTACAGCCCTAATGACCGGCTTCAAAAGCAATAAGCAGAGAAGCTATGTCAGCTCTACCCAGCCTAGATGAGTCAGCGGAGTTGTCTTCACCTGTTGTTGGTTGTGTGTGCAAGTTTTAATATTTATAAACTCGAACACTACCCCACAAGTATATGGGTGTGTGTAGTATTATCAAGATCATGCAAGGAGCAAGGTATTGCTAGGCATAAGAGTATTGAACTTCAACAATCTAGATCTTTTTGACAAGAGGGGTTTTGTAATGTTAACTAAGCAATTAAAAGGAAATGAACTAAAATAGAAAACACTTGTATTAATGATGAATTTGGATTAGGGATTCTTGAGGATAGAGTTTCACATCCACATCATAAAGAACAACAAAGATCAAGAACACTAGCAATAACACAAGGGAGGCATGTATTCTACACCCGCCTCCCGATAGTGTAGAACAGTCCTAACTTTGTATACCACTCCCATGGATATACTTAGTTTAGGACTACAAACCTTTGTTCCCCAATACATCCCAGTGACTCCCATGGTCAAGGTAGTGCAGCAAAGGTACATCTCCTTACTCCTATGCACATCTTTCCAGATCATACAAAGAGCATAAATCATACATATAAAGTGGCCAACAAAGCATGTAAGAGGAATTAATCACCGACGAACCTTAGAATAGTGAAACAACTAGCATTATATATGAAATTCATTTTCAACAATGTTATGGTATAGGAGTTACTCCCCCATGCCCAAGAACAAGAGATCTACTCGGCCATGGCTGTAGAAAGTAGATACAAATAGTAGAAAGTAGTGCTAGACATCATAATAGAAGGAAATAAACTTGGATGTTTGTGGAAGAAGGAAGATAGACTTGATACTCCAATCAAGGAGTCACAAATCCATCGTTGTTGCTGGAAACTCTCCAGAAAGCATCACTTCTGAGGGGAGAGAAGAGAACGGTGGAGATCCTTGCTATAATTATTGAAGAAGAAGGAAGAAGAAGTTTTCCTCTCGAGAAACCAATTTTTTTCCCTTAGAATACCTCCAACTCCTCCTTACTCTCCCTTTCATGAGTCCCACTCCAAAAGGGCCCAAATGGTTCGTGATAACTGTCCCAAGATGGCTTAGGTCCGTATAAATAAGTGTGAGACAGTTAAATTCACATTTGAGTGAAACCTGCAGGTCACATGATGTGTCTTTTATAAAATATGACGTGTCTTTTGGAATAAATGAAGTTTGGATCGAGTTCTGGGAGGTTACACCACGTGTCTTTAATAAAACATGATGTATTTTTAATATAACATGGTGTGTCTTTAATAAAACATGATGTATTTTTAATAAGACACGGTGTGTCTTTAATAAAACATGGCATCTTGCTGCAAATCTTGAGTTCTGCATTCAATTTCTTGACTGAGACACAGGGTGTCTTTAATAAGATCTGTCGTGTCTTTTTAAGACATGGGGTGTCTTAATTAAGACACGGGGTGTCGTTGTCAGTTTCAGCAATATTGATTTTTTGAATGTCTAGATGTTCGGGGAATGCGTTAATGGATGTTATGATGGCATTTTATCCCCATTTTGATTCCAAATTGTTGCACCTACAAACCAAACCATAAAACAAGTAAAGACAACAATAAATATAGAAAATCTAGCATGATTAAGAGTGATTATTAGGTTAAAATGATTGGGAAATGTAGCAAAAAGTGGTCTAAATTATGATATAAAATACACACATCAAATCCCCCTAAGCTTAAACCATTGCTTGTCCTCAAGCAAAAAGAGCATAGAAACACAAATGAAGGAATTATCAAGTTCATGCATAGATCAAATGAAAAGAAAGATGTATATAAGATCACACCAACCATGATCAATAGGTTTATACTCATAGCCATCAATTCAACTTTAACACCCAAGAAAAAGATTTTTAGTTCAGCTGGGGTGGTCACAATTAAATGTATCAATCAATTAAACAACATAAGTAGAATTTGGATGACCAAGCCAAACAATTAGTGGATGTGCAACTCAAACTATTAATTATTAAGGATGCAAATTAATAAATCTTAGTTAAAATTAACAATTTTAGTTGTACTCTCCTTCTTTCCCAAAAATAATATGCGATGGATTACGGGTTCCGGCACTTGACTGCTAATGTAGGCTTATGCACACGTAGAATGTCGGTTGGGGAATTTTACCTTCTTTTTAAGACATGCCACCTAACCATCATGGTCAGATCGGATTTACACTAGGCTAGCATGATATGTGGGTGGTTTAGCCATCTTTTATGGGATATCAGGATGAAATAAGCCAAAGGAAATTCTAAAATATTTCAACAATATAGAAGAGTCAACTAGATTACAACATTAACTAGATTTCATTCATTTATTTTGAAAATGTTCACTAAAAGAGTGGTTGAAAATGCACTACGAGATTGGCAAGGGCATCACATATTCCAAATGATGTTGTAGGGTTGATTTTGTCATAAAAATTAAAACAATTACATGTTTTAAGCAATCAAGGATGTGAAAGATGAATGTTCATGATAGAAGCATAAACCAGAGAAGCACATGTTGATAGCCAAAAGGTTTCATTTGAATAATGCATGCCTTTTACAATTTCTCCACATGATATTTCTCATCAAAAGAGGACAATCGGTTAAGCTTAGGAGTTCAATCCACATACAAAAGATAAACCTCATATCATACTAGATTTTCTACTAAACGAGTAGAATTGAAAACAAAAACTAAGAGAAAAATGATAAAAGGGAAATAAAACTACACCACAGGCTGGTTGCTCTCCCCCTAATCTTAAAATTTGTAGTGTCCTCACTGCATATAAAAAACTCAAGAGGATAGCAACTAGATACCTATCATGGTGAATGATGAAGATGGAGGTCCATTGCTTTGATTTGAGGTTGGAAATTATTGTGCTAAGGATCTACGCCTCTTTGCCAATATCTCTTTTATTGGGCCCAAAGATCAACTCTTGTGATTTGCAATAGGAAAAGTCTTTTGGACTTAAATGTTGTATGTCCCTTCATTCTCTTCTTCAAAATAATCAACATCTGATCCAAGAAGAATTTTGTCATCACCAAGCATTGTATCAAATATGTGTTGTGAAGGGGCACTTGTCTTGTTTGAAATATCATCCTTAGGAGCATATGCATATTTCTTGCTTTGAGCTTCAACATCATTTCCTATATTAGAGTCAATAACTTCATATGATATTGTATGTGATGGTGAAGGAGGTTCTTTTATAGCAGCTCCAGTCCTCAAGGTAACTGATGTGAATGTCTCCCTTGAATGTATTTGTGGTTGATTAGGCAAGGAACCAGAGGGTGTTTTTTTATTAGAAAGATCTTGTTGAGTAATTTGATTCTCCAACATCCTAGTGTGAGTAGCAATTCCATCCACCTTAGAAGAAAGTTTTGAAATAGCATTCTTTAGCAGCTCCCTTTGTTGGTGAAGCTCGTCATTTTGTAGAATTTGAGTTGAGACAAAGGTCTCAAACATGGACACCAAACTCGGCTTGGGCTGTAAATGTTGGTGTCGCTAGATGAAATTACAGCTGATATTGTTGTGGAGCTCTAATATCTCTTCAAATTATGATGGTGTCACAAAACATGCAGAAGGAGTGTGTCCCATTGATCCACATGCATTAAAAGTTACTTCATCAGTTTGCTTTCCAAAAATAGAGCTTAAAGAAGAAGGTTGGCTGCTCCAGTCAGGACTCCATTGACAATTGTTAAGTGCCATGTCTTTAATAAAGGCATAAGCGTCCTTGTATGATTTTTTCATTAAAGAACCATTTGTAGTTGTATCAATAGATATCCTTGTATTGTAGAATAAGCCATTATAGAAAGTTTGCAGTAGAAGTCAATTGTTCAAACCATGGTGTGAACAAAGATGTTGAAGGTCTTTGAACCTTTCCCATGTACCATACAATGTCTCTCCATGCCTTTGAGAAAAATTGATGAGTTGAATCCTTAGTTCTGTGGTTTTGCTTGGTGGAAAGTATTTGGATAAGAAAACTTTGAGGAGTTCATTCCAGTTGTTGATGGAGTTTCTTGGCAAAGAATAGAGCCACGCCTTGGCTCTGTCTCTCAGAGAGAAGGGGAATAGAAGAAGACAAACTACATCAGTAGGAACACCATCTATCTTGAAAGTGCTAAGATATTGTAGAAATTCAGCAATATGGAGGTTTGGATCCTCCACTGGCGTCCCTCTGTATCATCTGTATAATTGTGGGGCTAATAGAAAAGTCATTTGTCTCAATTTGTGGGATAGTGAAAGCCCCATTGGTTTTTGTAGCGGCTGGAACAATGAAGTCCTTTAGAGGATGATCATCTTCCATGATTTGTTCTTCTTGTTGGGTTGGTGAGGATGGCGGTGAAGATGATGGTTGTGAGTCCTCCAAATCTGATTGAGGTTCACTCCTCCTAGCTTTTTGAAGGTTTCTAATCATGTGCTCAATTTTGGGGTCTAGAAATGTGGAAGGTTCAAGACCCCTTTTGGATTTCTGTGTATCCTGCAAGTAAACAAGGCGAGTGAAGTACAAAAATGAAAATAGAAGATACAAAAATATGATAATGATCACGATCATGATGAAAAGAAATGGCAAATATGACATATGATCATGTGATCTAGTCTCGCTTACTATTCAACACTTCTCACTCTAACAAAAATATCGATGCTCCTCAGAAACAGCACCAAAAATATATTGATTGTGTGCGTAAGTTTTAATATTTATAAACTCAAACACTACCCCACAAGTATACGGATGTGTGTAGTATTATCGAGGTCGCCCAAGGAGCAAGATATTTCTAGGCGCAAGAGTATTGAACTTCAACAATCTAGATCTTATTAACAAGAGGAGTTTTGTAAAGTTAACTAAGCAATTAAAAGGAAATGAACTAAAATAGAAAATATGTGTATTAAGGATCAATTTGGATTAGGGATTCTTGAGGATAGAGTTTCACATCCACATCATAACATGAAGAACAACAAAGATCAAGAACATTAGCAATAACTCAAGGGAAGCATGTATCCTACACCCACCTCTCGGTAGTGTAGAATAGTCCTAACTTTGTATACCACTCTCGTGGATATACTTAGTTTAGGACTACAAACAGTTATTCTCCAACACATCCCAGCCACTCTCGTGGTCAAGGTAGTGCAGCTAAGGTGCATCTCCTTACTCCTATGCACATCTTCCCAGATCGTACAAAGAGCAGAAATCATACATACAAAGTGGCCACCAAAGCATGTAAGAGGAATTAAATACCGATGAACTTTAGAACAGTAAAAAAACTAGCATTATATATAAAATTCATTTTCAGCAATGTTATGATATGGGAGTTACTCCCCCATGCCCAAGAACAAGAGATCTACTCGTCCATGGATGTAGAAAGTAGATACAAATAGTAGAAAGTAGTGCTAGATATCATAATAGAAGGAAATAAACTTGTATGTCTGTGGAAGAAGGAAGATAGACTTGATACTCTGGTCAAGGAGTCACAAATCTGTCCTTGCTACTGGAAACTCTCCAGAAAGCTTCACTTCTGAGGGGAGAGAAGAGAACGGCAGAGATCCTTGCTGTAATTGTTGAAGAAGAAGTTTCCCTCCCGAGAAATCAACTTTTCTCCCTTGGAACACCTCCAACTCTTCCTTACTCTCTCTTACTTGAGTCTCACTCTAAAAGGTCCCAAATGGTCTGTGATAACTATCTCAAGATGGCTTGGGGTCATATATATAAGTGTAAAATAGTTAAATTCGCATTTGAGTAAAATTTGTAGGAAACGGCAAGGAGTAGAAGCACGATAGATATAGCAGCACGTTTGGCTCCAGAGAAAGAAGATGATGTTAGCGGAGTGCTTACCGTGGTTACAGAATTGACTAGGAAAGACCAGCAAATAAGCCTGGTGGCGATAGAAATTCCTAGATTTGGGAGGGGTCATCTCGGGTGCTAAGCATCAGAAAAAGGGCTAACACGTAGCTTCATAGTTGCGTCGGGATGGTACCCTTCCAAGAAATTGATGATCGGAGATAGATGCAGATAGCGGGTGGCCAGTGCTTCAAGGAAACTGGTGAGTAATTAGGGAAGGATTGTTCAGTTTACCGTGAAACTTGAGTGAATGTTATTTATTTACTAGCCACACACATGTGCATATGCACGTGCCCCATTGAACATGTTTATTTTAAATATTTATAAAATAAATTTTCTCAAAAGGATAATGGTAATCGTGCCCCATTGGATATGTTTACCTTACATTAAACATTTGAAAAATAAATTTTCAAAAAGATATGATAATTCTCGTAACTTCCCAAAAGGATAATGATAATCTTTTTGTTCTTTTATCATGAAGGAGAAAATTAAAATTAAATAATTATAAAAATATTGAGAAAAATTGTGAGAAGAGAGATAATCAAGGAGTGTGAACTCGCTCTTTTTATAGTAGTATAGATAAGGTTGGGTATGTGGCAATATGTGTGTAGAAGGTTTGAAGGCATGGGCAAGGAATATTGGGTGTTTCTAGAATTGTTTCAAGATACTCTGTGAGTAGGGCATGGATGGATGTGAAATTTTTATAATCCAATGTAATTTATTTCACAAAATTCCGTTGAGAAACAAGGAAGTTATGTTCAATATATCACATTGTTTATGTGGGTCTGAAATGAAAGACATTTAATACAACCTTTCAACATTGGTCTTTTGATGCATTAAATATAAAAACCTTTCTATAACATTTTAGGGTGCAAACGAATTCTAAATATATCTAAATTTGGTAGATTAGTTAATTATGGGGTGAGAAATCCGATTTTGGCATTAGTTTTTATTTTTGAGGACTTTTAGTATTTAACTAAACACTTTTAGTTCTTATCACTTATTTTATTACTTTAATGAACTAGCGACGTCTAGAAACTCTAAAAATTATGAAACTTGGGATATAAGCAATGCAAAATGTGAGGAACATGATATTTTTATTGATTAATTTTGTTCAACATATTTTTAGTATTTTTGTTTTTAAAATTATATTCTCTCTCCTAAATTAATTAAAATGTTTAAGATTGTCCAAATTATATGAAAATTTACATGTAGTCTAATTTCAGTATTTAAATTTCGAATTTGAGATTTATTTTCTCTTTTAGAGACATTTAATAATTTATTAATATATTTAACTCTTATTATTATTGTCTTTCCCAGTTAAAATAAAAATAGTTATTGATATGCAAATAATGTAAAACTTTACCCTCGAGTAGACTAAACATATGAAATATGAATTTACTATTATTTTTATCCTTTGAAGCTATTTATCACATTATTTAATATTTTGAGCTTTTACATACTTTCTCTCTCCCTATATACAAATGAACATTAAGGATCATCCAAATTGCATGTAAATTTACCTGAAGGCTAGTTTTAATGTGTGGATTATGAATCTAATATTAGTTTCCACTTTTAGAGTCATTAAATATTTTATTTCATATTTTGGAGAAAATTCACCTTTTCTTTTCTAAATAAATTAGATATAGTTATTATTATCCCAAAATTATGAAACTTGGCCTCCAAGCCAATTCAAACCCAAAGAAAATGAATCTGAAGTTTTTCTTATCTAATTAGTCTTCCTTTTATGAATTTTATCCCATTATCTATTATTACCACAATTGCTCATATTAAATAATTCAATATCACATTATCTTGTTTAGGGAGTTATTATTTATTTCTTTTTATCGCTCCTTGTTTCAAAAGACCATACAAAATTCTAAATCAATATTATTTTATCATTATCTCACTTTAGTGGTCATTTTGCATCTTAGAACCTATTGAAATACTCATTGAGGTATTTTTTCATAAACCCATATATTGGCAAGAATAATGATCAAATATACTCCAAACCACTAATAATTCTAAAAATTCAACATCAAGGTTTAAAACATAGAAAAGTATGAAAATCTTGAAAAAGGACCAAACTAAGAATATATCTAGATTTTAGTTCATTACAACACTCCACCCCTTAAAAGGACTTTTGTCCCCAAAATTCCAAACAAAGAGAGAAGGATGAGTACTTAACATCTCATCTATAATATCCTAGGTTGTTTTATCCACTCTATGGTACTTCTAGAATCTTCACATGCAACTCCTCATAGGTCATGTCATGGGTAACCAAGGGTTTTGCTTTTGAGATTTCCTTTAATGAGATATAACCCAATTAACATTTTTTGCTTATTATCATCATAATTATTATGATATATAATCCTTATAATCCTTTATCTATGTCCTATTATATTCTTTTTGTTGCCAAAAGAGTTATATTTCATTATTATGCAAGAAACCCTATATTTATATATATATATATATATATATATATATATAAAGAGAGAGAGAGAGAGTCAGGCTAGATACACTCGAGTGTATTTGGAGCAGAATACACTCAAGTAGTTTTTTATGATGCAACATTTTTTTCAAAAATCTAATCCATTGATCTTCTTAAACATCTTGTGAATAGCTCATATAAAAAACACATTTGGACATTTATAGGTCATGTTATAAAGACCGCAAAAATTATGTATTTCAAATTAGTTTTGCCCGTCGATTTTGTTGACCTTGGATGAGTGACTTACACTCATCCAAATGGGCTTAAAATTTATATGTAGCCTAGTTAAAGTATGACAGTGAAGATCAATGGTTTACATTTTGCAAAAAATAGTCTTGATATACAAACACACTTGAGTGTATTCGTGCGATCTATACACTCGAGTGTATTCTATCCTGACTCTCTCTCTCTCTCCATATATATATATATATATATATATATATATATATATATATATATATATATATATATATATTATAATTTAACTCATTAAGAGTTTTAGCACAATTAGGGTTAACTCAATCATCTCAATGTCTATTAATATATTTGATCATTATCCTTAGTAATTTGGATTTAAACTCCATTTTTTTCACATTATCACCATATTGAATTATATCAGATCATTTTGCATGAAATATGCAATTTTGTCAATTTGTTATTAAATCTATAATTAATCCAAATAATGTCACATGAATTACTTATATCTATATTGCACATTGTCACATTAGCTTTCTTACTCACATTAATGTCCTCATAAAGTATTTTGTCATATTTATTCACTTTCAATTATTGATTATACTCATTTATATGATTCTACTCACTTCTTATCTATATTTGAGTCATTATATGATTTAGTGAACAAGGTGGAACATATTACATATTAATGAATTGTTTCACATACCAAGTCATGATTACGTAATTAATTTGGTGTGTTTTAGGGAGCAAAGAGATATGCATTTGATATTGATGACTTGATTAACCTATGATTAGGTGAATATATACCATTTATGTGTATCAAACTATATTATCGTATTATGACGCCTAATGTCACTAATGTTTCATGAATGTCATTAAGGATGCATAGGTTAAGGTTAGATGATTACAAGTTAGGGTTTAGATCAACATGATCATTATACTTCACCTATACATTCTTAGCATGCATTAAGTCCTAGGTTAGGTTCCATTCATCATGCTCATCATATCATTAGGGTTTATTGATGACATGGTCAACATGATGTGTATCAACAATTGGAATTAATATGCGAGTTACTCATATTATATGCATTAAATATTCATTAGATGACTATTATATGTTCATTAGTATATAAACAAACATGTGGCATTTTAACTATAACTTGTTTTGATAAATTCTAATGATCTAAGCACACTAACAGCTTATTTATGAAGTTCAAGTTTCTATAATTAGAGCATCTAGATTTCAGTGTGATGCAGAACTTCATCCCCCTTAAAAAAGATTTCTTCCTCAAAATCAACATATCCAAGGCCTATCAAGGTATTATACTACCCCTCCCTCCCTTAAAAAGGTTTGACCTACTAAGTAAAACTAAAACTAGAGGTAAAAGGGTGACTTTAACTAAACCATGTATGATATCTATCACTTGATTTCTTACTAATCAATATCACCAAACCTCAAAGTCAAAGTTCTAGGGATAGTCTACCCAAGCATGTGGTCCTATGGGACACAAGAGAATTATAATTGGGTATCCAACCATAAACAAGTCATCATAATTAAACGACAAGGTCATCATATAAGGTTCTCATGAGTATCCAACATAGATGTCTAAGGCTACTATTGTCTATAGATATGCTATTTTGGACAACCAATATCAAGCTCAGGTCAGGCAGGTATCATATAGATCTGACAGTCCTCATAAACCAAGATATTGGCATAGAGGTAAATCTTGCCAGTCCCTAAACCCTGATCCTTTGTAGAAACATTTACTTTCAACTTACGTCGTAGTAGCTACCTAACATGCTCATAACATAAAGGTTAACTAAACATATTTCTAATGTGGAACTCTTATTATCCTAAATCCACCTTCCATCATCACAAGAGTAGCATAGATCAATTCTAGGGCAAACATGTTACATAAAGGGGAACTATGTAAGGTAAGGATTCTAATTAGGGAGAAAAGGTTGAAATATTCAGATTCCAATTACCATGGGTGTGGCGACACATCTCACTATCACACAGACAATGAGGTGTCACGTGAAAACGTGCGGAAAACACCATAAACCACCTATTACCAAAAACATGGGGTAATTAAAACCAATTTCAGAAAGTAGATAAACCAAGAAACTATTACATCCAGATCCTCATCCTGTAAGAAAACAGGTTACAAAAACAATTTCATCCTTGATACGTGTCCACAGCTTAGTGGGTCAGTTGTCCTGTCCACACATGAGTTTATCACCTATTCTACATACACAACATCCACATCCGGCCAGCAGCAGGATATACAAGGCTTCATCAGCTATACATCGTAAAACAACGTCAAAATGCCTCTGAGGACCTGAGAATACAGGGATGACTCTAGGACTCTACTACAAAACAACCAAAACAATAGCATATACATCTCTTGCCTTCTACTACTCTTCTTGCTTCTCGGCCGCAACCTCACGACCACCACCACGTCTAGCGCGAACACCTAAAAAGGTTGTAAACCAACGGGGTGATACACACAGTCCCAGTGAGAAACATAACTCCCCGCCAAAAATATAAAACCTCAGAAAGTTAAAGCAATAACAGCAGATAACTAATAAAGCGTAGAATAAGAGCAACATAATGAACAAGATTGTTATTACCATCGAGCTTACCAAGATCCACGAAAGGCATGTAACCAAGCATTTCTTTATGGAACATGATTGACAAGATAAGCTTTATAAGATCTTACCACATAACATAAGGAACGTATAAGTAACTGCAAGGTATAACAAGATCAACTACACAAGCAGGGCCTCAACCAATGTTCCGTGTTTTGCCTTAAGCAATAAATAACATTCGGCTGGATTACGTATTGTTATGCCCTGAGGAAGTGAGTCGTATCGCTCAAATCCAACCTTCGATTGCGAAACCCAATCCGATGCCATACAAGGTCAATGGAAGAGCTGGACTCCACGACCTCCCACCTCGTAGTCAGTGTACGAGCTCAACACAAGCAGGACCGCAGTCTCATTCTTAAGTGGCCTCAGCCACAGGGTCAGCTCCTGTAGGCTACCATTTGTCTAGCCCGCCTTGGTACAGATCTCGGCGCTAGTATATCTGAGCCACGGGCCAATTCACCGTGCTCCATGAGCCATGAACACATTCATTCTCTATCATACTGAGCCATGGGCCTGTTCCCATGCTCTTATACACATCTTGAGTCTACAACCGAAGTTGCACTCTAACCTCCTCATTTTCGGGTAGGATAAACCACACATATTCAATAATATGCGCTTCCAAGTTAACCCGCAGGAGTACCTATTTCACCATCACCAGCTACTAAAGATGATGGATCTATGACCAGGGCAAACTACATAATATGTTCCACTATAATTATTTACCATATTTTAAGTGAATTGTTGAGGCAACCAGGTTGTAACACATACATAACATTAAGTTACCTTGTTATTACCACCATCACATTATCCCGGGATCTCAATCCATTATCTCACGAAACTGTTGCCTCTTAAGGCATTTCCATCATTTGGGATAACAATCCCCAATTTCATCATCAGAGGATAACACCTCAACTAGGCACTTTAGCCAACTCAGGTCCTCAGACCTAAACACATCAGACTAGTGATGCAGGTTATCTCATCAATAAGAGTGACCATCAATGCAGTGTCATTCAAATATATATATATACCTCATAGCCCTTTTCCAGGCTATGAATCTGCATGAAATACCTGCATTGTTAGTATACACATTCAAAGAGATACTTAAGCCATCATTGATTAACAGAAGGATCATGATATCAAATATAGGGGAACATTGATGATTATATGCTTTATCATTCATGCCTCAAACCTACGACCATAGTAATGGGTCACATCATTATGTGAAGCAACTCATATACTTCCAAGCTTATCATTTACTCATCATTATATATACATGATTCAAGGTGATCATAAACACATGTAATATCATTACTAACCATGGAACCATCATCTATATGCAACCTGGGTTATCAGAACCCTTACTAAAACTCTCACAACCCTCACAAAAAGAGGTGGCGGGTGGCGTGTCCCTCGCCACAACTTGTGACGGGTAGGGTAGCATCCCTTACCAAAAACATACCGGCCTAACCATATGTATAAATGCATAACGGCCAAGCCTAGATGGTATCGTCCACCACCTAGAGGTGTCGTGCAACTAGAGGTCAAGACATATCGTGCACAAGGCATAACTTTCAGCTAGGTTGGGGGAGTGTGGCGTGCAAGGGACCAAGCACGACACAGCTATCTATCCATGTCGACTGAACCCTATCGCCCATCCAGGGTGAAGGTACCTATCGGGCAGCCACACCTCTCACACGCCCAAGACTCTCACTTTCAGACATAATGCCCTAACACAGCATGATATCGCCCAACATACTCACAACTCATGCGACACCAAAAACGCTTCAAAGAAGCCTATCGGTCAAGGGCAGCATCTAGGGTTTCTATATGTCACCATATCAGGCATCAAGACAACCACCAACCATGACACCCAACACAAAGGTGGCTCCTTGAGCTCTAAAACGTCCAAGGTACAACGGGCACCAAGACACTACCAACCATGACGCCCAACACACAAGGGTATCGTCCATCAACCATACTCCATCTAGGCACAACGGCTAAGGGTACAACTCAAACGAGCAGCACTATCCCAACGTCATATCGTGCAAGATACAACCCAACAAGATCGTCATCAACCTCAAGCACAAGGGCACCAAACCCTAAATGATCAAGAAGGTCGGCTCACCTCTCAACAACCAAGAGAGAGGGGTTTTTCACAACCTCTATCACAAATCGGGCAACCACAAGGATCAACCTTAACATAGGTCTATATCTACCAAAAAGCTCACCTCTCAAATCCATGGTGAGAGGAGGGTGTTGCTCAAGCAACTAGAACACAAGCTCACCTCTCAACTTAAACGAGGGAGGGGTATTGCCCACATTACTAGGGCTCAAACTCACTTCTCTAGACCTAGGAGGGAAAGGAGTGTTGCTCAACAAGGAAACCCTAAACCAAGGTTTGGCCAACTAGGGTACAAAGGTACAAAACCTCAACCATAACAACAAGATCGCTATAACTACAAGATTAAAGGTGCAACAAGCAAGAAACTTATCTAGCAACCTACAAGGCTGATAATAATCATATGAAAACATACAAGAATATAGAAGAAGGTAGTATGGTTAGGGTTAGGAGTTATATAACCCGCCTTAAGCAAGCTCCAAGCTCCTAGCACCAAGCTTCCAAGCTCAGCACCACCACACGAAGAAGAACCAAGCACTCTAGGGTTCGGCCACCACTAGAGGAAGAAGAAGACTCCAAGGAGAAGGAGGAGGATCGGCCACTAGCTAGTAAAAGGAGAGGTGTCATGCACCAAGGGAGAGGGGAAACCAAGGGACTAAAGGGATCCTTTGTAAGAGAAAGGGATCACATATATAGAAGGGGATGGAGGAGAAACCAAGGTAAATCAAGGCAATGTGTCGCCCACCTAGGGGCACTTTTCCATGGGCAATGCCACCCTCACTTCATGCCCCATACACATGTCCAAAGCAATTGCCACATGCAAGCATCATGTGCCAAGTGTCCACTAGTGGTGACACAAACGAGGTCAAAGGGTCAAAGGGGGTCCATGGCCGATACACCCCATCTCCATGCCTGACACACCTCCCTGGGCAACACACCTATGGCCGATACAAGGCACTCTTGCCCGACACCAGGTCCAACAAGGCAAGGGTAAGGTCCAAGTAGAGCAAAACAAGGCCCAACAAAGCTCATCCAAGCCCAAAGCAACTCAAGCAACTAGCCCAACCGTTCCTCTCAACACTAGAGGTAGCAAGGAGAGAGAAGAACACCTCTCAAGGTGACAACTTTCCCATCAACCCTAGACTTGCGGTAAATTGCAAGTAGCACCTCCAACACTCAGCGAGCACAAACAAACCCTAATCACCATTAAAGGTGATTAGCAAGCAACTAAACACCAGGGTTAGGCAAAGCAAATAGGATAAGCTCAAAATGGAGGTCAGGGTCCTTACAAGCTATAACCCTCTACAAAGGGATTTCGTCCCTAAAATCTGAAGAGAAAAGAGAGGGACACTTCCTCCTCATCTTTTCCTCAAGCTCCCACGTGGCTTCCTCAATGCCACAATGATGCCATAGAACTTTCACAAGAACCAGGTCCTTCCTCTTCAGCTTTTTAACTCTTCTGTCAAGGATCGCCACTGGACCCTCCTCATAGGTCATGTCTTCATCAAGCTCAACCTCAACTGGTTGTATCACTGTCTCTATATCTGGATGACTTTTCTTCAGCATGCTGACGTGGAACACTAGATGTAACCTGTGCAACTCTGGTGGAAACTCTAACTTGTAAGCTACCTTAACGATACGTGTTATGACCGGGTATGGCCCCATATACATGGGTGCTAGCTTACCTTTTCGGCCAAACCTTGGCACGCCTTTCTAAGGTGAGACCTTGAGATACACTTTGTCTCCAACTTGGAACTCTAAAGGGCGTCGTGATTGTCTGCATAAGACTTCTGCCTGTCATGTGTCACTTTCAACTGTTGTTGTATCACTTTGATCTTTTCTGTTATCTGATGTACTAACTCAGGACACAAAAGCTGATACTCACCAGACTCATACCAACACGAAGGAGATCTGCACTTCCTGTCATATAAGGCCTCATAGGGAGCCATGTCAATGCTCTGCTGGTAACTATTGTTGTAGGCAAACTCTATCAAACTGAGTTGTACGTCCCAACTGCCTAAGAACTGCAAAACACAAGCCCGAAGAAGATCCTCCAAAGTCTGAATAGTCCTCTCAGACTGTCCATCTGTCTGCGGGTGGAAAGCGGTGATGAACCTCAACTGCGTTCCCAATGCTTTGTGAAACTGTTCCCAGAAACAACTCATGAACTGAGGACCTCTGTCGGAAACTATCGTTGTTGGAACACTGTGTAAGCGTACTATCTCATCTACATATACCTGAGCGAGCTTCTCAGTTGTATATGTTGTCTTCACAGGTATGAAATGGGCAGACTTCGTCAATCTGTCCACTATCACCCAAATGGAATCATGATTCTTAGCTGTCCTTGGCAGACCAACCACAAAACCCATGGTTATATGATCCCATTTCCACTGTGGTATTGGTAGGGGTTGCAACGTACCTGCCGGCTTCTGATGCTCAACCTTAACTTGCTGGCATACCGCACATCTAGCCACAAACTCGGATACATCTTTCTTCAAGCCAGGCCACCAATACAGGTCCTTCAGATTGCGATACATCTTGGTGACTCCTGGATACATAGCATACATCGATGTGTGTGCTTCCTTGAGCACTAACTTCCTCATATTATCAGCATCGGGTACTACCATCCTATCATGATAGCAAACTAGTTCATCCTCAGACTCATGGAACCCATCACGCCTTTTGCTGTTGAGCTCTGACCTAATCAATTGCACTGTATCATCTATTTGTTGTGCGTCCTTGATTTGCTGCCTCAACATGGGCTTAACTTGCACATGTGCTAAAAGTCCTGCTAACAAGGAAATTTCCATCTGCACATTCATTTTCCGCAAGGAGACAAACATATCCCATCTATGGCATACTAAGGAACTCAACGGTGCCTTCTTCATAGGAAGAGAAGAAGACTTTCGGCTAAGTGCGTCAGCTACCACATTTGCCTTACTAGGGTGATACTCAATGGTGCAGTCATAATCATTGATTAGCTCCATCCAGCGACGTTGTCGCATGTTTAGCTCATTCTATGAGAAGATGTACTTCAGATTCTTATGGTCTGTAAAGATTTGACACACTTCCCCATAAAGATAATGTCTCCAAATCTTTAACACATGAACCACTACTGCCAACTCCAAATCATGAGTCGGATAATTCTCCTCATGTTTCTTAAGCTATCGCGAAGCAATAGAAACTACATGGTCTACCTGCATCAGCACGCATCCTAAGCCCTTCTTGGAAGCATCGCAGAAAACAACATAGCCTTTCCCAGGCTCTGGCAGTACTAGCACTGGAGCACTAGTCAGCTTCTTCTTCAGACTTTGGAAAGCTTGCTGGCAACGATCATCCCAGACAAAAGGTACATCCTTCCTAGTCAGCTTTGTCATCGAGAATGCGATTGTACTGAAGTCCTTGATAAACCTCCAGTAGTATCCTGCTAATCCCAGGAAAGTGTGAACTTCAGTCGGCGTCTTCAGCCGCTCCCATTCTGCAACTGACTCCACCTTCCTGGGGTCCACTTTGACTCCTTCTGCAGATATCACATGACCCAAGAAAGTTACTTCTTGTAACCAGAACTCACACTTACTAAACTTGGCATACAACTGGTGCTGGCGAAGGAGAGTCAACGCTTGTCGAAGATGTTGTTCATGTTTTTTACTGTCATGGATGTAGATCAAGATGTCATCTATAAAGACTACAACAAATTGATCTAGAAACGAACAGAACACCTTGTTCATCAAATCCATGAAAGCATTAGGTGCATTGGTTAGCACGAATGGCATAACCACAAACTCTAAGTGACCATACCTTGTCCTAAAAGCTGACTTTGGTATGTCATATGTCTTAATCCTCAGCTGATGATACCCAGACCGTAGATCGATCTTTGAAAACACTGTCGTGCCACGCAACTGATCGAACAGATCGTCTATCCTTGGCAACAGGTACTTGTTCTTGATCGTGACCATGTTCAACTGTCAGTAGTCTATGCATAGCCGCATCAATCTGTCCTTTTTCTTAACAAATAGCACTGCAGCACCCCAAGGCGACGTACTCGATCGGATGAAACCTTTCTTCAACAACTCTTGTAACTGCTTCTTGAGCTCTGCCATCTCTGCAAGGAGCCATCTTGTATGGTGTCTGTGCAACTGGCTATGTTCCTGGAACCAGATTGATCTTGAAATCAATCTCTCGAGGTGGAGGAACACCGGGGAACTCATCAGGAAACACATCTGCAAACTCTCAGACAACTATCACCTCCTCAAGCCTAGGACCCTTTGTCTTGGTATCCACAACGTGAGCTAAGAACGCCTTACATCCTTGTCGTAACAACTTTTCTGCCACCATAGCTGATACTAGACACATAAGAAGAATCTTCCTATCTCCTTGGAAGATCCACTTTTCTCCACCAACAACAAACACTGCCTGCTTGGAACCACAGTCCAACACAACCTTATACTGAAAAACACTAGAGGGGGGGTGAATAGAGTTTTTAAATATTTTAACAATTATTTAACTCAAACAACCACAATTGTAAATGGAAGAAGGAGACAAGTGTTTAGAGTGGTTCCAACTTTAGCAAATACTAAAGTTGTCAGTCCACTACCTGGTTGCTTACCCAACCGGGATTTTGAAAGTATTTATTTTATTACCTTCACAAGGATTTATACAAAATACAATACTTTCTTTACACCCCTTGAACAGCCTTCACTTGAAGTAGATGCACCAACTTGAGGTAGCCTTCTTAAAGTAACTTCAAGCT